>JAQMYJ010000039.1:20775868-20791343 GCA_030014305.1 Clarias laeviceps
ACATACACACACACATACACACACACATACACACACACATACACACACACATATACACACACATATACACACACATACACACATATACACACACATACACACATATACACACACACACACACACGCACAATCATTGGGAATGTTGTAAAGGGGGAATGCTTTGACAGCAGGGGCTCTGGCTCCTCTTAGTAGACAACACAAAGTGTGTGTGTGTGTGTGTGTGTGTGTGTGTGTGTGTGTGCGCGCGTGTGTGTGCCTGCGTGTGCGTATATGTTTATGTGCGCTGCACTGGCACTTGAGGTGTCAAGGACAGGAAAGGACAGAGCTTTCTGTTTCTTTGTATTTCTTCAGTTCACTTGAGAATCTCTGACCTTCACACTTCCATCTTCCATCCCAAAGTAAACTCTCTCAGCCATTCCCACAAACAGGCCGGTCTCCACAACACCTACGGAAAAACAGACAAGTCAGCATATCTGTCTGTACAGAGAGTGCATAAACATTTAAACATACCGGGTGCTTATCATTTCTTGAACTGCACTGGTTGTATCCCTTTTTGAATTTTAGGTCCTCATTCTGGTGGTGTAAGAAACAAAACAAGAAGCTCTGGCGGGTAGAAAAATTAAGCAGATGACTATTTTCTTTCAGGGAGCCATGAACAATATCAAGAAGTTGAAAAGTTGAATTTCTGTCTATCTGAGGACTTAAGCAGCTATAAAGGAGGGGGAAGTGCATGAAGCAGAGCCTGGGGCTCATTTCTTTCTTGCTCTGACTGTAGATTCACATAGAACGCATCCTTAATGATCCTGCACAGTGTGAGCCAGTAGCCGAGCCTCACGACATGACCGAGTAGAAACTTGGTTTCTTGTGAGTGCTTCGATCAAGTACTCCTGATCATACAGATATTTTCATTGTAGGGTGACATAGCTCCCAGGCCTCCACACTAGGCATGATTGATCCCCTCTCTCCTGCTGGACAACTTTCACATTAGTAAGAGTACACTTGCGTACTTACACTTTCTGATACAGCAGGTGGCAGCACGGCCCCGGTTGGTTTGCGAGCAAAGAGAACAAGTGCTACAACATTCACGCTATGCCGAAAATAATACACTTAAGGATGTGTAGTTCAGAGAAGGAGACACATGCCATGCACAGAGATATCAGTGGATGTACAGTAGATGGTGCTGATAATATCGCATTCTCAACGTCTGTGTTCAGATATAGTTGGCTTTCATATCTGATTAGAGCTGAACCCAAGCATATCGTACCGTGCCCAGGCACAATACAGTGTGTTCATATTACATAAACATACTGAACCTTGGGGCCAAGCATGCAGGTGTCTATACCTGAGACCACAGTGTGAAAGCACCGTAAGTGTCTATTGGGGCTGTTTTTTATTATTATTTTTATTATTATTATTATTATTATTATTATTATCATAATTTAACCTGCATTTAAAACTTCACATTCCAGATCACATTATCTGTAGTTATAGAGGGGGAATGAAACACAATAAGAATGTCTAATAAGCATGAATATATTAATCCTGGTACAGATCATCATCATTGTACAGACTACACAATCGGATTACACTACAAATAAAACAACCTTAATATTTAGGTTTGGCTTGTGGTGGCTCAGTGTGTAAAGGCTCTGAGTTACTGATCAGAAGGTCAGTGGTTTGAGCACCAGCTCAGACAGGTTGCCACTGCTGGGTTCCTGAGCAACCTTAACCCTATCTGCTCCAGGGGCGCTGTATCATGGCTGACCCTGTGCTCTGACCCCCGGTATACTGGAATATGCGAAGAAAGAATTTCACCGTGCAGTAATGTATATGTAACAAATAAAGGCTTTACTTAAATGTTTTATTCCTACAAAACGATTCCATGCACTTCAGTTAAGAAGCTGGGGTCAAAGCACAGGGTCAACCAGGATACAGCACCCCTGGAGCAGATATGTTCAAGGGCCTTGCTCAAGAGTTTAACAGTGGCAACTTGGTGCTGGAGCTTGAACCCTGACCTTCTGATCAGTAACCCAGTAACCCAAAGTCTTAACCGATTGAGCCACTACTGCCCTTTTACACTTTAACAGTGTCTAAATAGAAACAATGAATTACTGATAGGTTGATATTTTTAAAGCCTCACATCTAATGTGGCGATTACAGCTTCACTTAAAGACTTTTTGCACCGTTGTAAGGCCTGTCATGAGGAGTAACATATTTTACACAGTATGCAATCAAAGAAGAACACAGAATCAAGAATTTTCTTAGTTAAAAGTATGATGAAGCACCCAGTACACAGTGCGTTCAAACAGGGAGGTACTACTGAACTGACCTGGGATCATTTTGATGGCAGCGTTGACCTCCTTCCAGTTCTGAGCATGCTCAAACTTCCAGTCAAGGATGAAGTTGCTGTTATCAGTCACCACGGGGCCCTGAAGCAGTGACACAGTACATAGAGTCAATGGCACCATCCTGCATGAAATAAAATGCAGCTCTTAGCAGGAAATAGAATTCATTAAACTACAACCTACAGTTTCCAGGCAGAATACCTGGCTATAATGGGATAAAGAAATAAAGAGCTGCTTCTAGGTGAATGAACTGTACATTTTCATTTTCCTAACCGGAGCTAGAGGTGTACCCCATTCTTCTTCTTTAATCACACACAGTGGCTACTAATAGAATTTGGTCACTTAAGCCACACTTATTCAGCCACAAACCTATTTATTTCCCTGCATTAGAAAACATCAAGCCAAGTGGCTGTTATTTTAGGGAACAATATGCAAGTACACTTTTATAAGCACATTTTCATTTTCGTTGAAAACAAAATGCAACAAACGTTATGTGGATGCGAAATATTAACCTTATTACAGAATCAAATCTGCTATTTCATCTTTATGGCATCTTGATGGTTTAAGTCAGGGCTCTGGAAGGGTCTTTCTAGGACTAAAACAAGTCTAAGAAACCTTTTTTCTGGTAGTATTCTTTCAAAGATGGAATTTATATGCTTCTGATCATTTTTCTATAACAAAAATGATACTATTAAAAAAAAACAAAAAAAAAAAACATACTAGGTATACAAGTATTGACTACAAGTGATTTAATTAATTTACAGGATGTAGAGCATCATTCCTTAAGAGATTAATATAATGTATTTATTTACAGATTACTAGTCTATACAAAATATAGAGTATTTAATTAGAATTAAAATGCAGATTATTAACAAATTCTTCATCTTCTTTTCATTCTTCTTAATGACAATGAAGGCTCTGTGCAGTCACAGTCATTGAGATACAGGGGCTGTGACCGTGGCATGACTGTAGGTGCCAAATAGGCAAGTTTCTGTGTTTCCATAACTGCTGAGCTTCTGGAATTTTCACACAATAGTCTCTAGAGTTTACTCAGAAGGGTACAATAAATGAAAACATCAAGTAAGGGACGGAAACGCCTTGTTGATAAGAGAGGTCACTGGAGAATGTCCAGACTCTGTCAGCTTGAACCCAGATAACCACACTGTACAATTGTGGTGAGCAGAAGCAACTCAGAATTCAAAACATGTTGAACCCTGAGGCTGAAGGCCACATCAAGAACAGAAAGCTGAGGCTGCACTGGGCACAACCTCACCTAAACTAGACAGGTGAAGACTAGAAAAAAAAAAATTCCCCGGTCTAATGGATCTTTTTCTGCTGAGGCACACAGATGGCCGGGTCAGACTATGATGTCAACAGCATAAATCCATGGACCCAACCTGCTTTGTTTAATCAGTTCATGCCGGTGGAGGTGGGGAATTTTTCCTTGGCACACCTTAACCCCTCGATCATGGTTTGAATGCCACCGCCTATTTGAGTATTGTTGCTAGTCATGTGCGGCCCCAATTTTCTTATCCTCTAATGGCAACTTCCAGTACGATAATGCACCGTGTCACAAAGCAAAAGTGGTTTCATGAGCGTGAAAATAAATTCAGTGTTCATCACTGGATTTAAAACCAATAGAACACCGTTGCGAGGTACGAACAGGAGATTCAGTAAAATTTTTCTGCAGGAATTATGAGATATAACCATGTAAACATGGACCTCACTCTCAAATAAATGTTTCTAATATCTGATGGAATCCATGTAATCAAGAATTGAGGCTGCTTTGAAAGCAAAGTGAGGCCCTACCCAGTATTACTTTACTTTTCTTACAGTAAGTGTCTGTATAATACATCAGCCTGCTGTCACAAAAATTACCAGTTTACAAAATCTTTAAGGGTAGTCTATAAATGTATTATACCAAATGTATTTCACAGCACTGTTTTAACATGGATGAAAAGATCAAATCTGATATCACCATGTACCGATAATATACAGTACGAGGGGCGTTCAACAGGGTGTAGCTCAGTGGTAAAGACATTGGACTTTGGTCCCAGGTTCAAACCCCATAACCACCAAGTTGCCACGGTTGGGCCCTGTGCAAGCCCCTTAACCCTCAACTGCTCAGATGTATAATGAGAGAGAAAAAAATGAAAGACACTCTGGATAAGGGTGTCTGTAATGTAAATGATGAAATGTCTTGTGAAGGAAGGCATAAAAAATGACTGATATTTACAGAATATTTCAAGCACAGTACTGTTATGAGACTCTTAGCCATAGTAAAATATTTAATGTTTTTAAAATATCTGAAAACGTTTTAAACAAGACGTCTGTGAATGAATCCCAACCAACGCAAAATCAAAACAACATTTATTAATTCATTAATAAATCATATAAAGTATCATAATTCATCATATAAAGTAATGACGGTAGTTTCTCTGGTCAAAACTTTGTTCTGTTTTTCTGGACAATCAAAAGTCCCAGGTTGACTTGAACAGTCCTCGAATTAAGTTAAACCCAATTCTGGTTTGTGCATAGGTGAAAAAACATTTACTGACAGTCTCAAGCCTTTCATGGCAACATTTCAATAAAAACTCACACACAGGGAGAAGATAAACGTGTAAACAGCCGAGTCCAGAAGTTCAGCTTAAAGATAAGTTTGGGTCTGACTGAAGGTCATTTTTCTGAGAACTCTCTTTCGCTCCAAATTTATGAACAAGTCTCAATTTTTATTACACCCAATCCTTCCAAAAACGATTTATTTCATACTAAGATAGATGTGGTTACTGTTATTCTTCTGCACAACTCTTCTTTCTTGACGGTGCAAACAGGCACCATGTCTTTTGTGATATGAAAAGCCACTGCATCAGTAGTGTATTTCTCCAGAGGCTCGTTGTACAAAAAGTGCACTAAAAAAAAAAAAAAAAAGCTTACAGCAAATACTGCATTCGACTCAAGGTTACTTGGAACTTCTATTTCCCAAACGACAGTCAGTACAAGCCTATGAAAATACCACTTCAATTCCATTTCATACTTCATTCCTGCACAGCTTAATGCATCAGCCGTGAAACCCACCAGCACTTCTTACCATTAAATGAGGTTTACGGGATATACAAGTTCTATAAACCAATCAACACAGACATAATGAGTTGTTAAAAGTTAAAACATTGTCTATGCAGATGCTGTTTGAGGAGAAAAATAAACGACTGATCACAGGTAGTTGGCTAACTTATTGTTAACAAAAGGCAATTTGTCTGCCCAGTGAGGTAAAAAAATTACACAATTCCCACTTACGTGGTAAAATCTGATTTGGTTCAAACTTGTACCCATGGAACATCTCTGGAGTGATATTTCCACCTTTCATTGCCTCAAGCTCATTCCTTCCTTTATCTTTCCCTTTTACGTTCCAAAATCTTGGCAGTATGTGGAGCTCTAAGATACTGTACCTAAAGTAGTATGTGAATAAACATGGACAGTGTCTCCTGCAAAAGCATTGATTTACATCCAGGGTGATTCCCTTAACATGCACAGTGTTCCCTGGATCGGCTCCAGATACGTTGCACCTCTGACCAGGATAAAGCGATTAACTAAGATAAATTTTTTAATGAATGAATAAATGTAGCCTTTTTATGGGCCTGTTCAAATGTTCAATGGACAAATGATATTCCTTGGACAGAACCTTATTTTACTACCCATAATGTACTATAAATCTGGTGTACTGGCACGAATGAATAGTGAACAAGAGAATGACTCCAGAACTCAATTAAGGATTAAAACGTTAACATACTGTGCTTTTGCTTTGAAGCCTATGCTTTTAAACCCTAAACTGCTTGCTCTGATTGTAATCTGCCTCAAATATAAAATGCTGTAATATAAACTAGGAACGCTAATGGTTAATCAAGACCTGATTAATTATGAACAGGGGTATTATATCTATTAAATTACTAACCGATAAATGTTTGTTTTGGATGATGGCTCAAGAATCTACTCATTTATGAGCCACAAGAGGGTCGTGTGCAGATCAAAGTTTGAAGGACAGAAGGTATTGATGTTCAATCAGAACTTAGTGTTGAGCAAGCAGCCTTGTCAGATTGGGTGGTTTTCAGTAACTGGACTACTTATCATTTTTGGCTGAAAAATGTGCCTTAGCTTCTAGTAATAAATATTAGGCTGATTTAGTTAAAGGATGTGTCTGAGCTTTAGTACTGATTTTATTATTTAGCCTGTGTTTAATCGTTGTGGGCGGGTTTTCAGCACCGCCTAGCAATTATTTCTGAGTGTGTGCGCGAGTGCACAGGAGTTTGAGCAAGCTAGAATATCATTTGTGCAGGCAAACATACAGCAACAGCAAAACTGTATTATGCACTGTGATGGTTAAACTTTGCAATTAATCCACGGTTCACATGCGAGTTGGACCGTGTGGAGAGATCTGTACAGATCACAGATCAAATGTAGTCCATTACACAAATAGCCATTATTGTTTTTTATTATACTGTTTGTTTAAAGAAAATTTAGTTGTTTGGAAAATACCTTTAAATGTCAGATCATAGTTTTCGATTTAAAGCACAGATCATGACAACAGTGGAAGATAAAAGCGGTGCTTGCTTGCGTATTTTACATCTCTGTGCCTGGGCACAGTGACTATTACATTTCTACACATAATCGCTAAACCGGACAGGGACGTTTTATCTGACGTGCCATCTAGCAGATTTTTAAATCCCACGCTACATTAGGTTTGAAGGTGAGTCTGTGAACGCAACATCACACACAAAAATTAAACCAGGTTTTAATCTGCATTTGTCTGTGATCAGTGTCACAGCAGTAATTATTATTTTTTTTACCTCCTCACATTCTCATTCATAAGGCACTGGAATTAAGTAACTCTCACTGATCAACGTCTCACCGCTTTACTGACAGCCATTCTCAGCACAGCTTCCCCACCAAAGCGCCGCGTGATGGCCCTGGACACAGGAACGTACGCCATAGGGACCACCTCCACAGGAACACCTTTCTTCCACTGCTGCCCCAGTGCCTTTGAGTCCTTCCTGTACACACAGTCATCACACACCACCAAGCACCATGTTGTGAAGATTAAAGTTTGCTTATTAAGTATAAACTTTAAAACTTCCAGTTTCCTTCCAACACTAAGCAACACTCACGGTGCAACTGTCTTAATGTATTGACTAGCATTTGAAATACAGTCGAAATACAGAAATAGACATGTCGATTTAACCTGTAGTCAGCAACGACAATGAAGTGTTTGGCACAGCCGGCTACGATTTTCTCCTGAGTCAAGCATCCTCTGTAGTTCAGGAAAGAAAAGGAGGAGGGAAGAAGAGAACGTTATTTTGGTATTAAAACAGCTTTTGGATGATTACATAATGTTCCAACAAAGATATGAAAATATTTTCAGTAATTCAAGAATGCTGTCTTCAAGCACTCGAATTTTGTTCTGAGGAAGTACATATGTGACACTTTGTTTTCCAGCCAGGCTGAATTACGCTGCCAGAATCATGAATTATTTCATCATTTAATCAGGTAATGTGGGTGTCAGGTGCAAGACTTGTGTGTATGCTTGTAGGCGTGTGAGGGTGTGGATGCAGATTAATTTTTAACGTATGGTTTGTGTGCCAAAACATTGGGAATGTTTTATTTCAAAATGTTTGTTTGTTTTTTATAGTGACTATAGTAATATAGGTTACATACACAAATAATACAATCATTGTTAACTTAAAGGAGACATATGCAATTAAAAAAAAATTTTTTTTTACACATTCAGGTGCATGTCTTTACACAGAAAAAACATAACTAAGGAAATAAAAAGGGGAAAAAAAAAAAAAAAAAAAAAAAAAACATTCCCTGCTGTTTGTCCTTTATCATTTTTTTTCTTTCTGGCTGGGGCTTTAACAATCTAATCAGATTTTCCCCTTTGTAATGTAACCTCATATTCCAAGAGACCCCCCCACTGGCTCATTGCTTAGCTCCGCCCACTTCTCCTGTTGTCTAAGCATTCTTTAAAAAATAATAATAATAAGACTAGATCACCTATTAGCAGCTACCCTCTGACCTAGTGTTCCTTTATGTGAATGTAAAAGTGTTCATTTGCACTGATATCCTCAATTTTAATCTGTTTAGTAATGAAATTCAAATCCCACTGATCTGGAGCTCAATCTCTCGGCCTGTCTGTTTCTTAAGAGCTAAAGAAGGCTAGGTTAACTGTTCACGGTTAATGGCTCAGCAGTAGGGCTGCAACTAACGATTATTTTAATAATCGATTAATCTGTCGATTATTTTTTATCCAACTCTTTATTCAAAAACAGAACTAAAATCTTTAGAAAGTGCACAAACATGTTGCTCCTTGAGCTGTTATAATAATAATAAAATAAAAATGGACTAACATAAAAAACATAGACATGTATGCTTTACATCTGCCAAATATATACAGTGGAACCTTGGATTACGAGCATAATTCGTTCCGGAAGTGGCTCGTATTCAAAAACACTCATAAACCAAATTAAATCTTTAAAAACACTAACGAAATCACTGCTGTAAAGTAAAAATAAAACAAATTAACCTGCACTTTACCTTTTAAAAGAATCGCAACAGAGCAGTGTTTCTGTGTAAAGCAGAGAGAAAGAGTGTGTGTGTGTGTGTCTGTGAAGGTGAAAGTAGGAGGGGGTCTGTGTGTCTGTGTGCACGCGCGCGTCATTGGACACCGTGCCACACAGACCCTTCCTACTTTCACCTTCACAGATACACAGCAGGCAAAGATCATGCTAAACCTTGAGCAGAGAGAGAAAATGGATTTTTAACTCCTCTAATGAGACTTGCATTTGCTTTACACGCGCGCTGTACACACATACATACAGACACAATATAAAATATGTTTCACACACACACACGTGGTCACTGTGTTATAGTAAACAGTACACGCGTGCACGGATGTTGATTATACCAGTAAGAGACGGGCACTAAGACCCAGCAGCCTCCGCCATGTATCTTTCCTCTACCTCCGCTCGTTTTTTTTTTTGCTCCGCCCTGTCTATGAGGCGCCGAACTCTGCTAGCATCAGTGCGCGAGACCGAGTGTGTTCACTCCGCTCCGCGCTCAACTGAAGTTATTTTAATAATCAAATGTCTCCGCGTCGCGCGACACAACGAATTGATTATGAAATTTGTTGCCAAAGCTTTTAGTAATCGATTTTAATCGATTCATTGTTGCAGCCCTACTCAGCAGTATTGACTAACCTAGCTTTCTTCAGCTCTTAGTTGTAATTTAAACTTTTACACAGCTAAACTTTGTCACTAATGTCTTTGTGAATTAATCTTTTACATCCACATGCAATTGATACCTAAATACCAAAAAACTTTTTCCCCTCCTCTTTTTGTTCAGAAATGCAGGTGGAAAAAATATGTATGGATTTAAAAAAAGGGGGGGGCTTTTTGTTTCCCACTTGTTTTCAGTCCCTGTGATCTGCTTGGGTAGGAAATACAGTTCCACAAAGGAGGAAGGGAGGTGGTTCACTGAAATCTTTAAAACTACAGACACTGAAACAGCATGTTTGGAAAAGGAGTGAAACAAAAAGGATATCAAGCTGCAGAAAGGAGGGGTGTTTCAAATGGAACATTAACAGACACTCCTGTGACTAAACTAATTAGATAATAGGTCCTCTTTAAATACTGTTTAAGTACATTATTACAAGCTGAAGCAGTTTCCGTACCATTTGTAAACTCTATACACAGTTTTTAACAAGTAAGACAGATAATGTCATGCTCCTTACCCGCCTCCTTTAATCAGAGTGAGCAAATCGTCCACCTCGTCAGCTCCATCAATTGCTACATCCAGCTAACAGACACATAAATAAACGCTTTAGTCAGTTAATGTATTGCTATACGTTTACACTGATTTGTAGCAGCAGTTTAATGCATTTTGCCCTAAAGAGGCTCAATTTATCTGCAGTAAACGATTAACTCACATCTGGGTGTCTGTCTAAATCTGAAAGCGACAGGCCATGTTGCAAAATCAGTTGCCGAGCCTGAGGCAAAGATGAAACAGCAGATTAACCTTCATCATTATTCTGAGGTTTTACAATGCTAGTATCACATCTGGTTCTGAACAACTCATGTGCACTTACCTGGAAGGACGTAGGAACACATACAATGTTCAACTTCTCCTGCCGTACTCTGTCAGCTACAAGAAAAAAATAATCCACACAAATTAGAAAATACACTATTTGGGACAAAAACAAATAAATACATTTATAAAATAAAATTTAAATTAATTAAGTTAATAATAATTAAAAAAAAGTAATTTTAAAAGGGTCAAATTATTGGGCTGCATCAAGCAAAAACTGGGTTTAGAGCCCTTCAACAATTATCAAAACCTGGAAGGATAGCACTGTTGCATGGTAAAAAAAAAAATCAACAGTAAAAAAAAAAATTAATTAAAAAAAAAAAAAAACTTTGCTACATTTAATAGTCAAAATAAGAGCATTTCCATACACATACAATGTGATAAGTCCATGTGGCCACAAGAAAACCACTCGTTAGTCAGACTAATGGGGGGAAAAAAAAAAAGAAAAAAAAACTTTGATTTGCTTGGGAGAATAAAGATTGAACTTTGGAGCATTGGAAAAAAGGTCATGTGGTCTGATGAGTCCAGACTGAATCTATTCCAGTCTGGGTAAAAAGAGAAGCACATGGACTGACGCACCCATCATGCACAGTCCCCAATGTCCAAGCCTCTGGAGATACTCTTATGATCTAGGATTGCTTCAGTTGGTCAGGTTTAGCCTCAGCAACTACGTGGCAATAAAATTAAGTCAGCTGACGACCTGAATGTACTGAATGAACAGGGTATCACATCCATTATGTTTTTCTCCCCTGATAGTACAGACATATTCCAGGACTCAAATTGTGAGAGTGGTTCAGGGAGCATGAGGAATCATTTTCATACATGAACATTGTGCCAGAATCAAAGCTAAAGCTGACTGAATGCAATCTTCTTAAATAAACACTTAGAATGTGTGACTTTTCTGTTTGGCCAGGCAGTGTATAATTAATGCTTTAGGTACAATGCTGCTTTCATGGTGGTCATTGTACATTTTGTAATAATTTAAATGGTAAGAAAATAATTATGCTGGCTAGCATTAGTGACAACTTTGAACTTTCTCAAAACAGCAGGCCAAGTATTGTGTATTAACCTATATAAAGCCAATACCAAATGGTAGTGTGTGTGATTTAGCGTCACTCTGTAAATAAAGAAGGAAGTGGTAGTTGAAAACTACCATAAGTTGAAGCTGAAAACACCAGAGCTTACCCAGTCTGTCCACAGCATAGACTATGGTGGAGCCGCTCCCCACTCCAACCACCTGGTTGTTCTGGAACAAGAAGCAAGAATGTGCTACTGGAATGTACGTAATTGTCAGTCTGTGACATTGTTAATATATCAGGGGAAACTCCCTCTATCAATAACTCATTCAGGTTTGTTGTAATGGTCACTTTATGTGCCCTCAAAACATGTGTGTTACATTCTGGCCCTTCCTTTTACTACATTCATAATCTTCATAAGACCATGCCTAGTAAATTGTTTCCTTTAATGTGATACCTACCTGACAATACAATTTGTATTGGGGTCTGTAAGTATCACGATTTTTATAAATATCCTAATTCTATGTTTAAAAAAATGGTACAATTGTAACAACTATTGCAAATAATTTGCTCCTACGACATAGGATGCTGTGCTGCCTGCATGTGTGTGAATTATTTAGAGCACACCCATGTACGACTTTAGAGGAACTGCAAAATATTGATACCTTAAATGCAAACACATTATTATTTTTTATTTTTAAAGATCAATTTTGAAGTCAGGGTGGCGATACATAAATTGCCACAGGAAAGAATTGCACTATATAACTGAAACAATTTTTCCCATCTCTAAGATAGATAGATTATTGATTAAAATTCCAGATATCCAGCAGCAATAGAGACAATAACACAAAGATACTGTAGGATGTAGATGTTACTGCACACTGTATATCTCACATATAGTCAGTAGACACAGAGTAATCTAAGAGCTGACAAAAAGTTACCAATGCAATGATAAGAACAAAACGTTAAAAGACATTAAAAGAAAATGTAACAAAATCATATATCAAACAATAATATTTTTAAAATACATAAATTAATAATACTAATATGTCCAATTGTATTTATGACAAAGTAAAAATAGACAAATATTTGTGTCAACAATACAACTTATTACCTTTACGATTGTTATAATTCTAATACTTAATGACTACTTGTTTAAACTATTGATTTAGATGACATAACGTGATAACACCACGTGCTTCTTTCTTTCTTCCTGCTGACTGGATCAGGAACACACAGGTACCTTTCCCCATCTTTTCCACACAAAAAAAAACGCCTCTTCTCCCGGATTGGTTAATAGCTCACGTACGGAGACCCGCCCCTGCCCGCGATATCCAATCATTTAAGAGAAATGCTCCAAACCTAGACATGTTCAGATGCGAACTTGACCACGTTGTTGCTAGCGGGATCTAGAGCAGTTCCCATGGCTCCTGAAGCAGAAGGTAAATTACCTTCAGTGAAGGTAAATAACATAAAGGACCAGGACGTAACTAACATAAAACACTACTGAAATTTGTACTGGGGTTCTGTACGTGTCAAAGTGAGAAATCAAATAAGTCAAACAAATATCAGTAGTATTGCACAGTGAGGAGGCCGTTTAACTGTGCATGAGGTACATTGCCTGGGGGGTAAACTGTAAAACTCCTTTAGTAAAGTTTGTTACCTCCTGGTATTACTTAAAGGGCTGACTAGCCCACGGTGCTGGACTCTGACCCCTTCAGGACCCTGAGCTGTGAGTTAGATAAGTACAGAATACTAGAAGTTAGATATAACTTTACAGTGTGAAATCAGTCTGGCGAATCTGCTAAAGCGGTTGTTAAAGATGATTCTGGTATCAGCACGAGACCCAAGCTGGCAGAAAAAGATAAACTAAAAAATATATAAAACACTGCAGACTTCAGTCAGGGCAGCAGTGTTGTTGGCGGTCATAAAGCTAAGCTAACACTCTTACCTGGATGTGGTTGTCCACAGCAGCGTAAGCGGCCAGTTTCTTCGCCTCCTCAGCCATGGCGGCTCGGCTCGAACTGCGGCTCTGCGGCGCGCGCGCTACCCTGCCGAGGTGTGCGCGAGAGGAGGAGCCGGAAAACAAGAGTGTATACTGCACGCTGAGCTCAGCCCACCTCCTCCACTTCATCACCCTTCAGCAGGAGACACACACACACTCCGCTCACCCTGTTTATTAGACTAGCTGAGGTTAAACAAGCTTCCCTTTGCTTGTTGACGACATAAAACAACACGCACGCGCTGATTTTACATGCCTGTTGATTGACACACTGTGCAGCCAATAGGATGAAGCCGAGCTTCCACATATACGCATACTGTACTGTACACTCATTAAGTAGCCATAAGATTAAAACCACTGACAGATGACTTGAACAGTACTGATGATCCTGTTGCAGTGGCATCTGTCAAGGTGTGATATACAGTGCCGTGTAAAAGTATTTGTCCCTTTCTATTTTTTTGCATATTTGACACACTTAAATGATTGAGATCACGAAAACATTTTAATATTATACTAAGATCTCTCACTTACTCACTCACTCATCTTCTATACCGCTTTATCCTGTATTCAGGGTCGCGGGGACCTGGAGCCTATCCCAGGAGGATTAGGGCACAAGGCAGGGTACACTCTGAACAGGGTATTATACTAAGATAACCACAGTAAATGTGATAAATATGCAAAAAAATAAATAATTAGGCACTTTATATTAGGCAGCAAATGAGCAATCAGTTCTCAATGCAATCAGTTTGATGAGTAAAATGAGTGACAAGGCCCAAATTGGGATAGATAAACTTTTCCTTTTGTTGTAGCGAAATACACAGACGGTTATACAAGTGTTGTAGTGCATATTATATTTTGTATGGTTGTTTACCTGACTAATACAATTGGAAATCCAGCAAAGCTCACTGATGTCCTTGGGGAACAAAGGGCAACCAGTCTCTGTGCTCAGCTACACATAAAACAGAAAAGCTACTGTTTTTTTCACAAATTGACAAAAAGTTATTGCTACTTAACACATAGTTTATCACGGCTTCCTGGCTATGGGGCGGGAAAATGGAAAAGGCTTGTCTGGTTTGATTAATCATTTCTGCAGGTATGTACGTGCGTACATGTGAAAGAGATGGCATCAGGATGCACTACAGGAAGAGGGCAAGCTGTTGGTGTTCTGCTTTGGGTGATGTTCCGCTGGAAAACCTTTGGGTCTTGCTATTCTTGTGGATCTTACTTTGACATGCACCATCTATCTAAACCCTGTTGCAACAATATTCCTTCATTACACAGTGGGCTCTTTCAGGAGGGTCACATGCACTGTCACAGTTCAAGGTGCAGTCTTGGCCTCCAAATTCCCCAGATGTCAATCTAATCTAGCATCTATGGGAAGTGCAGGATAAATAAGTCCAATCCATGGAAACACCACCTACAGTAGCAGATTGCAGGACACAAATGATCTGCTGCCACTGTCTTGCAGCCAGATAACACAGCCTTCCTTTTGAGGGCTTGTGGAGTCCATGCCTCGACATGTCAGAGCTGATTTAGTTGCATACATGGGATCTACACAATATTTTGCAGGTGGTTTTAAAACTAGTGTGGCTAATTGGTGTATATACACTGTGTATGCGTTATATATGACTGCTAGATGCCTGCTCAGTTGTGTTCGCTGATGGTGATCCAGTACAAAACTTTATATACCTGTGCATTCTTTCTTTCTTTATTTAGATAAACACCATTGAAAGTTAAACCTTTAAATGTAGGTGCACTCAGGAAGTAAAAGAAAGAATTGTTTAACTATTGTTTTATTATTGTTTAACTATAATCCGATTTATCTAATATACAAGGGTGAGTCAAAAATTTTGCATTACAGTGGAACCTTAGATTACAAGCATAATTTGTTCCGGAAGCGGACTTGTATTCCAAAACACTCGTAAACCAAATTTAATTTTCCCATAAGAAATAATGGAAACTCAAATTATTCGTTCCAC
>JAQMYJ010000039.1:20796781-20811040 GCA_030014305.1 Clarias laeviceps
TGTGTGTGTGTGTGTGTACACGTGTGTTCACAATGAACCATTTCATGAGACAAACCTGATAGGTATGAGGATAAACATGAGCAAAGGGAAGATCATTTTCATGTACGGGAGCGGGTACATTCCGAACGTACAGAGGAACAGCAGCTGCACCATCTGTAGGAAAGTGAAATAATGGATTTTCCTCTGTGGTACCTTCCGGATGTAGTGAGTTGGGGGGTAGGACGTCTGAAAAGAAAAAAAGTGTGAAAGAGAGATAAACACGTTAGAGAGAAACATACTTGCATGCTGAATAGGTAAACAATGATGTCAAAAGCAATGCAGATGAGCCATCTGATTTAAAAAGCAGAAGCAGCCATGATAGGGCTCTTAATCATTTCTCTTACTAGTTTACTCTTTATTCTTTCATGGAATGTAATGGCAACAGATAGCAAGTAGATGGCGCTCTTGTGCCTTGCTTTAATTTGCTATATGCACCTGATGTTTTTAAGCACAGCCGTAAAATGCCTTCCATGACTTTTACTTGCCCTCTAGTTACTTGCTGTTATGAATATCAACACAAATACACTCATGCCATAGTTCAGATTTAATTGTTCTGTCTGTTAGTCACAGACTAACAGTCTCTCATGTAATCTCAACAAACCAGGAACATTCACCATAGTGCACGTTCCTGCATACTTGTTTTGTTACACTGGATAATTCACTGTGGCAGGAACACATATTTAGTCCAATCAAAACAAGAACCATGGTCGAACCGGTGATGTCATATGGTCCTATAGGTCTGGAGTTGTTCTTTTAAAGGGATTCACTTAGATGCAAAGGCATTACCAGCAAATCTTATCAGGTGCAGCGATCAGACATGTAACCGGCACTGTTATCTGTTTTTATGTAGAAACTGGTTTGCAGTAGCAGCGCAAGTTAAAGCCGCTCAGAGACATTTATCAGCAGCAGGTTGTTGCTCAGTAACTATATTCACATGCTGTAGGCTCCTTCAAGGTCACATGAATGTTAATGAGAATGAACCCCAAGCATGCTATGCTGTCACTGACAGAAAAACGACCAGATAGTTTTGAAAAAAAAAAATAATGTAAAAAATACAAACTCTCTTTGACCAAGGTTCCCGAAGCACTTCCCTTCCATTTTTATTTGCCCTTGCCTTAATTGGAAATTCTTCACATAATATTGTGCACATCTGTAGAGCTGAGCACTGCATGGTTATCACGATTCCTTCAGCCTGAAGGAACCAGAGTTGAAATTAACTTTGGACAGCCACCCAGGGTGAGCACCTTCATGAGGCATTTGTACTGCATTTGCTATTTGTGAGACGTTTCTACTGTGATTTTGTTACACATATAATCTACAGATCTGACTGATATACTGACTGCATCTAAAACAGTGCCATGCAGTGGGAGTGACTGATCACTAGTTAAACATTTAAAGATTTTATCATGAGATAAAACAAAGAACCATTAATCTTTATGAATTCATTCTGTTTCCATTCAAATTAAACAGGAAATATTGATTAGCTATTTATCAAAGTAAGCATGCATATGTTATCCTAATAAACTGTTTATTATTATTATTATTATCCAATAGATATCATAATATGGTAATAGCATGTCACATAGTTTAGTCACATATTTACTTTATATCCTCCTCACATTTGAGTCCAACACTTAGGCTTGTGTGTCGACAAATCAACCATATAAGGGATAAACCATAAATATTTACCGTTGTGACTTTTGCACAGGAATATTTAGTTACATTAAGCTATTATATAATATGAAGAATTTAAATCCTTGATTCTCCAGAAGTGATTTTCTGTCTGACAAATATTTCTTTTTAGAGTATGTGCTTACACTTATGCATGTACCAGTACCAGGCACAGAATTAACAAAGTGCTGAATCTAAAGCATTCCGTAGAAATGTTGGTCGATACTGACATGATACCAACACGCAGTTGCCACTGATTTGTCGGCTCCACATCTACAGTATATTGGGAATCTCCACCACATTCTGAAGGTGCTCTATTAGATGGAGATCTTGTGACTATAGAAGCCATTTGAGTACAGTGATCTCACTGTAATGTTCAAGAAACCAGTTTTAAGTGATTTAAGCTTTGTGACATGTGGCATTATGCTGCTGGACATAAAGGGAAGGACATGGCTAGCAATGATTTTCAACAACACAAGCGTGCCATGAAAATAATCCACTACACCACCACCATCCTGAACTGTGAATACAAGGCAGGATCGATCCATGCTGTTGTGTAGTTTTCAACACATTCTGACCCTACCATTCGAAGGTCACAACAGGAATCAAGACTCATCAGATCATGCCATATTTTTCCTGTTCAACCTTATATTCTCAAATTCTGGCAAGCCAATGCAAATTGTAGCCTCAGTGTCCTGGTCCTCGGTGAAGAGGTAGCATCCGGTGTGGTCTTCTGTTGCTGTAGCCCATCTGCTTCAAGGTTCGACATGTTTCGCATTCAGAGATGCTCTTTGGATACTGCGATTGTAATGAGATGTTATGTGAGTTAGTGTTGCTTTTCTATTCACTCGAACCAGTCTGGCCGTTCTTCTCTGACCTCTGGCATCAACAAGGCATTTTCGCCCAGAGAACTGCCGACTACTGAATATTTTCTTCTTTTCAGACCATTCTCTGTTAAAACCTAGAGATGGTTGTGTGTGAACATCCCAGTAGATTAGCACTTTCAGAAATACTCAGACCAGCCCATACGGCATCAACAACCACCCCACATTCAAAGTCACATAAATCACCTTTCTTAATCATTTTGATTAACTGTTTGAACTTCTTCACGAGTTAATGCACAGATTCTGCCAAGTGATTGGCTGATTTAGATATGTGCTTTAATGAGCAGCTGTACAGGTATACCTAATAAAGTGGCTGGTGAGTGTAAATCAGACAGAATACTTTAAATATAATTAGTAAATAAATATATTTCATATTAATTAAAATTACAAATACTGTATAAATGCACTACTAAAAGCATACTGCAGATTTTGGGGGTTTTTTTCTTACTATATAAAAACAATTAAAAATCGAATTAGATTTTTTAGTTTATCACCAGCACCTTGTTTCAGCTTATGCCATATTGCTACAAACTCGATCATGAAAATCGTGTACCATTCAAAGAAAAAAAAAAAAAAAAGAAAAGAATCATCTGCCTAAACGGCTTCTGCATTCTGACTTAAAACATTGATTCTGTTGATCTTTTTCAATGACTCTAGGCTTTTATTCCCAGGTGTAACCTCACTGTGCTGGTTTAAGTAATGAGATAAAAAATTCTGTACATTCTGTTTTTTATTTTTCATTTGGGATTGTTCTCTAAAAAATGTTAGAGCCTGGGTTTTAAACTCTTGGGTGTAATCCTAAAATGGGTTAATCAGATAGAAATACAGCATGTTACTGAGAAACTGCTCAGTGACGAGTCCTCCGTCACCTCAAAGGGTGTCACATCTTCTCTAGTGATGTAATGGCTTCCGATCAAATCCAAGCCTCGTAAAGTTTCCAAGAATTAATAAACCAGTTGTCAAACCTATGTCTTGTGCATTTGCCAGAGTAAATGTGTGAAATGTATTTTTGATGGAAGTGGTGTGTTTGATAAGTTTGAATTGTTTATAAGTGTGATGAGATCATAAAAGTAAAAGTAAGATAATGAATAAAACAGTATTAACAGAACTGTTCAGTATTAAGGCATATGTGTATACTCTCTAAATTAGCGAGAATATTATGATGTAAAGCTGATAAAAAAGTGATAAAATTATCAAACATGCCTCAAATTGTTCCAAATACCTGTTCTTTGAGTAGCAGTGCCATGCGGTCGCACATCTGGTTGCCGTCGATGGACGTGAGGGCGATATAGAGGAAGAGACCGTAGAGTACAGGTTTGGGAATCCACTGCAGTGGAACGGGCAGCAGGAACACACTCACACCAATCAGGATATTCGCCAACAACGACGTTACCCTGGTCTCCTTCACACTTACAATACTATACACACACACACACACAAATGAAATTCAAACTTGTGATTTGGATCAAGCATAAAACCAAGAGAAGGATATGTGTGAGAAAAGCGTTGCTTACGTCTCATAAAGGTGTCCTCCTTCCACTCGCTCCTCCACAATGGCCAACTGCCGCACATGCAACGTGGAGTGAGGAAAAGCAGCGTGCATCCAAGGCAGACCCAGCAATGACATCAAAATATTAATCAGGCCAGACAGTGTCAGGTCCCAGTGATAGGCTGTACCTTTCAGTAACCTATAGCAAGCACAGACAGAGATTTACACAAACACAAAGCACAGACATAACTACAATCATTTACTAGTGGACACAAGGTATGCTTTAGCAATAAAAAGGGCACAAACATGCAAATGCAAACCGACAGGCTATGCAGCTATAAACACATAAACAGCTACTATTAAATCTGACTCGATATCAATTGTGTTTATTGAAGGTATTACTTGGCATGCTATGCCCTTCAGTGACCTCAGACACAGAAAAACACGCTCATGAATAAATTCACACATAAAGACAATCACATTTCAACCTTTTATAAGAATCATCACATCACAATTTAAAAGTATGCATCTTATTAGACTGACAAAATTGCTTTTATTGAGTTCTTGGGTTGAAGTGTTGTTATGGACGATGTACCTGTTCTCTGGGGCATTGGTCAGGGACACCACGATGTTCTGGTCAATAAAGATGAGGAGAGCGAGAAGGAAGCCAAGTCCCATGGCACATACAACACTGACTCCTGATAGCTTTTCCAAGGCGGCTATTCGGAATAGTGAACCCTGATGATAGTTAAACACGGGCACTAAAATGCACACACACACACACACACACACACACAGCATGGAATCTTTTACAAAATTGGTAGAAATCAAGTTATGATAGCATGCAATTATAAAGATAACACTATTATTAACACAATTTCTGGTCTTGGGTAGTACGTGTAATTTTCTTTTATTGCTCATGCTGCAAAAGTACAGAAAATGGATATTAATCTCATTAAACTTTGCTTTTATTTTCAAGACATAGGTAATTGGACATGTACGTATTTCTATGTAAAATGAGCCAATTTGCATATTTTTGTTCACTTAAAGTCAGAAAAATCAACATATAATGCAAGATGGGCGTGTACTGTATTTATATCACAATGATACAAAAACAGCCAGAAAAGATCTAGAAATTAGTAACTGTTTAAGATTTATTATTATATTGTAAATCATGTTCATAAAGCAGCCCTCAAGTATGGTCTCCCATCATAGTCTCCATATGTTGTCCAGTGTTGAAAGTCTAGTATATCCTGGACATACTCCTCACGTATGCTTCCATCTCCCCCTTGAATTCATCACAATCTGAAGAGACATCCTAAAGGCCCCTGGTGACACAGGTTTTCACCAGCATCTCACCAGGCTCCACACAGTTTCCCCTGAAACACTGTGGCAAAGCTATTCCAAGTTGCTTTCTCCTTCCTATGGGGTATTCCATTTGCTCCTGGATCTTCTTTATCTGTGGTCCAAAAGACTGTGGTTTTGACTCTTGCCTCAGGCATCTTATGAAAGAATTCTTCAATGTACCTGAAAGCTGCTGACTCTTTATCTAGAGCTGTGACTATTTCATGAGTCTCACTTGTCCAGTGACATTTGCAATTGCCTGGGGTCCACCAATGGCTCCCACTCGACACTGTTTCTCCCTGCAGCACACTTGATTAACGTTGGTCGTTCCTAAATTTAGTAGTGCACCTTCATGTCTCTGTTGTCCCAAATATAGTAGAGAGAATTAGTAAAAGATCCCTGAACACCCATCAGGAATGCAACCATTTTTAAGTCCCTGATGACCTCCTGGTACTCATCATACGTACTCATCATACTCCGAGGCATCCAGTAACATCTTAAAACTGTTTGGAATCTTCTTTGAGGTAAACCAAGTGAGCCAGAGGAAGAAATGAGTACTCGATTCGGTTGTGCAGTAGCACAGCTTTGATGCTCCTCGATGATCGGTCAGTAAAAAGGCACGACTCATTCAGGCTACAGGCAATTCTGACCACACTGCGGCAGGAGCAGAGCTCATCTTGGCCGGTGAAGAAGATGCAAAAGCTGTGACACTTTCTATGACCTGTAACTTGCACACTTTCATTCAACACTTTCATTCAACAAATTGTACTACTTGAGCATAAATGTTAAAAGTTCAGCAACTGACTTGGTCAGACTAAGATCTCTGTTCAAGTGGTTGAGGTCTTTGTGGCTGTGGTAGTATGTGTATCTCTCCTCAGCTCCACTTCTGAAAGTGCATTGTAGATACACAATGTCATTCTTGCTCTCTGACTTGATGTTCACTTTTGAAGACTGCTGCTCTCTCTCTGGGCGTGGGAAGCTCAGGGTAGTTTGGCCCTTGAGCAATGGATGAAGGAAGGCCTGGATACATGATAGCAGTTTCTACTGTGACATGTAAAATAGTCCACTATACAGAAATAGCTGTCGTGTAAGTGGTAAGTGGGTTCTGTGGTAAGCAATTTTTTCGGGTAGGATTCTTAGGGTTCTTAATAGTTCTCTTTTCCCCTCTGTACCATGCTGCAAAAGAATAAAAAAACATCTTTGAAAAAAATGTTCTCTTGTGTGTAAGAGATTCTCAAAACATTTTTCTATATATATATATACTTGCTCTTACAATGGTATCTTTACATTTTATACATTTGAAGACGTGAAACCTCAGAGAAATTTCTGTCTGTATGTCTGTATATTTGTCCAGCATCACGCAAAACTGGCTCGACATAATTTTTAATGAAACTTTGATAGTATCCTTCGGGATTTGCCTAAAGTTAAATTAAAAGTGTTGACTGGGAGAGATGTTATGAGCAGTTCTGTGCCAGATTACCTCACCGCTTTTTTGGACAAAAGTGGACATGGCTAAACACGTCACTCAACAGAGTGAATCAATGCGAGATTTTACATAGAGTATGCGGAAGGCACAGAAACGACTATAATGCCCCTACAAAGCACCCAACCCTCACAAAACACAAACACGTGACACAGCATAGCTTACTCCCAAAAAGGTGAGTAACTTTTGAAAACTGAATTTCAAAAAAACATATGGACAGATCAATGTACAGTATGTTTATTCTTTCTGTATGTTTATTTTACCAGTTTGTCTTATATGTTCTGAAACCGTGGTGATAATTAAATCAGTAATGTGAAGCACCACTATGAGATAAAACACGGGTTGTTTGAGCAAACATATCCACAGCAGTCCAAGGTAAAGATGTGTCAAATACCCGACCTGAGAGTGTTAAGCGCACAAATATGTTCATATTTGGTTGGCGATGAAAGAAGTACAACTTGGTGTAAACAAGGCTTAAGATACTCAACCTTACAAAAATTTTGTTCTTTGTATTAATAAGTTGTATTAATAAGGCACAGTGTTCCGCCGTACAGAAAGACATGTATGTGGACCTTTACCTGAAATAGTAATATCACTGATTGCATTAAAGCTGATCAGATAATTTTTTAGCTTTAACCTTTTAACTATATCTAAAAACTCTTTACCCGTCAATGACAGGTACTAACGCTAGTATATATATAATGAATTGTTCAACATACCTTCTGCTTTTCTTTTTCAGTGCTTGCAGATGAAATGAGGAGACCACTAACTGTGGTTTGAAAACTGTGGTCTTGATTCCTGACAGCCATGCCTTATAAGTCTCATATGTCTTTACGTGTTTCCACTTAGGTAGCTGGAACTAAACTAAATCAGTGGGCTTAAGGTCTCTGTATTTATATTACAGGAATATTACAGTGAGTTCTAGAAATCTGAAAATGTTCAGAAAAAAATAGATATGGAATGTTCTGAAAAATGGCACATTTTGAAATGTACCTGTTTTTATTCTATTCATGTGAATGAGCAGAAGCAGCCTCACCAATTTTTTTTAAACGAAAACAAATACGTAAATCTCAAAATACCTGTTTTTTGCTCACAAAAGCAAAGTTTGAGGTAAATAATAGCAATTTCTTGTTCTCTCACAGAGCAAACAATTAAGATACAACACTTCCTACTACCCAAGAACAAAAAAATATATATACATTTGCTGCATAGTGTAATTAATGTGTGTGTTTTTCTCACTTACAGCCAATGTCGCTGAAGATGTAAGAGCCAACGTAGGAGAAAATGAGCACAGAGATGGGCAGAGCGCAGTCTGACAAAATCTCCCTCATTTTTGCATGCAGGAAAGGACTGCACACACAGATTGTGTCAAAGCATACACTCTCTCACTTTTAGGTCCCATGGTATGTGAGTGTTTGATCCTTACCTTCTCTTAAACTGGTAGAGTGTGTACCCAACCCACAAGGTCCCAAGCATAAGAAGGAGGCAGAGCAGTGGCCGTGCTCGTGTGCACAAAATGAAGGTTTCTGGGAGTGACAGTGACCCTGGGCCCGTGAGGTTCGTCTCCCCTACAGTCACCACTGCATTTGTTCGTTGCAGCATCTCTATGCTGCCATTGGCCAGTGTAGGAGGAAGGTAATACTTATAGAAAACTGTAAGGCATTGTTAAACATGCATTAAGTGATTAACCTCACTGTTTTAGGAGTCAATGACAATCAAGTGCACAGAAACACAAGTAGGAAAACAATGTATTAAACACATTTTACATCTGAGACTGCGAATTACTTACTCTTGACAGTGCCTTTGACAGCATCTGCTACAAAAGCGACTGAAATGAACATAGCTATCACCTCCTCTATCGACCTGTAGGCATAAATAAGAAAACAATATGTCCGTCATCTAAAAGTGTGAAAGTGAGGGAGAATATCGGGAGGTGGGTGATAGATGTACACGTGTGTATGTGTATATCTATGCAAGTCTGACCTCTTGAAGAGTTTAACGAGTAGACTGAGGTTAAAAACCCCTCCAATGATGAGAAACAGACTGTTCCACAGACCGATGCAGGCATAGAACGCACTGAAGTCCAGCTCATAATCATCACAGATCCCTCTGATTACTGTTTACACACAACATGCACCAAACGTTTTATTAAATGCATGATTAATAATTTCTTCAGTATCTGTTCAGTTTGTGTGTGAATGTGTTTGCCATGAACCCGATCTATACACAGCACTATGATGACAGAAAATGACGGTAGATGGAAATAATTTATAAACAATTATACAAAATGGCTCTGGGTTAGTTATTGTTATACTATATATAAAAACAAATAAGGATGTCACATTAAATAAAGAAAGCAGGTAAAATCAACTTGACGTAACATGAATAAGATATATTATTAGAAATATAACAATTTTCAACTCAGTAAAGTAACTGAGTTTATTTACTTTGTTACTGCACATAAATTCATACGTATTTCATGTATCTGTAATTTACTTGGTGAGTTTTATTAGAGGATACCTTTTACCTTTACTCCACTACATACTACAGCAAATATCTGTACTACTACTACTTAACTACAGGACATTTCTGCATGGCATTGTGCTACACAACTGAAGTGGTGTGTATTACTTGAAGTGGTAATTTAGGCACCTGCTGACTGTTAAGCATAATTGCATGACTTGCCTTTCTTTCGAGACATGCATATTAATGCAACAGGTGTTTGAAAGTGAAAGTGGAGGTGGTTTCATACAGCGATGAAAACAGCACGTTCACAATTGGAAAGCAGAACAAGAGAGAGAGATTTTCTTTTAATAATACAGGCCCTGCACATTTGATACTTGTGTAAATTTGAAGGTGAGTACTTTTACTGAAGTAAATGGAGGACTTCTACTTTTATTTGAGTAATATTTGCCCTTGGGAATTTCTACTGTTACTCAAATACAGGATTTATATACTTTGTCCACCTCTGGTTAAAAGTGCACAAAAATTGTACTCTGCTGAATTTTCAGGGGAAAGAAGGCGGAATTTGAAGGAGCCTGTAAAAACGTGACAGCCTCAGTTGCGACACTATGACATAATCAATCCTTAAATGGGTCTTTCGAAGGATGCGGTCCCCGAATTGAGACACACTGGTGGTCTCCTAATGCATTGCTTTTAATCAGCCATCCAACTATTTTATCATTATCGCAGTATATACTGTATCATTATCTTTCTATCACCCAGGCCTAAAATCAACTGTTTCAAATAAACAACCAGGAAAACCACAACAGGGGACCAGTGTTTTGAAATTCCTCTTTACACCAATGAACAGATCAACCACACCTCCTTAATGCAGACAAGGGCTAACACAAAGAAATGCACCAGCATGAACTTCACCACATGATGCAAACCACTGCTAACCCAAACAGGATAATGCTAACCCAGTAAGGGTAATGCTCGCTAAGCCTGTATAGAAAGAAAAAAATGTGCAGGAAGAAAAGGGGGGGTGAGGTCTGAACTTCTTATTGTTTCATATTATTGAAATGCAGAGTATTCATTTAACCAAAAGATGTATGTGTTTGTGTATCTTTGTGCAACATTTAAAACGGCATCACAACAATCTCCCCTTTTATTTCCAAGAACAGAAAACATCTTCAAACATTCTTCCATAAAGAGTCAGACCATTCTCTTAAGTATGTCCATTAAGTTCATCAACATAAACCCACAACCAAGACTCTCTGATTGGGAGAGAAGAAACCACAAATCTTGCCCAAACAAACTGCAACCATACTTGAGAGTTAGCCTCCTGGTTTCAGGGTGAGAAATCCTTTGTACAGCATGCTGAGGTTAACAGAGCTCTAATTCTACACACAGACTCATCCCTCAGTCAGCCAGTGAAGTAAACAACTCTCACCAAAGTGAGATGAGTGCAGGCATCTGAGTCTGTGTGGGAGAGTGGCGCTGTGCACCCCTTTGGTTTGTGTGTTTTTGTACATCAGGGAGCAATATCCATCCTGACGATGATAATAGCAAAGTGTGTTCTGCGTTTGACAGTATATGTGTGTGAGGAATAACCATACCGCTGATGAAGATGGCGATAGGTGCAGTAGTTAGTGGAATGACCAGAGGAGAGCCAGCAAACAGTGAGTAGATGATTCCTCCTATACTCTGCCCAATGATCGTCCTTTGAACATCTAACACACACACACACACACACACACACACACACACACACACACACACACACACACACACACACAAACAGATAAAAACTCAGTTATCTATTAAAGAAAGAAAATTCTTAATTGCACAAAAGCCAAATATAATTACATGTAAAGTTAAATATTAAAGTTAAAATACTAAAAAGAAAATAAAAGATATATATATTTTAAATATGTGTATTAGGAAATATGTGTGCCATTGAAAAAAGGCAAGAAGTAGAAAAGCACAGAACAATCTACACAGTGTAACATGTGACAATGTTTCCTTTTATTGAGCCTAAAAAACTAAAATAAAGTTTGAAACAATTTGGTATCCCAGAGGGGTTTTAAATTCTTGAATCCGACTAGCAAGAAGGTGTTTATTTTGTGTATCTCTATAACAGCATGACTCTGACTGTAGTGATGATTGTAATCCAAATTCAAGGTTTATATTGATGCACTTGTTCTAATGTGTTACAGTTTCTATAGTAACAACATGTTCACAGGCACCTGTATGCCAAATGCCTTGCATAATTTTAAACAATTTATAATAAACAGATCATAAACATGTTGTTAATTCAGAAAAACATAGAATTGTTGTTATTCTTTGTTTTTTGTTTATTATGCAAACTATAAACTGCAAAAATACATAATTATTAGGACTTTGCTGTTGTCATTATTACATACAGGATAATTCCATGGAAAGGTCAACTGTACCATGGGGGAAAAAAAGTATAATGAACATAATTCATAGGGATCTAGCCAAACCATAATGATTACACTAAAAATACTACACCTGTTTATAATGACTGAACCTTTACTTACAGAATAAATTGTAAAGTCATCAGAGCATGAGCATCATAAAGCACAAAGAAGCATTTTTTTTATAGAAATAAAAAGAGAGGAAAGGTCCAGAAAATGTGTCACCAGTAATAATTACTTTGCTAATTTAGTAGTTAATTAGTGGTTGTTATTTTTTTCATAAGTACTACAGTATTTCAAATGTTTCAGGATAAAATTCACAAATTCATGTTCTTTATATAGTTTGTTGAGGATTAATTTAGACATTTTACATCTGTAATGTCAAAATGTCTTCTATAATGCAAGTTTATCCTAAACAGCTTATACCAAAAATGACAAACACCCACACTTTTAGTGTTTTTCAAGTTTCTTTCATGGTACTAGGATAATGTTTTTTGCATTAAATGCGGTCTTTAAAATTCAAAGTTTGTAGAAAACTTGCACTTTCATAAAAGTTTATCTGTATAATGTAATATCCATGATGCTGATAAAATGCTATACATTTTCAGAATGTAAATAACTAAATGAATTTTTGCCCTTGTTGTGAAGTGAATTTGTTTGCAAATTAATTCAGTGAAAATAAGCTTGTCCATGGTCTGTAGATTTATATTTACAAATAAGAGTAAATATAAATATAAATATACATTTTTTAAGAGTAAAAAATGGCTGGAACCTCCTTATATTTATATGGTTTGTTATAAAGCTTTTAATAGCAACCACAGTTCTGGATTGTGTGTGTGTGTGTGTGTGTGTGTGTGTGTGTGTGTGTTTGATTCTTCATGCTTGTCTTCACCTATTTCTCCTCTTGTGCTTTCATCATTGAGCGAGCCAAACGCAATGGCGGGAAGTAGAACGGCAATGTAGAGGAAAATGGACGTCGTCATGTACTTCACTAGTGCTTTATTGTTGCCCACTATTCCTGAAACACAACCCACAGACATTCATTTTCTTATGCACAATATATGTAATTATACGGACAATAGTGTATGTGCCTGTTTTTGTTTTTTTTTTACCATCGGTAAAGTCCGATATGTAGAAGGGCAAGCGGCGACACAGATCCTCATAGATGCCTCTGCCCACTCTGAAAAAATCTCTACACTACAGCGAGTATAGACAGAGGGAGACAGCACAATTATACACACACACTCTGAGCTGAACTAATAAAGAAAAAAAAAAAACTCAAAAGGGTAATGCACATATAAAGCACGCAAGCAAATAAATTAAGACACACAAGATTCTGGTAGAATCACAAGCAAAATCTAAACAAAACTGCACCCGTCCTAACAGAACACTGCAGACGGGAAAAAACAGAGTTAAAAGCAAAGGCGCAAACGCACACACACACACAGACACACTGAAAAATCAATCAATAAATAAAGAAATAACTAAACCGACAAACTCTCAACCAAACACACGTACACGTACACAAATACGCATCCACAGTCACACACTCAGACAGGCACACGGACACAGGCAGCTACACTTTCACACAGTCGCGAACAGAAGCGCAGTTGAATCTCACTCACACAGAGCCCCCTGCACAGCAGAGAGAGAGACACAAGGTGAGCAGAGACTGCAGACTGGAGAGAGAGACAGCCCAGCGTTAGAAATACCCCACCACAATGTCACTACAAGGTCAAAGCAAAACAACAGCATTAGCAGAATCTCTACAATGCAGTGACGGCTAACATTTATCCGAACACCTGCTGAGAGAGAGACAGGAATAAATGTCGATCAACGACTCATTGGACGACATCAAACGTCTCTAGAGCGTCGCAAGGACAATCGCGCTGCCAGATTGACAAAAAAAAATTCTGTAATCATTTAAAATGTTATATTTTATATATTAGTGGTATTTGGTTGATTCTTTAATTAACAGGTGAGTGACCTGTATCAAACCATCTTTGGAGAGGAATCTGCCTCAGTCCTTAACACACACACACACACACACACACAGTCTACTTCAAGCAATGATTAAATAAAGCATTTATTGCATTCTATAAATAATGAATCATCATTTATTATATTACTGAATGCCTGTGGTGTGTGTGTGTGTGTGTGCATTTGTAACTGTTTGTTTTTATCCAAAAAGACAGAGAGAGACAGAGCATGAAAAGAGAATGATCTTTCTCATAGCTGTTTCTTTTCTTTGTGATGAATAGCCTTTGGTACACACACAGACACACACAGACACATACAGACACATACAGACACATACACACACACACACACACACACACACACACACACACATATACACACACATACACACACATATACACACACACACACACATACACACACACACACACACACACACACATACACACACATACACACACATACACACACATACACACACACACA
>JAQMYJ010000039.1:20822308-20853273 GCA_030014305.1 Clarias laeviceps
CATAGAGCTCCAGTGAAGCTGGGCTTCAGGAGGGTTTAACGCGCTGTGCTGCACGGAAATGTATGACAAGAAAATCGTGTCAAACAATCTACAATAAATACCTGATTCTAAACGAGCTAGTCATGAAGTTGAACACTTTTATTAAAACCAATATAAATATGACAGTGCATATATGAGCATTTATTATATATGAGCATTTATAGCTTCCCTTGTAGTCTTAGAGCAGCACTGATATACACTGTATATATGAGGAGGAGGGTTATTGTGTAGGACGACTTCTGTCAAAAGTTTCTGTCAAAGTTTTCCACCTTCTTGGACTGTGAACTTTATTTTGATTATTCACTTATACATTTATATTATACATTTTCTATCATCATGCTCCAAGACTGATTCATTGAAACCAGTGAGGTCGACTCATTTCGCACACACATAGAATATATCGGAATTTAGAAATGTTATACATTCACTTAAACAATGAAAATAATGTATATAATTGTAAATATCTGGTGCACCACAGTGTCTTTTTTGGTACACTACACGTAAACTACTTTCATGATTTGTTCGCAACTACGGATGTTAGATGCAAACCGCAGTCCGTTTATGTTTGTTCAAATTCATAACTCCAGTGTTTGTAAGTCGGATATACAAATACACACAAACACAGACACTCAATGTATAATAAAATGTATATACTCTAAAAAGCTCTTACTCTACGTGATGTATTGAGCAGGACACAGCCATGGACATCGGAATCTAGAAATACAGAGAAGACATAACAGTTAGAATGACAGAGCATGTGCTTGTCAGTGTGTGCATACGTCTCCGTATAGACGCTCATATACACTTTATTTGTCATTGATTGCTTGTTTGTTCTATATAGTGCTCAGGTTCATCCGGAGTGCAATTTTACTACTACAGGATGGCTCCGAACATATTGTATGCGATTGTATATCAGACCTTTTATCACAAAGAAATCTTTCACGTTCGCATGCTCACTGAGCAGGAAGATCTGTCTACCGAGAGACATTCAGACCGGATTAGCATTGCTCGCCGCTAACTCTTCTGCCTCTGCTTTCAGATTAGAGAGCCGCTGCAGTGGGTTTAGGATTAAAAAGCCAACTTTGAGAATAAAAGGCCTGGTTTAAAAGCAGAACTTTGTATCAGAAAGATTTTAATGAGCAGTAAATCTGCATGTTAAAGTAATAGGGTTATGCAACCAGTTTTAATCGCTTATCGCTTCTGTCGCATTTTTAAATGCGATTTAGACACATTTACTTCCCCCGTATAAGGACAAACTGTAAATATCTGTTTGTTCAGACATTTCTAGTTCACAACCTGCTTATTTTGCTTGCCTGGTCAAGATTTGACAAACAGGGAAAGACAAACTGTAGAATAATCTAACATCCTATTAATTCAACTCAACTCGACTGATTAAACCCATTCTCTTGTCACTGTAGGTAAACTGGGACGCAAAAAACAGATTAACATCATTCAGAAAATGGCAGCCATTTTCCTGTCAGGCAGATATGATCACCCCAAGATATACAACTTATACCCTGTCAAAAACAATAAAAAAGACAAAAAAAAAACACACACAAACACGCTTTGGCGCAGGTTGGCTTAAGTGTGTCAGATGAGTGGGGCGGATTTTTAATCCAGATGAGTGCTGACGGACAGTGTATGTGCCAGGGCAGACCGAGCGTTAGGCTGGATGAGACAAACGTGAGAACAATCCCTGTTTTCGCTGCTGTGAGTGTATCTAATACCATGCAGGACTCACTGGAGCAGAAAAATTAGTATTTAATTGAAACTGAGTACATTTATTTGAACAGGGGGCTGGACTGACAGCTGCACTCCCTGTCTGCTCATAAAGTATGAAAAGGGATTTTTGAGTTTTTTTTGTTGAGTTTAAGTTTTAAAAAAGAAATATTAGTTGTTCTGGTTCGATTCCCGGGTGATGCTGTAACCTCTCGCAGCCGGAGGTCTAGAGAGAGCTGATTGGCTGAAAAAAAAAAAAAAGAAGTTCATATGCATGTGAAGGCAGACGAGCGAATACTTTTGATAGTATAGTGTACGTCACTTCTCTTGGCTATGTTTGGTCCCAGCATGGTTACCTGCACTCACCAGAAGCATTGTTTGTTTCAAAAAAAAAAGGAAGCATCGATAGTTCACAAAAAATCTATTCACGATTGCTGATTAGTAAATAAGCTAAAACATAACTATTTATAGCCATGAAGAAGTCTCTCCTCTTTTTATCATTTCTGGTTTTCCAATTCCTGTCCAGTTTCTTTTACTTAAAATCGCTGGCTGGAGTTATGGCAGGTGACCTGTCACGATGTGTGGGTTTAAGGGTGTCACCACCTAATCGCAATGCACCTGAGAATGTTGCCTTGGCAACAGCTGACCTGCTAACCTGAGCAGCACTGAAGCTAATCAACAGCTCTGGGTCTGGCTCGATCAGACTCAGACTCACACATGCTTATTTTCTCTCACACACACACACACACACACACACACACACACACACACACACACACACTGACCTGTCCCTCCTTGGTGTGTCTGGTTGCCGTAGAGATGAATGTCATCTCCTGATGGGATGGGAGAGTCCTGACCCTCCTCCCGATCCTCGCTCCCTTCCTCCTGCTCGTCTCGCTCCCTCTGCTCTGAGGACATGTACACACGCACAGACCACATGCACCCCATTACACCAAGAACACATGCAATAATATACTCAGAATATTGCACAAATTGAAGACTACACATCAGAACTGCCAATAATAATGATCAGATTTGATTTGTAAAATAAACTACACTGGAAATGAAATTTTATTCTCTTAATCAGATACAATGTAACATGTATCTATTATTTTGCTACGGATATATGGTTGTTCATAGTTTATTGTTAGAGTTCTGTATTCTGAGACAAGATATACACTGTATACGGAGATGTCCTGGCAAAAAGCAGGTTGTGATTTCAAATAACAAACACTGTGTAACCTGAATCAAAGAAATGCTGATATCTTTGTAGAATTGTTTATGAGTTTTGTCACAAGACAAAATATTTGTTTCCATACCGATACTAACATGATTTTCATACATTTGATACGGTCTCTCTCTCTCTCTCTCTGAGCCAGAGGCACTAAACTTGTGTAGTTACAAAAATAATGGTAATATATTTGTATTCTTTTGGGAAAAAAAAAATAATAATATAGTGGAAATAATACAATTTGTTGAACCATATTTCTGTTTGGGTTTTTTTTGCCGTTAATTTTAAACAGCAAAACAGTTTGCTGTTATTGCTAAAACTACTCCTGGATTTTATGAGGCACAATAAGGGTATTATCTAATCATTCATTTAAAAATCGTTACCATTAATAAAACCATATGCTGTAAAAGTAAATAAATCCTGCATCAATACTGTATCCTAGATATGCTGCACAGTAGACAAGTTCAGAGTTTGTAGAAACTTGCACAATTGCCCAAGTCATGCACTTTTTAGACACTCCCTTACTGGCTCTATTAGCATAAACCGCTTGTGGTCAGTATTTCTGAGTGACTACATTCAACAGGCTTTAACGTGAGAGAATCTAAAAATACAGTATATTCATTTGTACTTGTTTCTTTGTCCACTTTAGAATAAATAATACACACTGTTATTTTTTCTAAGGTAGGTAGAGGTAAAGTTTAACCCTGTTGGACTACTGATCAGAAAATCATAGGTTTAAACCTGAGCACCAACACACTGCCACTGTTGGGCCCCTGAGCAACGACCTCAAACCTCAACTGCTCAAATGTTACTTCATTCACTCATCTTCTATACCGCTTATATTGTGTACAAGGTCGCGACGGCCTGGAGCCTATGATCAGGGCACAAGGTGCAGAGGGCAGATTTAGGGCATGAGGTGAGGTACACCCTGGACAGGATGCCAATCCATAGCTGGCACACACACACACTACGAGAAGGAAACTACAGTACCCGGAGGAAATTCACCAAGCACAGGGAGAACATGCAAACTCCACACACACACACACACACACACACACAGGAATCGAACCCATGACCCTGGTGGTGCGAGGTCACAATGCTAACCACTACACCGGGCCGTCCCGCTCAAATATATAATGAGATAAAGATAATAGGTCTGGACAGGGAGACTGCCACGTGCCATAAATATAAATAGCAGAGGGAGTCTCAAATGTGCAGAAAATGTTCTAATATAAAAACAACCTCTAACACACCTTAAAACACCTTGTGCACAGCAGGGCTGCTGTGTTTGGGTGCTTGTTTTTATTTTTACTAAAATACCTCCATATTTCACTTCGGGCTATCTCTTTGCTGCTGCCATCTATTCAAGTCTAGTCTCTGAACAAAGCAAAAAGTCCTCCACTTTCTCTACGGTTACTTGTGATTCATATAAAGCTTCCCGCTGCTCATATTACAAATTCAATCTTTTTTTTTTTTTCTTTACATCAAACATCACTGCTGTCAGCATTAAAGAGACAGATTTCTATTAGCCAGATCAAACAGACATTTTCACAGTAAAAGTATAAATTATTTTAAGATGCTGGTATAGTACCATTTCTGGAATTCAAGTCCTGTGGTACTTTTTTGGTACTGGTATACTGTGCAATACTATTGTGTAGTAATGACTTGGCTCTTTTTTCATATGTTACTGATCTGAATTCCACTCACTGGCCATTCCACCTTGCTAGTATTCAATTGGACTTCAGAGGTGCCTTAATTCTTTGTGACGTACTGTACATTTAACATTGTGCTGGAAACGTTTCTTAGAGATTTTTGTCCACAAAATTTTGGTTGACATGCAAATGAAAGCATCATAGATTTGTCGGCTGCACGTCCATGTATTTACTATTCCACTACGTCCCAAAAGTGCACTATTGGATTGAGATGTGGTGACTGTAGAAGCCAGTTGAGTTATGCAACCTCACTGTCATGTTCAAGAAACCAGTTTGAGATGATTTTAGCTTTGTGATATGGTGAGATCCTGTGGTCTTAAAGGGATGAACATGGAGAGCAACAATACTTAACTAGGCTGTGGCATTTAAACAATGCTCAATTGGTACCACAGAGCCCAAAAGTGTTCCAAGAAAATGTCCCCCCCCCACACCATAACACCATCCCCACCAGCCTGAGGCACTGGTAGAAGGCAGGATGGATCCCTGATTTCATCATGGTTACACCAAAGTATGACACTTCCATTTAAATGTTGCAGCAGAAATCAACCAGGCAACGTTTTTTTTTTTTTTCACAATCTACTGTTCGATTTTAGTAAGCCCATGCAAATTGTAGCCTCAGGTTTCTGTTCTTAGCTGACAGGAGTGTCATCCGGTGTGGCCTTCTGCTGCTGTACCCCATCTGCTTCAAGGTTCGACGTGTTTTGCATTCAGAGACACTCTTCAGCATACCTCGGTTGCAACAAGATGTTATTTGAGATCACACTTTATATCATCTCGAACCAGTCTGTCCATTCTCCTCTGACCTCTGGTGGCATTCTCACCCAGAGACACTGGATATTCTCTCATTTTCAGACCATTTTCACTGTAAAACCTGAACAAGGTTGTGGATGAAAATCCCAGTAGATCAGCAGATTGAGAAACACTCAGTCAAACCCATCTGGCAGCAACAACCATGCCACGTTCAAAGTCTGCTGCTAATTGGCTGCTATGTGATTGTTGCAAAAACAGATGTATCTAATGAAATGATCTTTGAGTGTATATATTAGTGAGTATATAAGTCAAATATCTGATAATAATATAATGCAATATAGAAAGCATCATAGCAACATGTTACCCACTTTAATGAAATTGCACTGACATTGATTTAAGCCAAAACTGCCTTTATAAAACTCAGTGGTACGGAACAGTAAGCATTAACAGGTAGGTCAGTGGCCTCCGTGTGCACGAAAAGAAAATCTTCACATTAGAAGAAATACTAATAACACTGTTATTTTTCTGCTTGCTCTTTCTGCTCTACTCTGAAATCTTTTCTAGATTTCTTATAGTGAATGTAGCAGCTATTAAACTAATGAAGTCACAACTTGGTATTCCCACGACGTGAATCCAGGGTTACTGAAATCTCCCTCTATTCTAACATGGCTGGTCTCTGTGCTGCGGCTCTGGCTGCGGATATCAGCCTCTATCTGTCCATTCATTTATTCGTCTATTCGATAAACCATTCTCTCTATTATTCTCGATGGAAAGCTGGAGAGAAGTGGTGGGAGTGTTAATCCTTATCCATGAAAAGTGACTGTGCTTCGCTCATAGAGGGTTTTTCCCTCCACACTCGCAATTGCTCTGTTTCTGTATCACTATTTTTTTCCATTTCAAGGTTTAAAAAACTCTCTGAATGATCCTATTCAAAGATTTATCTTATTCATGAACAAATTACAAGTTCTAGAGAAATGTCTCTTCAGAATATTAATTAAAAGGTATGATCAAATCAGTCAGATGATGCAAATATGGCTTTGAGATCTGATTTGAATGTGTACGAATTGACTTGAGTATTTAACTTGCATACCATCGTTAAAAAAAATGAAAATAAAACAGACTTGCATGATATTAAATAAGGCTGCTAAAAATGGATTCAGTAAAGGAAATGGATTTTTAAGCATTTTTAACATTCTTCCCATCCATACAGCAAATGGAGATGGATGTAGGTACAACTCTGACCTGTTTTTAAAAGGGGGAATTATAGTAACGGTATAAACAGTATTAAAAAATACAAATAAAAAAAACATATCATCACAAAAGCAACAGTGTTTCTTAAAACCAGTCTAAGAAAAAAAAAAAGACGAAAATGAAGGATTATCAAATCTGAGCTATAAATGCAGTTTTCAATAATACTGGATAGAAATGTTTACGTTTATATCCCAGTGTAACTGAATCCTCGAATCTGATGGAACAGAACATTAAAATTTATTTAATTGCACAGCTCTGACAATACTCACAACAGTGCCAATAATTTCAATAGAGCCAACTGAAATTTCAATCACAGGTTTATATTAATGTCCTTGATCAAATACGCTAGTGTTTCTATACTAATAACACACCTACTGTACTGTAGCAGGAACAATAATACTGGATTACTGTTGTAATGTTGTGGTCACAAGGTTGCGATGGATTGAGGACACTCATTAAGGAAAATAAATTAACCCAAATAAATTAAACAAACGCAACATTACAAATACAACCTCAAAACAATGAAATTTGAACTTCTATTTGGAGCATTTATGCTGATTAACATCAATTCACAAAAAGTCAGACCACATCCAAGGTCCCTTATGGTTATGATAGAGTTTCAATCTGAGATTGGGATGGATGGGATTAATGTCACACATCTCTTAGTGTCATAATGTTGTTGTTGGTCTTTCGGTTGCTCCCGGCAAGGGGTCGGGACCATCCGATCCACACATACAAGCTTGGCACAGGTTTTATGCCAGAGTCCCTTCCTGACGCAAACCCGCCCATTTTATCCGGGCTTGGGACCGGCACTGCGTCCAGTGGCTGGGGTTTGGGCAGCTTTTGAACTTAAGCCTTTCTCATGGCAGACGAGAAACCTACCACTGAGCCACCAGTGTCATAATGTCTCAGTTTAATTTTCTCTCAGAAATATTACTCTCAGGTGCGCCTTTACTCTACTGTAGTTGCAAAGTGTCCAAGCTACATCCTGTCCACTTCTGTTCACACAATAAATCCTATAAGTTAAACAGGATGTTTTACCCTTTTGGCCACATAAAAAACTAACACCAACACTGTCACAAAGTCCATAATGTTGCCAAAATAAAATCCCCACAACGTTCCGACAACTAAAAAAATCCTGCTGGTTGGTTAAACGTGTACATGTAATACTCTACATATTCAAACTTAAAACAATAACTATTTTGAGGATGTTGCAAAACCTATAAACAGTTAAACATTTACCAATATAGACAAAAAAAAAACAACTATGAAAATGCTGTTTGATAAATAAGAAACTGGAAGCTGTAGTTTTTAATTCTTTAAAAAACACACACATATGTGGACAGTTTTGGGTGTAAACAACACTGGGGTAGTAAGAGTAATTCACCTTCACATGGGGAATCCTAACCCATACAAAAAGAGGCTATAATGAAGATGAAGAAGAAAACATTTCCCTTGTTTTTTTTAATGCATAGACATTAATCAATCTAAAAGTAAAGAAGCTGACAAACTGCTGCACAGGCAGGTTCAAGTCAGAGGAGCTCCTGATATTCAGGCACTCTCATTGTCCATGCACTTTGTGGCTGAAGTAAAACACACTATCAATCTTTAGCGTTGTCACTGACACATGGCGACACTCTGAGTGCTCTTTTAGCTGCCACTGTTTATGACTTGTACGACATGAGCCTTATGGATCTTAAAACAGTTATTGATCATTTGTTTCACTCTCACATGAAAGACATAGTTTTTTGCAATAATATGTGTATATTTGTAGTACCTGGACTACATCATGGTTGGATAGCTTGTATGATTTCAGTTTATACGTGTGCACTAGAAAAAAGGTCCTCTGTGCAGTGTGCTAGATTAATCTTAATAGATACAAAATGCCTAAATGTTGAGACAAATTTTTGATTGAAGTGGATCAGTCCAATTGCATCAAATACTGTTGGTTAAATAAATTTTAATTAAGTTAGAACATGCTTTAACACAAAACTCTAAAATGTCTTGCTAAACATGTAAAAATGCTAGTAGTAATTACAAAGTAAATTCCTTTGAAGGTGTCCTATTATGCATAACTCATTCATAACTCAGTCACAGGGCCTCTACTTTGGGTATATGCAAAAAAAACAAAAAAACAAAAAACATCCCCTCCCATTCTTTATTGTTATATATTATTGTTGTTTTTTTTTTTTTGCTTTCCTTTTTTATTTCCTGTTGTTTATATTCATCCTTTAATCGTAGCATTCACTGTGTTCATGAGATAAAAGATGGCAAGACCCTTGTCCAGCCTGGGGCTCTGCTCCACCCACGAGTCAAGCAGCAACGGCAACCGTTTATTTAAGTTGAATATTTTCTGAATTTACTAAAGTTAATTTCGGTTGGTTCAAATCTTCAGACACAGAAACAGAAGCAATGTGTTTGAAAAATAAGTGAAAGAAGAAAAAAAAAATGCCAGAATGTCTTTTTCGAGACCTCTAAGACTAATATACTAACTTTAAAAGTTAAAACTAAAAAAGAAGTATAATGGGTAAGCTGTGAACAAAACATGATGAGCTTAAATTCAGTTATAACCATGGGCAGAAATACATGATTGAAAATGAGACAATGATGATCGTATTTAGCTACATTAACACATTAAATAGATTGGGGTGAATGTGGTGGTCATAGAAAGGAGGAGAAAGAATGACGGAGAGGATGTTTTACCTGAAGCCTCGTCCGTTGACACACCGGCAGGACCCCTGTTTAAGCAGTTGTTTTTTTTAATCGGTCATTGACCTGTGCTGTGTTGCCGGCACAGATCCCGCTTGGGGGTTGATCTTTCTGTCTTTTTTTAAGACGAGCCCGTTCACTGTGCAGTGCACCCTTCTTATTCTTTTTACGGCAGCTGGCATGTGCTGTAATATACTGCCTCTCAGTATACCGCTCTCACAGTAGAAGAATAAACAGGTACGGGAGCAGGGTCACAAGAGGAAACCGTCCTCTACTATTTAATTGATTGTTGATGACATCGTTCTCCCGGAAAGATTTGTAAAAAGGTTTCGGGAAATATACTTTGGCAACAATCAATATGCTTGGGTGGAGCTCCCGAGTATACTCTACAGTATGTGTGGGGAAACACTGTGTCAGTAAGTTCCCCACCCCAGGACCCCCAACCCCCAATACTCTTACACCGAAGTACAATCTCCCGTCCTTCAACCTTAAGAGGAAACAACACTGCATACATATTTTGTTCCAACATTTACTTGGATTTTACTGGAAAAATCAATTATCCTTTCACTCAATTTGGTAAATTCTGTTCCTCGAGTACACAAAGTTTACATGACCTTTGCAGTGTCTTGCTGCCACAGCTCCCCCAGCAGTCACCCATGAGAACATGCTATATTTTTTTGGTATAGTTTTTAACGTTTCCCGAGATCTTCAACAACATTTGTAATTTAAAAGGTTCTGTCTGCAACAAAACTCAACACTTGTTCCAATTTGCTGCCAGTTGATTAAAACCAACATATTAATACTACTAATGTGCAGAAATATAATAAATTGCAACAACGTGGCAGCCGTTTTCAATAAAAATTTACCCAGAGACATTTGTTTCTTCTGCATTGTACACTTTTGTAACTGTGCTGCACAAACAGGACACCGCGTTATCGTTCATAAGCTGAATCACTCTGTTCACCACAGTTTTGTTCGGATGATAGTTTTCGGCAAAGGCTTAAGCGCCAATCCATGTTGCACAAAATTCTTTTATCATGTGTGCGATCCACGACCTTGGACTGAGCAAAACTGATGCCGCGCGATGCACCCATGCTTTTGTTCAGCTGATAGCGGCGGTTTGAGCTGGCGGTTTCTGGGTCGTGTTCCGAGGAGGAGTTCGTCAACAGAGACAAATTTTAGGCAAATATTTTGGTCGTAAATCGATTACGTCGTACCACAGGGCATCCGTGAACCGAGGTTCCACCGTACTTCTTTCATGCATACTCTGGTTAACAGTGTGGAGCACAGGTAAGGGCTAATGTACGGAACTGGATGAATGTTTTTTTTAAAGAAAGTAAAAAGTTTGTAAAGGTTACATATTATACTCCTTTTAATACTAAGACTTAAAAATGTCTGTTAATAATCTAGCTGAAATTCAATTCAGATTTCTTGATAACCCCTTCTGGCTTCTGATTTCTTTCTGTTTCACTCAATTTCTCAAAAAGTGCTGCCCCTGAATGCCCCTTTGAGGAAGTGTATTTCTCTAGCCAATCAAAATGCAGGACTCGGAACACAGGGTTATCAAGCATTTCCAGCCTGTTTTCAGGCTTCATTTACCTGTATTTTAACAAACAAAATAATACTTCCTGATATAAATGTTAAGAAACAACTGAAAGCTGAAGAAGGCCGGGTTAGCTGTTTGCAGTTAGCAATTAAATGCAAACCGCTATGACTAGCCTAGCCCTTCTTAAGAGCTAAAGTTTGCTGCTAGCAGTTAGGTACAACCTGTTAGCCCAGCCTTATGGAATGTAGCTCTTAAACATGGCATCAAGACAATACAGTAGCAGAGCTGGGCTGAACTTGTCAAAGTTGAGTAGAGGTCGGCGAGCATTGACCCAGGGAAGGATTTCTTGGTACTGTATATGAGGTCACAATAAAGGAAAAACCTGATTTGCTTGTTTAATCCCCAGCCAATACAAAAATGAAAGAAAAAAAAAAACTGCTGGAAATGTTTTTAATGGGTTTTATTTTTGTGTGTGTTCATGCAGACTGGAGACCCATCAGAATGTCCAAAAAAGAAATCAAAAAGTGGATTTTGCAGAATAGGTTGCCTTTGCCTTTAAAGGTTGCCTCCTACTCAATCAAACCCACACACCGCACTGACCAATCCTGACTGATGATGTCTGACACCACTGTGCCACTTCACAAGGTGCAACAAAGACTTACGTATGTGTTGCCATTAAATGCAGTAAATATTCATAAGTAATGGCAAAGGACAGAATTATAATGCAGTCAGAATCCTTCGTCTATCACATGTGCATGCGCGCACAGACACACACACACACAAAAAAAAAAAAAAAAACACACTCACCCATTTCCTGATAGAAGTATCCGTTCTTGGCCATGACCGAGGAAGGAGCCTCTGTAATAAAAAAAGTATGCACAAACAAAATCACACCCAAGAAACTGTATTTCTACCTTGTTTTTTACGATAAGTTTAGATGTTAAAAGTTAGTCAAAACTTTTTTTTTCTTGTCATCATGACAAAAAAAAATTTGTATAGATGATCTGACATAATCCATTTCTAATTGTTTTGTTGAGAAACAGTTCTACAGGAGCATCATTGTACTGAACATCAATGTCGCTGTGATTCAGTACAACAGCAGGATTTTGAATGTCATTTTGCTTTTTTTGTTTGTTTATAAGCAAGAACTGAATACGGAATGCAGTCACGATAAGGACAAATTCTGCTCCGTGAATGTCCACAGGCTACTGTATGTTCACATTGCAGGACAGCTGTTTTGTTTATTTCTTTTTCTCTTCTTCACAGTGTGAACAGCACAAATCACATGGAATATGATCTTTTCGATTCTGATCTGCACCACTTTCATATGTGGTCCTAAAATAAAAGTCAGATTTTTTTCTATATGTAACCACAGTCTGAATGGTCAAATCAGAATCCTGGGACTTTTTACATCAATTCATGTTGACATTTGCCATAATCTTATGATAGAAAAGATGCAGGATAACACTGAAGAAGGATTTCATAGGTGGGGCGCTGAGGTAACAGAACTCAGACGTTTGGCATGATGAACAAGCAAAATTAGGAGCCACATTTTGAAGCTGCTCCGTGTTTGAAAAGGTCTCAAAAGAAATGGCTGAACGTGGATGTAGGAGAACCTGGCTACAGTGCCAAAGCAATGCGAAAAGTTTAAAAGCAAAAATCCACTGTCAGATAGAGGTCACAATGAAAACATATATTTTTTTTTTATCAAGGTTTTTTTTTTTATTATTTATTTTCAAACTATACAGAAAGAACAACAAAAAAAACACAGCAAAAGAGAACACAAAACCAAAATTCTCACCCCACCAGACATAAATATAAGGATACTGTACCAATAAGATGCCCATAAAAAAAATAATAATAGCATAAGTAATCTTTCCCACAGTCGTCCTTTACAATACCATATTTCCTTCGTCCATCCAAAAAAAGTTAAGAAAGGTTGCCAGATATTATAAACAATGAACACACAGTTTGAACAGCCTAACAAAAACAATCAGACTCGATCAGTAAAGTGGATATGGGCCACTTCTACTTGTAGAGTGCATGTAGCCATAGATTCTGGATTGAGTGTCATGGCAACGTACAGACAGGCTGACAGCCTATATTAGCTGTAGTAACAGTAAACCAACCTACAGCTAGAATTGGAATTTTACGTAGCAAACGCAGAAACGCGTGGAACGACACAAACAAGGAAAAGCACCAGTGTTGATTTAATAAACATTCACACTGAAGCGCTGCTAGTTTGATCAGATATAAGGACTGAAGCTAACCATTGTATGAGTCGGAATGATGAGCCACTTTACAATTACAGAGCATTTGATATATAATTAAATTACAAAAGAGAAAAATTTTTTTTGATTTAATTGTTTGTTGTTTGTTTCCAAACTCCTCAAAAGCCCCATTGTATTTAAGCCTAATACAGTTTGAGGTGGGGCCTCCACTTCCTGCTGAATGGCAAAATAGAAATATACATCACTGCGTGTGGCCATCCAAACCCACACACACACACTTATATACCCACCTTGTTATATGCACCTGAAGCTGAGCTGTAAAAATCAACCATGCTCTCTCTCTCTCTCTCACACACACACACACACACACACACACACACACACACACACACACACACACACACACACACACACACACCAGTGCGTTGTAATGTACATACAGAGGCAGACAAACACCACACACATTTCCACACCTGTGCCCTACATTCATTTGGATATTTATGAGGTGAAGTCAGCCGTGACTGAGGTTTTTCTCTCCCTCTAGTTTCTACCTCCCTAATTGTCAGGCATTTCTTTTTCCAGCTCCCTCTGCCTCTCTCTATCTAAACAGAAACACACGTTCTCCGAAACATGCTCACCGAGCCTCGACACACCCTGCTATAAAACTATGTATCAAAAACACTTACGGGCAAACGCACAAATTACCTTGTCGTTTCTCTAGTACGGCGGTTCTTCTGCCGCTCGGAGGTTAAGTTGCTCTCTCGTCGGTGCAACGCTGGTGTCAAGTGGAAATGCGAGGGCGATAAAACCACCATGTACATGGTGCGAATCCCCCCCGGATTTCCAACATGCACGCGGACCAGCAACTCCTGATGCTCAACAGCAAATCTCCATCAGTATTACGGTGCTGATGGGGAGGCCACTTTTTCGTAGTGCAACCGCAAACGCCTTTGAGTGACAAGCTAACAAGACCACAGCCAGATACGGACATTAACCTCTGTTATGGCTTCCATTTGTAAACATGGACAAAACACTGGTTGTGCAATATTCCAAATCAATTCAAAAGCATCATTAGCATAAATCCTGCTATTTCTGGCAGAAACTGCTGTAAACATGACATCATTTGAGTCTTGTTCCGGCAGCTCCTGCCACACATCATCCTTATAAATAAATAAATAAATAAATAAATAAATAAACTATTCCCTTAAGTAATTAAAACTCACAATCGTATGCATACAGTATGTGCAGAAACACACACACACACACATATATATATCCGACCACTGATGTAACCCTTGTCTATTGATCACTTATAATCACTGAACCTTGAGCAGTAAAACTAAATAATGAAAAACAAACATCAGGTCCTGACACAGAATAATAATTTCCCGCAGGGGCATCATGCTATGTCAGAGCTAAAGGCGAGATGATTGGTATGTGGAACACTGCAGACTGAGGCTGGTCCGGCTAATGAACATCGTCTCATATAAATAAAATTAGGAAGAAGCAGCGAACAGGAAACAAGCGACGAAAATGACCAGGCAAGGTCGACATAACCCTAGGTAAGGTTTGAAAAAGTTTATAAAACACAACTAATCTAGTTTTGCACCTTTAAAACAATAAATTCCAAGATGACAGGTCATATTAATTTAACAAGGTGTTGAGTTATTTTGGGTTGACTCTAGCATTCATAATGACAAGGATGGTTTGACATGTTTACTGATTATCTGGTTTTTGCTACGTTTTGTGACATTTACCACCCAAAAAGGCCAGTGAAAGTGTAAACATTGATCCATGAGCTGGGATTCGCTCTGCATGGAGGTTACGTTGGAGAGGAACCTGCTCATAGGTCAGACTAGAAGGTCACACAGTCGCAGGAGAACGAGTGGAGGAGAACCCTGCCTCAGAAACAGGGTGGCGTGTCACAAGTCCCTCTGCACACGCACGCATATAAATGTTGACTTTTTATTTTTGTGCAGTTGCAAATGCAACTTTGGTTTACAGATGATGATGACCTCATGATGGAGGTTTTGATGTAAGCCATTTGTGTGATGGTCAAAATGCTGGGGCGTTGGGTCTCTTCAATCCTACTGGCCCCCAAAAATCGCACTGATTGTTATCACCTCGGAAAAATCCTTTAAATGCTGTTGATTTTTTTCCCAAATACTAACTAAATACTAGAGATGGTAGAAGAAAATCAATTTAGTTATATTTTGTGTGCCACTTCAAGTATCGCCACTTTGACTCCAAAGTCGATTTAAAACTTTTCTTTTAGTTTTTACATTTTAAATAGAGTTGCACCCATCGATCAGCCAGTGACCACAATCGGCTGTTTTTCAGTATGATCGGCCATGACAGATCAGCCTCGGACATAACCGGGTGCACGAGCTTCTGCAAAGACGCTGCACACGGCTGCATACTCACAACTGCTCAGGACTGCTAGAAGCATTTAAGGTGGTAAAACATCACTGTTACTATACTATAATACTAAATCATTCAGGCGATAAACTCCAAACTATTCACACAATGCCATCCCGTGTGGTAGAAGTAAATTATTTTCTGTTTCATCAGAAATAATAAATATATGATGGATGACCGATATGAGCTGCTCAGTAGAAATATAGCTTTTTGTTTAATTAAATTATAGGTTAAATGTTAAACTTTGCCGATTTTAAATTTTGTTTTGTTTAAACGCTGCCCTTGGTTTTAAGAGAGAAAACTAATATGAGAAATGAGCTACCTTTAATTACTAATGTTCAATTCAGTTGTGAAGCTAGCGAACAAAGCTAAGGTATAAACCTTTCAAGTTATAGCAACTTTTTTTTAAAGGTTCAAGGCCTTCAAACTGTAGCAAAATTGGAGAAAAAAAATAAAATTGTGATACAGAATCGCAATATTAATTGAATCGGCCCTACAGTAGGAATCGCTATAACATCGTATAATGTGGTGACTAGTGATTCTCATCCTCACTAAATACAACGACCTAAAGAAGAATATACAGTAATGCACACCATGTTACAGTAATGCAAGTAATGCAAGTGTTACACTCTAGTTTGCTTACTAAACAAAAATACAGACACGTTATAGTGTAATTTTACGTTATAATTATACATTTTGTTGTTTGAGTCAATTGACTGAATTAATGGGCCAGTTCCAATTCAGAATAAACTTTTTGAGAGAACTGAATTTCAGAAACGAGTTGTGAATTGTAAACTTCAGTACGTCATATTTCTATTCATGATTTCAGGAAGTAATCAAGCGAACATGGATTGGGCAAGTGACACAAGAGTACTGCAGACCTCTTTTGCTGGATCCAACAGGTGTTGAGGAATAAAAGGACTTCATATTAAATATTGATATCTGTAAAGCAATTCCAATGTATGAAATAATAATTTATTTTTAATATTTAGATACAGGTATACAGAGTACTTGTAACGGGTTAACAGTGGTCTAACGGCGTAATGTAGAGGTCAGCAAGGTGATGGTTGTCGGGAAGAACCTGGCCCTGAGCCTGCTGGTTCTGGTGCAAATGTTTTTGTACCTTCTTCCGGGTGGAAGGTGGTCGAACAGTGTGTCACTCGGGTGGTAAAGAGTCACTGGATCAAGCTTTAGTGAAGCCACTGGGAGCAGCATCATCACTGGTATTATTACACCACACAGCACTGCGCTGTGTGGTGTAATACAGCACTGCGCAAAACTGTTTTCAGGCCCAACACTGAGGCTATTTTTCAACAACACAAAAAAACAGATTGACAAATTTCACTTGCAACAGGCTTCTTGCTTAGATAACCAGAAGGCAAACCGAGCCGTCAGACTAAACATGGAAAAATGGTTTGTCGTATCGCACTGAGTTCATGTAAACACGAGAATCGAAAACACTGCCACTCTCTCTCTCTCTCTCTCTCTCTCACACACACACACACACACACACACACACACACACACACACACACACACACACACACACTTATATACCCACCTTGTTATATGCACACACACATCATTTTAAATAATGGACAAAGGTGTCAAAAGGATCAAATCCCCAAAACTGATAGTTTCACACTAAACAGTAAACAGATGCTAAAATGCAGCCCTGCGTACACTCTCGTACCTTTCATAGCAGCACATCCATGAGATGTTTGTTGAGGGAATGTTAATGTTAAAGCATCAAATTACATAAGTGACATTTTTTCAATGTAGTAGTAAAATTAATATGTGCAAAGAGGTGACGAAGAGTTAAAGTTCTAAAAAAAAATTTCAAGCATCTTATACTTTAATAAAAAAAGAAAAAAATAAATAGATAAATCTTGCTGCACAGTGTGTCTGAAAGGTTAAATCTGATTGCTGAGAGGGTGTGCGTTATTTTGCTATAACAGCATGGCTCAGACACGAGTACTGGCTGTAACATGAATGATGGGCTAGTATGAATGCACTCATTCAACGCATTATTGTTTCCATAGCAACAGCTCAATCACAGGACTCATACACACAGTGGACGTTCCACATAATCTAAGAAACAGATAAACAAATTTAAATGATAAACCATGTTCTTGGTTAAAACCTATAATCCTTAATGTGGTGATGTTGTTTTATTAGGAGCCATTTGTTTAACATTTAAAGGAAGAGTCTCGGGTGTAAGCGCTTTGTAACAGTCAAGATTCCCAGATCAAGAAGGTTTTCAGGACAGAGGAGTTTACGCTTTCTTGGTAAAATGACAGGCCGTGCTTATGTAACATAAATGATATCAGGAATTAACTTGTCTCTTGGATGTTCCACAACATTAAATCTAACTATAACCCGCTGAAATGTGGTTTGGGGGAAGGAAGCAGCACTTCACTGCGCATCATGCTGCATCACACCCCCAGTGTGCTTTATTTTCCCATAACAGCAAGAACTGTTGTTTGTTGTTCCTTATTTTTTATTATTGTTGTCCCTATAATTCCTTAGTTGTGAATTCCATTCCTTAGTAATAACCTTTCGATTTTTTTTCTGCAGTATAAGTTCAGCAGTCACAAAATGTTTCTTTAAACACTTTCGTTTCAATCTTTCTCATTTAATTATCGATTCACAAATAATTTATCTCTTAAATATTCCGTTTTTAAGTCCTAAACCAGGGGTCGACAATCTTGAACACTCAAAGAGCCATTTGGAGCCGTTTCCCACAGAAAAGAAAACACAGAGAGAACTCTTTTGACATCTAAAATTAAGACACCACTTTTTTTTAGCTTTTTGTATAAAAAACAAATGTCTCTTGCATTTATGAAATCAATAAATTGCTACAGAGAAAACGAAATCTTATTTCTTGTTGCAAGAAAAAAAAATTTTGAACTCCGAAAAAAAAAGATGCTGGATTGAAGGTTACTTTCAAATAAAATACTCAATGTCTATTTGAGTGCTTCTTGCATTTCTGAAAAAAAAAAAAGCCGAACCTAAATTATCCACCTACAGCAAACCAAAAATGCCGTCTGCCATCATCCTTTTATCGCGTGAACTGGAGCGTGCAGTCAGCTTTCAACCAAAACATAATGGAGCTTGAAAAAAGCTTAATACTATATATTTATTATCGTTATTATCGACGACAATATCATATTAATATGACACACTTTAATTAAATCAAGAAATCTTTAATATTATATAGGCTAGTAAAAGTAAAAATAAGACCAGAAAACAGTAATAAATGAAAGTAAGTCATTATTAATGTAATGATGCTTCGATGAACCTTTAGTGTCAGGTAAAATTTGTACAGTTTTATAAGGAAATTAGCCACTAAGTTTAATGGGCATCCTGCAGAACCACTGACTGTTGCACCTGCTTCTTATTTGCATGCAAATCCCAGCATCTTCCATTTCGTGTTTTGTATGAAAAGCCGTCGCTTATGTAATGTGCTGGTGTCTTTTCTGCCATAAAAATATTTTTCTGTAACATTTATTTTTGTGTTGAAATACTACAAGCTCGAAATTATAAATTATAAAATTTATAATAAAAAATTATAAAATAAAAAAATTTACAAATTTAAAAAACATAAGAACGTTTGTAATACAAAAAACAGGTAGCTTATGAGTTTTGCCCAGTCACACAGACAGACAGACAGATAGATAGATAGATACATAGATAGATAGATAGATAGATAGATAGATAGATAGATAGATTTATTCCTGGCAGTAAAAAGACTTTAAAATGCTTCAATGTGTGAGTAAGAGATGTGAAAAAGTAAACATTTCACCATGTGAAGTCTGGGTTTCCCACACTGCCACACATATACTGTAACAGACCACTCAGTTTTGTTCTCAAGGTTCCACCGTGATTTGTTTGTCTGCGTTTTCTCACCTTAATGATGTGGGATGATTGCCTTCAATCAATTATAATCTTTAACATTCAACAGCGAAAGCAATTTTTTGCCTTCATAAAACCAGTACATTCTACCTGGCCTAGATTTGGAGAAAAAGGAACAAAAAGAGTTCCTGTCAGTCTTTCGGTGTACCACCTCTCTCTCTCTCTCTTTCCCATTTAAAACAGCAGCAGCGTTGCAGTGTGTTCTGCATGCAGTACAAGTGAAGGCGTTACGTGCTGCTGTTCCAGCTCACCTGCAGACCCTGCAGCCTTCCCTCAGGCCTTGCGAGTGCTCCTCTTACCCTTCCTGAAATGGCCTTTCACTGGTCACCATGCTGCTGCTTGGGGCTCTGTGTATCATGTAATCATCTCTCGAAACACTCGACGCAAATATTTTAGGTAATGAGAGTTGCTCTGTTGCCGTTGTTCTCTATGCGTTCACCACCATACAGATCCTGATATGAAAAAAAAGACAAAGTGGTGCACACACACACACACACACACACACACACACATACACATACAGTACACATACACACACAGGCTGATAACTGATGGAGGAAGTGGTACTGTGACTGCTTTACCATTAAAATCACCCAGCAGGGCTGAGTGTGACTGCAGCCATCACGTTTCCTGATCTGAGGTTATTGTGCAGCACACAGGCTGCAGGGCTCACGTCTCACTGTACTACACAACAAACCAGTCAGAGCACGGCTCCTGTTACTGGGATCACATGAGACAAACACTACACTTGTACACACATGGTTTACACATAGCGTACAGCTGAAGACACACACACACACACACACACACACACACACAAAAAAAAAAAAGAACTAATTAATTTTTACCATTCCTTATTTTATTGTGAGTATACCTGAAGTGCAATCAGAGACAGATGAGCTATCTCAGTCACTTTCCTGTTCTAGATTTTTCGATGTATTGTTTAATCACATACACAGTAAAGTACACAGACACTCCATGATCAAAGCCAGATCAGAGGACTGGAAGAGAGGTAGAGAGAGGTAGAGAGAGAGACAGAGAGAGAGTCTCTAACTGCACATGTCAAAACTGATGCAAAATCATTTTTCTCACAGTAAAGGAAAGTATACGTCTTCATACAGTATTTGGAAGGATGCCGATATTTACATGAAATAAAAAAAATCAAAAACAAAAACTCTAAATCCACTGTGGAGTAAACTTAAACTGTGTACTCTGTGTTTCCTGCAGGGCAGGTATGGTAGAAATGCCTTTCATGCTGCATTACTCACACAGGACCAGCTCTTTTCACAAACAGGAAGTGAGATCTCACGCAGCAGATAGTTGTGTGTGTGAATGTTGGGCGTTTTCTAGATAAAAATGTGCTTGTGTGCATATGTCTTTCTATGTGTCTTTCGTCCTAAAAAGCTCGATTTCTGCACAATGGGGGTTCAACACTTTCATTCTTTACAGAGAAAATGGAAAAGGAGGGATGATGAGAGAGTGACTTGGGTAGTGGGACTTGGGTTAAAACCCTACACCCCGTCGTTGAGCAATAGTCCTATATGTGGTTTGCATGATTCGAAACCACAAGCCCATTTGCATATCGTCTGATGCGCTGTTTCCTCCTGCAGGCCGAGCTGAAATGAGAAGCACCAAATGCAAAAATGTTTCTGCCTGGTAATCTCCCTCCACGTCTCTGACGGTACTGAACATATGAGATGAACGCAGGAGGCCCGGGCGTGCGCAAAACCATATACTCCGTCTCTGTCTCTGACAATAATAATGAAAATTTACAGCTCCAGGCTTAACATCGACGAATGAAGAAATAAAAGGCGCAAAGACAAAGAGAATGAGAGAATGACAGGACTAAGGGCAGAATGCGCAGCTGGAGTTATGTACAAGCATTTGTGCACTTAACAGTTTTCAGCCTAGGATCATCATCATCATCATCTCTCTCTCTCATTAGAGATGTTGTGCAGGTTGTATGTGGCTAAGACATCACAGCTGCTCCGAGAATAAAGACATGCTACAAAGACGACACAGTGCACACAAATACTGCTGCAGCACAGTTACCGTATAAATCATTATTAGAACTGCATTATCAACTCGCCTACTTTATGAACAAAAACAACACAAATACTACACATAAAGTGTTCTACATATGCATAGAAAACGCACAAGAATCTTTTATAATCTATTTAGATGTAAAGACCCACCATGAGCCTAACCAGGGTAAAAGTGGTTACTTAGATGAATAAATAAAACAAATCAATTAATTTATTTAGTTTAAAATATTTTTGTTTAAAGTATTTTTGGTTGCTAACACTTTTCCTCCTATTTGATCCCACCCACTAGATAAACCACACCCAAAACCGTACTGCCCTCCCCCCAACCACTTTCACCCACTGGAGAGGGTGGGGCGAGTATGTGCTTCCTCTGAAGACAACTTTCACATCCTTTTTTAACAACGTTTATGTCACATACACAAAGGAACGTGCTATCTGCCCTCACCTACATACCCAAGTATACTCTTGTGACCATCTCTTGTGGGCTCTTCTCTTCAACTCATCCTACAGGTTTACAATGTGCTTTAGATCAGGAGATTGTAGAAGCTTCTTCTGTGATCACTGTGTGGACTTTTTGTGTGGTCCTGAATGCATACTATTGATCAGCGTCCTGATGAAACATCTAGCACAACACAGGTGTTACTCCTTGGTAAAACAGGTAAAGACAGATTTCATGGAGTAAACTACGTCAAGCAGGTTTGCAACATCATAGTGCTCCACCATACATAAAAGCATATCGAGTTCCAACTTAGACAGTTTTCTGTTAATTTAAAAATGTCAATCTGTCTTGTCTCAGCTAGTCAGCTTATTAGGTTTCTTAGTTATCTAATTAGTTTTGTTAATTTATGTTGTATGTTGCACCTTGGTTCTGGAGGAACGTTGTTTCGTTTCACTGTATACTTAACTGTTGAAATGACAATAAAAGCCTACTTGAACTTGAACTTGAGTATGAATGAGGTTCTTTTCTGTTTTTACACCAAAATCCACCTTGAGTGTTTGATGCATTAAAGCCCAATTTCTGCCTCATCTAACCACAGAGCAAAATTCCAGTCAAAGTTCCATTAGTGTTTTGTGAATTTGTGGTTAGATAAAAGTAAAGTCGTTCTTCTCACACACCATGTGAATAGTTTGTAGGCATGGAGACGTTGTCTAATTGTAGTTGTAAAAATTTGATCAAGCCAAAATGTCACCGTCTTCTGAACATCTCCCACTGTTACCCCTGCAGTGATTTTTGCCTCATTACCCACCCACCTCTGTGTGTGCAGGGACAAAAAAAAGACTGGCATTTTCTTCCTGTTCCAGGCAGGTTCTTTATGGGTCTTGTTGTTCTAAACTTGATTAACAGTGAATATTTCAGCCATGTAGCTATTTTTCAATGCCATTGCCTAATTTATGAAATTCAACACACCTTCATGTATGGATTATATAAGCTCTTTCAATGCTTATGAATGAAGTAATGCTTTTCTTTATGCTCGAATGAACCAGTATGCCATTTGTCAGATTTTCTTACCGTCATCAAGGGTGCCAATAATTCTGGAGATAACTGTAAGTACACTTCTTGACTCCCGGTTCCTCAAAAATGAGTTAGATGATTAACTGCTCTAGGTTTATAAAGCTCTGTTACAGGGTACGTTTTCAGGAAAAAAAAAAAAAAAAAAAAAGAGTTTGACATAGAGGCCAAGCAAACCTAAAATCCATTTAGGATACCAGAGGGAACCATTTTCTATAAGTGAGCTTTTGTCTGAACTGACATACTACAGGGCTGTTCAAGTCCAGGTTTAAAGGTGTGCTGAGCATACACAGTGATTTACAAATAATGTATATAAAACACTGAAAATCTGCTCAGAACTCTTGAGTCTGACTCTTGTCTCAGGATAAAAGAATCTCTCAAGTATGGGATTAGGTTGCTTAACTACTTTTAATGAATTAAGCCTCAGCATAATCTGGGTACTTCCAGCGTTATGGATGTGACATTTGGACTCGTATCGGTAAACACAAAGCCTCGGAGCATGGACAGTGAATTAATTTGCATAACTTTTCACCTAAAACAAACAAATCCTCCACATTCATTAATTATTCATGAAAATAAAATAATTATATCCTGAAAATATGTAGCATTTTATTATTTATTATGGACGTGGCAGTAAGAGGACAAATGTCCATAAGAGAGTACAGGGGATCCTACAAATGTTATAGACAGATGCAGAAAGCATTGCAATAAAAAGAGAAAGAGAACTGAATGAACATAAACAGTATAGATCTGAAAATCTGTTTGTCAGTTTTTGGAATAAATGATTTCGTATAAACTGTGTTATGGATGTAAAATGTCTGAATAAGTCCTCCACAAACTGCACTGACCAGCGTTTATATTACTGTATGACCACTGGTAGCTGAATAGACCGACAGTAACCATCGACAATAACTACACACCAGTAAACTGGTGACAGGATTATGGGTACCCAAGACTAACCCATTGCCGCGGGGATCAGCCCGCCATGCATGGGACCAGGCCTCCAACGTCCCCAGATCCTAATCTGATTGAGCACTTGTGGTGCAGAAAAACATGTTAGATCCAAGGAGGCCCCACCCCACAACCCACAGCACCCAAAGCATCTGCTGCCAATGTCATGGTGCCAGACATCACGGCACACCCTTGTGTCCAAAGGGACCAGAGCCTCCCCAGTATCAGAAGAGGAACCCAAAACCTAGGTGGTTTTATTGTTAATGATCAGTGTCTCTAAAGAACATGTCTAAATATTGAATTTTAACATGAAACAATTGAAATAGTAATCATGAATAAATTAACTAGGAAATTATTAAATCAGCAGGTATTGCTGACATTTTCTTAGTCCTTTCCTCTCTCATTCTTTCACACTCTCTCTCTTTGTAGTTTCCATCATTATTGTCCCTCTTTGTTCTTTTGATGCTCAGCATTGGACTTTAATGTTTAAGTATTTTAGGAATACAATGTGGTTTGGAAAGAACCTTATGAATTATGCCAGTTGACTTTTGCATGGAATTGTCCATCTGTATAACTGTCCACAGTACTGTGCAAAAGTACCCTGTGTTTTTTAGTACAAACTTTGTTCTAATATTTTAAAAACTTCATTATTCAGTCAGTACAAAAACATTTCTGATTCAAACATCAGTATTCCACCACAAAATTAAAGGTTACAGAAAAATATGTGTATGCCAGAAAAGAAGGCAGCATATTATATAAGTGACCACTTTCTAGACAAAAAAAAAAAAGCATAATGGAAGCTGCTGATTTTTGCAGGCCAAAAAGAAGCAGGTGCAACAGTCAAAGTGCTCAGAAGAAGAACTGTGGGTGGTTCTGCAGGATGCTCACTAAAACTTAGTAATTAATTTCCTTATAAAACTGCACAAAATACAGTATACCTATTGTATAAATTAGAAAAAAAAAAGTAAGCATCCTCTACAGCATTTATTTTTTCAAAGTACTGTATAAAAAGACTATTATTGTTATTCTGACTGTTATTTTGTGTTTATCAATATTGTAATGGTTGAATAGGTTTTTCTCAGTTATTTCTGATGCCTGTAATGTGGCACACCTTGTCTATTTATTTGAAGAAAAAGGAAATAAAATGTAAAGCGTAAAAAAAACCTTAGCCACACAAACATCTTCATTCATTTTTTAAAGAAATTGTGAAAACTTCAAGTTCAACTTCCTAACGTTTTACCTTCTACAGTTGATTAATTTTTTTGTGAAATGCTGCACTTCAGTCAAAAGCAGGAACCCGCAACATTACAAAATGATTTATAAAATTACATCTTTAAATGTTCTGCACAACAGTTTGGAGAATATTTTATTGCTGCTTTAGTGCTTCACAAAGCAATTTTGCTGCCTAATAATATGCCCAGTGGGAATCCTGTGGGAGAGAATTGCTGCATTGGTTAACTTAAAAGCACTGATAAACAACATACTATAAATTATGCCTTAAAACCTATGATGTTTTAAACTAGGGCTTTGTCTTTAACATTGTCTGATTTATGACTCCTTGACCTCCGGACACCTTTATATTAAGATCTAAGCATGCTTATAAGACAAAAACTCACTTCCCCTCAATAGTGGAGGAGGTTGATTTCTACCCCTAAATAAAGCTGGGGACAAACATCAGATTGGCTCTATCCAGTCTGCCTGGCTTGTTGATGCTCCGTGAGTGAAAAGACAGCATGTGGACATGTTATAGCAGTTATGAGTCTGGCTGTGCTTTGTAAAACTAGATGAGAACAGTTCCCAGTGCAATACCCTAGTGTAGTAGTTGCAAATATACCGTAGTAATCTGGTAATAACTCAAACCTGATGGAAGAGTTCATGGGATTAATTTCCATCAAAGAATACGGCTGAGTAACTGCTGACCGCATGCACAAAAACACAGCCATGCTCTGTCACCAAACATGTCTGGATTCAGTAGCTACCAGTTTAAAAGAATATTTAATATCTATCCACTGACCATCAACAACTGTCCCACATCAGATGAACTATACTAATATAATTACACACTGTACACTAACAGTAATGTTCATGTAGTTTCATAAATGGGACCTAGTGACCATGAAAGAGCATCTTTCATCTACATCTTCACAAGCTATACTATAGCAGAGTAAAGCAAGAACTTTAGCTGAGCATGTGAAAAAGTATTTACATCCGTAAACACATTTTATACAGTATTGTGCCAAAACCTTGAGCCACTCCTCCTTTCTTCATATTTTGCTTTCAAAGAGCCAGAATTTAATGTAGTCTTGAGGAAAAGTTCTCTAGGCTTACTGAATTTCTTTTTTGGCTCTCATTTTTGGCAAGTTTTTGTCTCTTATTTTCAATCCAGTCCCTGCACCTGATCTGTTTTAAAGGATTTTTTTGTTATTGTTAAGCTACACAGTGACCTATGAATCATAAAGAGCATCTAATTTAAACTATGAACCAGTGAGAAAAAGGTGTAGATGACGACAGATGATAAGGGTGAAGGTTAATATACTGGTGATGCTGAATGCTGAGTGGTTGGAACAGAATAGTGAGGAAATGAGGTTGCTGCTGCGGTTGTTACAAAACAACAATTTTTTAATTTTATCTTAAGAGACTTTGCAGCCTGTCACAGTAAAACATTTGCTCCAGTTTAATTTAAGCCCAAGACTTTTGCATTGCACTGTACATATTGAAATCTAAAATTAACAGTAGAGCAAACAGAAGTGGTTACAATAACATTTGCTTTGCAAATTGTCAGACAACAACGGTGGCTTGGTGGTTTGTACTGCTGTACTGCACATCCACGTTTGGGACATACAGTACGTTGGAGTCCCGCCTCCAGTCTGTTTGCGTGTATATTCTCCCAGTACTTAGTGGGACTCCTTCAGGTACTCCGGTTTCCTGTATGTTGATTGGTGTTTCCAAATTTCTCGTAGTGTATGATTGAGTGTGTTTGCCTGTGACCTGTGATGAATTGGCACCCTGCCTTGTGCCCTGAGCTCCCTCGGATAGGAAGCTAGAACTTTTTCAAAAGAAACCCAGCCCTTCACCTCAACACTCACCCTTTTGAAATGCAAATTATTTCCTCAATTTTCTCCCCAATTTGGGCAATCTTTTCAAATTCCTGCTCATCAGAATGCTTTTCCATTGCATTACTAAAGAGCCCAAGCTACATGGTGATTAAATTGTATGAATTGTTCATATAACAAGTAGTAAAGTCCTAAACTACTGCATATAGCCAAAGGCCACCCTCACACCAATATGTGAGCCTGGCTGTTGGTGTTGAAGTTGGAAGCACATAACGTTTTTAGGATGTCTTTGTATGCTGTATCATTACAGTTTCCCTTATTCCAACCTATTCTGGCAAAACGTTACCCCTGTGCACAAAGTGATGTCCATGAAGGAATACGGTCTGCCAAAACCTGACTGCAAGAACTCAAGTGTACTACATACAGACCTGACCTCAACTTCGCTAACACCTTTGGAATAAACTGGAATGCTAATTGCACCCCAGTCCTCTTCATCCAACATCGGTACCTGACACTAATGCTGCTGCGGCTGAATGAACACAAATCCCCACAGTCATAATTCAAAATCTAGTGGAAAGCCTTTTTAGAAATGTTAAGATTACTATAACTAAGCCTGTAATGAGATGTGCAAAAAGCACTTTATTAGGAACACCTGCATACATATCCATTCATGCAATTATTAATAGCAGTGCATAAAATCATGTCAATCAGGGCCAGAAGCTCCAGTTAACGTTCAGATGAAATCATTAGAATAGGGAAAATCTCCTCAGAAGACCACATCATGTTCCTCTTCAATCAGCCAAGAACATGGAAAGCTGAGGCTAAAGAGGGAACATCCTCGCCCAAACTGGACAATTTAAGGCTAGGGGGAAAAAAACGTAGTCTGGTCTGATGGATTTTGACTTCTCCTGAGGCACACAGATGGTTGGGTCAGAATTTGGGATCGTCAGCATGAATCCGCAGACCCCACTAGCCTTGATTCTCCAGTCCAGGCCTTTGAAAATTATGTAATGGTGTGAGAAATGTTTTCATGGCGCTCTTTGGGCTTGTTAATACCGGACAATCATCACTTGAATTGGTTGTGTTCTTCCTTTCATGGCCACAAGTGATCAATCTTCTAATGGCTACTCCCAGCGCGATAATGCACCATGTCACATAGCAAAACTCAACTTTCATGATGGTGGCAATGGCAAATGGAACGGAGTAATGCAATCATCGATCTGAATCTCAAAAGTATCTCTCCAACATCTTGTGGAATCCATGTCAAGATGAACCCGAATTGTCTCAATTGTCAATTGTCACAACCTTTCAACTATACAATACAGTGTATGAACCGGTGACGATGCATTCCTCACTAAAGTTGGTGCCATTTTAAAATTTTGACTTTCGAAATGATTTGACTCAGTACATGTCAAGTCATAGCAACACGATGTTTGTACCTTTTACAACATAAATGAACACAATATGGATTATGCTTTAGGCGGTGTGAAACTATTCAGTCTTGTCCTAATGACTATACAGACTACTTCATAGGAGTATTGTATTGCAACATAACAAGCAGATTACATAACAGCTTAAAACAAATCAAATAAGTGGTATCTGCAGAGCTGGGTTTTTTTTCTGGCCATTAGGCATTAAGCTCTGTCTAACCACACAAAAAAAATTAATCCCCTTTCTTACACATGTCCATTGTCGTACAGAATGTGTGCAGCAGAAACAAAGTGCTATATTCAGCCTTCGTGTATTAAAGGCATGCACCAGTTTGTAAGGCTTTTATGAGAAATGGCTTCATATAAGATATTCATGGTTGTGGTATCACACATATGTATGGGTATCAAAACATAGATCTACTGTAGATGAGAGATGTGTTGCCAGCCTTTTTGCTCCAGTCTGCATATGACTGTACGTGTAACAAAGATCTGGAGAGAACAAGAGCATGGGTGTAGAGCAGGATGTTTCCGTCCTTCTCTAACAGCCTGTCGGAAAAGACCTTTAGCGCATGCAATACCGATTTACTGCACAACCGAGAGCAGTGGAGAGATCGCAGGAGAAAGGAGCTCCCCGCTGCAGTCGACTGTCATTTGCAGCAGCCGTGTGTGTGTGTGAGAGAGAGAGAGAGAGAGAGAGAGAGTGAGTGAGTAAGACAGAGTGAAGAGAGTTCGATGTCTGAATGAATTTGCCTGGAGGTTTTTTGGCATCCTTCCCCTGACTCTGAATTTTTAATGAGATAGGGAATTCCTTCTGATGGCCAGTAACGACAAACTTACCCCCCCCCCCCCCACACACACACACACACACAGACACTCACCCACACACATATGCAGGTTGTTATGGCAAGAAACAGGAGGCTCTGATGAGGAACTGTGCTCTCTAGAATGTTCTCATCAACCAAGCTCTTTTAAACAAAAACAAATCCTGCAGTGTCGATTTTGTACCGTTATGTCAATGAACATAAAAATAATGCATTTGGAAATATTAATGTGACGTTAATCCTGATGCATAAACAGACTCCAGATTACACCATAGATGCTGGACGAGGACGATTACTGCTCTGCATTCTTGGGTAGTTTGTAAAGCAGCCTGCTTGGGAGTTTGCAAATGTGGTTTGCATCGTCTACTTACAAGTTTCACAAAGTACCGAGTACAATTCAAAACAGGCCCTGTTTCTGCCTGAGCTGTGAGAAAAGCTGCAGTGCATGAAGCACTGAACAGACATTCCAAGGGATGGTAAAACTTCTCAAAAAAACAAACAAACAAACAAAAAAAATCCACTCATGGCATCAATAATCTGAAATATGACTGTAATAACATACGCTATTTACATGATTCATTATATGCTAATTAACTGTCTCATCCTGCTGTGGCTTGCAAGTGGTTCCCCTTCTCCTCCGGTCTGCTCTATCAGTCCGACAGTATCACTGTCACCGGACGACCTTGAGTGTAATCTACGCATACTCGAACCGCTCAGACACAACACAGACATGTATCACAGAGTCTGTACCATCATTCCTCCTCTCTCTTTTAATGCAGTAAAACTTGAAGCAGGGAAAAAATAAAAAATAAAAAACATACAGCCAGACAACAATCTGATAATTACACCGTGTAATCCTTTCTCTTAGCCAAAGCATGAGAATGCCTCTTTTGAGCTGTAGAATGTCCTCGCAAGAACACCAGACACGCTGAGAGTACAGTGAAAGACTCCAGGCCAGTCACTGCAGTCCCGGCGTGTTTCGACACGACAGCCGTCTTTAATCACACAGGAACACACAGGGACGCTTGCGAGCCTGTGTGGACACTGGCGTCCTGCATATCAGGGGAATACACATCTCCCTATTCCCTTTGCACTCTGTCTTTCCATCTTTTTCTCTCTATCTTTCTGACTCGCTCTCTCGCTCACGGCTCGTGCTGCTCTGGTTTCATGTGCGCTCTGCTGGGGGATTCCTGCTAATTGCTTGCACATTCCGCGTCTTCCTCTATTAAAGCCAGGTCACCGTTCTCCTTCTTGTTTACGGTATTGCCACGAGACAGACAACGACAGGACACGGGCAGGTAAAAAAAAAAAAAAAAAAAAACTGACACGGACAGCCTTCGGAACAATACGAGACTCTGGAAATCTTAGTGATTAACAAATACTGAAGGGGGTGAAATGGAGTGACTGTGAATGAAGACAAACACGTCCTAATTAAGGCTAATAAAGAGCCGCTCTGACTATCCGCCATAAGCCGAGCTTGATTACGCGTACGCATGTGCTTGTATATACAGTAGATGTGTACGCAGAGCATGTACTCAGTGTGAGGTTTCTCCTCTTTCACACACTCACACACTCACACACTCACACACTCACACACTCACACACTCACACACTCACACACTCACACACTCACA
>JAQMYJ010000039.1:20858308-20873270 GCA_030014305.1 Clarias laeviceps
ACATACACACACATACACACACATACACACACATACACACACATACACACACATACACACACATACACACACACACTAGTATAGCTGCAGGAAGAGGTAGCAGAGTTACTGAACAACAGAGGGTGGACCTTCCTTCCCCTGGATGCTCACCTCCAAGTATATGTATATTATATATGTCAGTGTGTCTGCATGTGAGGCTTTGTGGTTTGTGAAAGCAAACTGGAAGACACCTGTCTGACTCCACTGAATCTAACACATGACATGGTAACTGGCAACCACTAATATTTGCAATTTAACAAAAAACTCTAAGTAGAATAATTTGCTGATTAGAACAAATGAGGCTGGTAACTCTAAATAAACTTTTCTGCAGCAGAGGTAAGTTTTGGGTTTGCTTTCATAACTTTCAGTTCTGGGATTCTTCATAAGAACCAGTTTAATCTTGGTGCTTGATATATTTTGCAAATGCCCTTGACAATACTGTTCTTGCAAGAATTACAGTGCCGTGAAAGAGTATTTGTCCCCTTCCTGATTTATGATTTTTCTCTCACTCACTCATCATCTATTTCGCTATACAGTGGAACCTTGGATTGTGAGCATAATTTGTTCCGGGAGCGTGCTTGTAGATCAAAACACTCGCATATCTAAGTGAATTTCCCCCATAAGAAATAATGGAAACCATGACAATTCGTTCCACAACCCAAAAATTTTCATATAAAAATAGTTAATCAAAAATATAAAGTAAAAATAAAACAAATTAAACTGCTCTTTACACCTTTGAAAAGAATCGTGGCTGTAGCGATTGAGACCAGAGAGGGGATGAGGAATGGGGGAAAGGGGGCTGCTGTGTAGGATGACTTTCACATACACATACACACGCACATACGCACGCACACGCGCACGCACACGCGCACGCACGCACACACGCACACCAGTTAACCGATAGACTCTAACTCAACCAAGCGCGCACACACACACACAGACACATGCGTGCCACAGGATAATCGATGATACTTGGTACTCATATATCAAGACTTCCGAGGTTCCACTGTATCTTGTATACAGGGTCACATGGGGCTTCGAGCCTATCCCAGGGCAGAAGGTGGGGAACACCCTGTACAGAATGCCAATCCATTACACGGCACACACACACACATACAAACACTTTTCACACACTACGGGCAATTTGGGCCCGCCAATTAACCCAATCCACATGTCTTTGGACTTTGGGAGGAAACTAGAATATGCAGAGGAAACCCACCAAGCACGAGTAGAACATGCAAACGCCGGGAATAGTGTAAATCAAACCCGGACCCTGGAGGTGAAAGGCGACAGTGCTTTTTCATGGCTCTGTGTTCCAGTACAGCTAACACAAACTTATGTCCAAACTTTTAACTTGTATTTAAAATCCAAAGCCAAGGCAGAAAGTAAGAGGAAAAAATAAACCAAATTTTCTTTTTGTTTCTATAAGCATTTCTCAGATGTCATTTGGTTATTCAAGTCTGATGGGTACAAATAGAAATTCAGCATCTCATCATTTCTAATTCCTTATGTAATTTTCACTTCACTATCTTGACCTTGCACTGTGATTAACGCAACTGTTTTCTATATTACATCGCCGTGTGTTGTTCCGCTTAAACCGCTTCAATTTAAAAATCTGGTACGAGTTTTCATTTATAAATAAACAACATATGAGGTTTTACACTCTTCATGTTTACATGTAATTTTTTCCTTAACCTATCGTTGAGCATGTTAATAATTAACATTTAATTATAACAACATACACGTTACCCTCAATTTAAGTCTTATTTAAACAGATGTAGCCGTACAACCCATTGTTTCCCCATCAACTAATTTAATTGTGGTGGCCTGCACAGTATTATCATTGACCCCCACATATTAATTTCCTTTTCTGCATTATTTAAAATGATAAAAATTTTAGATTAATTACATAGAAAGCACTTAGTCACTAAACCCTTCTCTCACACATGAACACATAGACCTGTCTATGAATAGCCCCGCCCCTCTGTGCACACACAATGGCTGTGCATGACACACATGACACTTCATGTGCAACGGTGATCGGTTTTGTGACTGAGCTCGCTATAAAAATGAAGGAGGCAGAAGGGGAAGTGGATTGTAATCAAGCTGAAATATAACTGCTGTAAAAACATGGATTCACATGGTCGACCAATAACGTCCAATCATGGCTCTAGTGTTCCTGAGAAAACTTTCTACCTTGATGGTATCCATCCACTAGTGAAACTCTGGGATAAGTTCAGTAGTGCAGCAGAGTGTTATATATGTACAGTAGATAAATACAGGTAGTTTTTACTCGCAGTTTAAGCTCTAGTGTGGATAAATATTACAGTAAAAGAAAGCCCAAAGGTCTGAATCCATAGACTTTTTTCTTTATATGAAATTATATAGGGTGGCACGGTGGTGTAGTGGTTAGCACTGTTGCCTTGCACCTCCAGGGTCTGGGTTCGATTCCCGGCCAGGCTCGATTCCCATTTCTGTGAGTATGGAGTTTGCATGTTCTCTCCGTGCTTGGTGGGTTTCCTCCCACATTCTAAAGACATGTACTATAGGTTAGGTTAATTGACTTTCCCAAATTAGTATGTGTGTGCCTATATATATATATTTTTTTTTTTTGCAAACAGAGTAGAATGATGTGGTGATTCTGTGCGTCAGTGTGCGTAGATTGGTGCCAGAATTATAAATGTATCTATTATTATTTTTAATTTATACATGTTTCCATTTGAGGTGGTGACATGTTGCCATTACTCTATACTCCTACAGGTAGTGTGCTCTAAACTATTCACATAGTTCACATGTGGGGCAGGCACCACAGCATCCTGGGGATATTTATAAAAATCAGGATTTTAACAGGACTGTAATTCAAATCGAATCGACACCTAGGTATTGTGATAATACCATTTTGGATGGTCCCTGGTGATTCCCTTCAATATGACAAGTCTGACCACGTGAGTCTGAATGCTACCATTCATTTTGCCAGACGAACATTGAAGAATGCTACCATTCATTTTGCCCACAAACATTGAAGAATTACCACGATAATAATATATTAGAACTGGCACAATAATATAACCTTATGATTTATTTTACAACCACTGTTAGAGCCTCATCATTATTGAAAACAAATCATGACTTCCTGGTTTGAGAGATCACCCTTGCTGTTATGTAAAATAACTACAATTCCTCTGTGAAGGGATCTTTATAGAGCTATTCACCTGTTACTCACTTGAGATAGACTCAAGTACTTAATCCAGTCATAGCTGTTCATCCCGCACTCTGGTGTTCATCACTTTTAAAACATGACCTTGGCCAGCTGTAAGCGCATCACTTTTAAACAATAAGTTTAAAAAATTTTATTCATGCATTCATTCATCTTCCATACAGCTTATCCTGTGTACAGGGTTGCAGGGACCTGGAGCCTATCTTAGGAGACTTAAGGCACAAGGCAGGGTGCACCCTGGAACGAGTGCCAATCTATCGCAGGGCACACACACACACACACAAAGGCCAATTGAGAAAACCAATTTGTCACCTCTGCATGTCTTTGGACTATGGGAGCAAACCAGAGGAAACCCACCAGGTATACAGAGCTGATGCAGGAATTGAATCCTCGACCCTGAAGGTGCGAGGATACAGGGCTAACCACAACGCCACTGCGCTGACAAAGAAAATAAATAAATAAAAGACACTAAATCTTGCATCTTATTCAGGCTAAGCATAACAAAACCAGGAAATAAACTGCATTTACATGGAGCCTAATAATCCACTTACACTCAGAATAACACCCCGATAAGAATAAAAATGCATCATGTAAACATCTCAGTCTGACACGATACTGCCCAATCAGACAGAATTTTTCAGAGAAGGGTGGTGTAAACCTTTTATAATCTGTTCAACAGGTAAATATTAAAAATCCATGTAAACACTTGATTTGGTCAAATGATTCTTGTTGGAATAAACACAAAAATATGTTTGTCCCACATGGAGGTAACATTAGGTGTTGTGAGGAGTCGTTAAGTGCTCTTGGTGAGGTGCTAAGGTTCTCTATGTACTCCCCTCCTGTTTAAAAACTGTAGGAGCTGTATGTGCTTCTGAGATCGCTGCCAAATAAAAAACTACAGCAGAAACAAATAAGGTTTCCATGACACAATGTGAAATGAACTGAATTTCTCAAAGTTTTTCTTCTTCCTTTTCTTCTTATGAGTTATTTCCTCCAGATTAAACATGTCACAGCAAGCAGAACCACTTTCACATGTCAAATATATAAGTTATATTCTGATTCAACACGTTAAACACATATCAGATCAGATAAAATCAGCATCCATGTAATCACTAAAATTGGAATCTCTATGTAATCAGATTTGATTTCAATCAGATTAAGGAAATACTGTCGCAGCTTATGTTTTTTACATTGATTTAACTTACTACAAAATGTTTTTGTATTGCAAATTTTATCCACTGATCCAGAGGAAAGTCAACTCAGATTTAGATAACACATTAGTGGTGTGAGAAGTATTAAAATCTCAATCTAGTAGCAGCATATTTATCTCAGTCGTTCATTTAAGCCTGATTCAGTACACAATGACAGTGTTAAATTAATTGTTTCAGTGTTGCATTCACTTCACCCCTGCTGTGTTTGTTAAAGGTAGTGTGAACACAAGTGTTCCGTTAGAGCTCATGTGTTTAGTATACTTTGTGTCAGGACGGTGTTTATGTTTAAACCTCAAACTAACGGTTGTTTCCAGCAGGTTCTCCCTCTGAGCTCACGCGCTCACCACCGGACTCCTTAACTTACCTTCCACGAATCTGTTAACGGTCACTCCCCTCATCTCTCCGCCGTCACTGTCAGTTTTCATCCTCCCTCCGAATGTTGTTTTTGGAAATATTGTATTTTGTCTTCAAGGAAAAGTTCTACAAAAAGTTTTTTCTTCCTTAAAATCTTTCGTCAAAACATCCTCTTGACTAACACTTAACAGCCCTCTCGGCGTCACCTACAGTAGCAGCTTCAGTGTGCGCGCGGCGAGGACGCGCGCGGGTGTTCCGCAGGTGTGCGTGACAGCACGCGCCACCCTAGTAAAAGGCGCACAAAGGCTGCGTCTCAAACCACAGAGCAAAGTGTACAGGCAGCAGCAAACATGCCAGTGCTTTCATGTTTTTTCAACTTTTTAGTAGGCTAGAACGTGATTATGGACGCAGCCCAAGAGATGTGGTTTGAACCACTAGCTCTGGACGGGTTGACAGGCTGCATGCACTCCATCCTCGTTCTGTTGATGACTAAATAAAACCGTCTGATTTGAAAAAAACAAATCTTATTTCTTTAGTCAGAAAGTTGTTTGACCTACGAACAGGGTCCGAAAAAAGACCCCTATAAAATATTTATTCACATGTAGGTGAATAAAGTTAATTAGGGCGTGAGAGTACACAGTCTATGAAAGTCACAGTATGAATTCCTCCTTTTAACTTACAACAAGGAGTAAAAACTAAAATGAATGAATGATTAGAGTAAAAAGTAAAATCATTTACGAGATAATAAATAAAATAATAAAATAATTGACAAAAGAGATAAAAAAGATTATGGCAAATCATTAAGTCATACGTTCATGTGTGGATAAATATATTTACCCATATATTTATTATATCCTATAAATATATTTACACCAATGTATTTGATTTTTTTTTTTAATTAAATATATTCATTCTGACACAGGTCTTTGCATGGGCTCCCATCTGCACACCTGTACCCATCTTGCCCACAGCCCAAAGACATGCACAGTAGGTTGACTGGCACTTCAAAATTGCCTGTAGTGTGTGTGTTATTGGGTGTGCAATCGCGTGTGTGTGTGTGTGTGTGTGTGTGTGTGTGTGTGTGGGTGTGTGTGTGCTTGTGCCCTGCAATGGGTTGGCACCCCATCCAGGGTGTCTTCTGTCTTCCTACACAGTATGGAAAAAGAATGAATGAATAAATGAATGAATCTAAAGAACACGTTCAAAAAAGAAGCAGTTCCTCCTTGGTTTCATGACATGTAATAATGATTTTGCATACTTCTGCTCATGTTTGAAACAGCACAACATTACAAACGGGTGATTTCAAAGCAGCTGTATGCTTGAAATAAAATTTAATGCTTCTCCCTTCATTGCACATGATATTAGCTTGGTGATTCACCAGTGGAGGCAAATGTGATTCAATTAGTGGTGCTCATAAATAAGTTGACTCTTTTAGCTATTTTTTAGATGAATGTGAGATGAGTTGTAATATCCTTTTGCTAGAAATTTAGTAGTTTTGTGGATTCCTGATTCTTTAAAGCCTTTAATCACACACAGTGTAACCAAGACTACAGCTCATCGACTGAACTTTATAAACATCTAAGGGTTGGGCAAAATATAACAATGCAGAGACAGTTCTAAAGAGACATTTAAGGCTTCTGTGTGTTCTCTGTGTGACTGATGCCACATAGGCATCTGACTGCCCTGCTGATTTTTTTAATGATGTGTATAAGGTTTGGGGCAGTGAAACTTTATCAGGATAAAAGGACTGGAACTCTAGTAAAGTTAAATGCAGACACAGGAGGACAATAATATGTTGAGGAATGAACACGAGGATTACATTTTATATCCCATATAAGTTTAGAATTACAAAGAACCCAAATTGTGGTGGATTCAGGCACCTTGTTCCCCTTAGAAAGTTAGTAATAAGTATATGAGATCCCAGGGACATGCCATCCACAATACTGTGGAACAACATAATGGCTGTGACATTTTGACATTCTGGCACTTTATATTTCGTTAAAGGCCTAGAAGATTTTTTAGTAATTCGGGAACTGAACAATGAGCCAGATCCAAGTGATGAAGTGAACACAGAACAGGTTACAACTAAGGGCATTCAAGGTATGCATGCTAGGGGCCTTTGTGATTAAAATTGGTTCCTGGACTGCAATATTGCATTTCTGAGCTGGTGATTCAGTCCACGGTGCATGCCCCACGGACATAGGTGACCTGCATAAGAGTGCCAACGCATGAGAAGAGGAAAGCATGGGAATTAACGTATTTAATGTGTAATGACCGTATATCCTCCCCGCTCCATACCCCTGTGGCATCACGATGCTCCCTAGCTGCGGAAGGAGGCATCCCTGGTCATTGTTTATCATCCATGGGTCACACATCCCAAGTAAATTTTTTTTAGATAATATTGTGCTTCATTTGAGCCCAGCAAGTATTTAACATCCACTCACTGAGAGAGCCTCAAAGAATATGTCTCTAACCTTTGTGGTCCAACTATTTAAACCATCCTTACAATAAATGTTTGGTTGCAGTGACTTATGACTTCATGTCTGTGTTCAGGTCACTGCTGTAAAGAAAAGTTCTTTATCTCAGCTGACCACCAGAGTTCTTACCTACCACAAATGTATTACTCATCACTCCTCTCTCCTCAGTCACTGTCAGTTTTTGTCTCTTCTTCAGTTTTGGAAATATAGATTGTTTTACTATAATAAAGTTTTTTTTTTTTTTTTTTTTAAACCTTTCCAAACATTTAATATATCTATCTAAGAGTATTTAAACAACCCTCACAGCCAGTGGCTGGTCAAAATTACCTACAGTGGCATGCAAAAGTTTGGGCACCCCTAATCAAACTTTCTGTTAATGTGAATATTTAAGCAAGTGGAAGATGAAATTATTTCCAAAAGGCATAAGGTTAAACATGGAACACTCTTTTGCAATGTTTTTAAGGAATAGCTGGGTATTGAATTTGTTTTCTACTATTTTAGAATAAAAAAAGGGAAAGCAGCACCCTGCAAAAGAATGGGAATTCCAGTAGACTTGAGCTCTCAGATAACTAAGGTATCATACATTACTGTACAGTCATCGTTAGTAAAGGACAAGTGGTGCAAATTTCAAAGCTTTATAAATACCCAATCCTAACCTTGTCGCAAGAATCAGCAGCCATGGGTTCCTCTATGCAGTTGCCTAGCACTCTGAAAATAAAAATCATTGACGCCCACAAAGCAGAAGAAAGGTTATAAGAAGATAGCAAAGTGTTTTCATGCATCGATTTCCTCAGTTCAGAATGTAATTAAGAAATAGCAGTTAACAGGAACAGTGGAGGTCAAGATAAGGTCTGGAAGACCAAGAAAGATATCAGGGAGAGCTGCTCGTAGGATTGCTAGAAAAGCAAGTCAGAACGCCCGTTTTACCTCCAGGAAGATTTGGCAGACTCTGGAGTTGTGGTACACTCTGTAACTGTTCAGCGACACCTGCACAAATATGGCCTTCATGGAAGAGTCATCAGAAAAAACGTCTCCTGTGTCCTCACCACAAAATTCAGCATCTCATTTTTGCAAAAGAACATTTAAATGAGCCTGATGCATTTTTTTTTAATCCTGTGGATGGATGAGGTTAAAATAGAACTCCTTGGCTGCAATGAGCAAATGTATGTTTGGAGAACAAAGGCACAGAATTTCATGAAAAGAACACCAATCCAACTGTTAAGCATGGGGGTGGATCGATCATGCTTTGGGGTTGTATTGCAGCCAGTGGAATGGGGAACATTTCCTGGGTAGAGGGAAGAATGGATTCAATTCAATTCCAACAAATTCTGAAATCAAATATAACACCATCTGTAAAAAAAAAAAGCTGGTTGAAAAGAGGATGACTTGGATAATGATCCTGAAGACACCTCATAAAACACAATAGAGGTGCAAGCTGAAGGTTTTGCCATGGCCCTCACAGTCTCCTGACCTAAACATCACTCAAAATCTGTGGATAGACCTCAAAAGAGCAGTGCATGCAAGACAGACCAGAAATCTCACAGAAATGGAAGACTGCTGTGAGGAATAATGGGTGAAAATTCCTCAAACGAGAACTGAAAGACTCTTGGCTGGCTACAAAAAGCATTTACAAGCTGCAATACTTGCCAAAGGGGTGCTACTAGGTACTAGCTAAGCAGGGTGCCCATACTTTTGTTGCGGGTCCTTTTTCTTTTCTGTTATTTTGAAAATGTAAAGTATGAAATTTATTTGCTTAAAATATAAAGAGAATGTGTCATCTGTAACTTTATGGCTTTTTGAGATCATTTCATCTTCCACTTGCTTAACTGTTAACATTAACAAAGATTTTGACCAGGGGTGCCCAAACTTTAGCATACAGTACCATTGTTTAAATTCACACCAGTAGTCACTGATTCAAATCCCCAAACCTAGAAGTTTGAGGCAACGGTTCTATCCACTACGCCACCATGCTATCTCATAGGTTAACAAGCTACAAGTACAATGTTTGTAGCTCCAAATGAAATAATGCATCAAATGCTACTACTGTACATGATAGCCTGGTTAAATGTGATTGGAAAAAAATTATATACACTATGCTACACACTGGGCTGATAAACCTCATACACTTCTTGATGCAGTGGGTCATCAGTGAAGACAAGGTCACTTGCATACATTTTCTTATATTGGATTGCTGATACAGTACTACATTTGGTCCTAATCTGTTGAAGTGTACACTTATTGTTTGGATTGTATGGAAATTTTTTCTACCCTTCTGTTAAATGGACCATCTGAAAGGGCTCAAGGACTAGTCAGAGGAAAATGTATCTAAAATTGTGTGTTTAGATGGGCCAGTTTTTTGCATAAAAGTTGTTATTGCTTGTTTCGACATAACTATAGTAGATAGTTGAATGAGGCACTTAAAAGGGTTTTAAACAAATAACACTATACAGTATTAATATAATTTTATAACTTTTTCAGTATATATTCAAGTATTTTATTGCTTACAAGAAATTTGACCTGTTTATGTGTTTCAGGAATATTTATCGCAATTTAAGTTTAGTCTACAGTATGTAAATAGTACACGGGCCAGAGTGTCTCAATCAATTTTTCTTTTAATCCATACTGATCTTAACATTTCAAATACTTTCGGATAAAAGCAGTTCCCCTGCTTTTAACATCAGCAGATTGATGGACCCTTCCATTGGGCTTAGGTTTCACACCTACAATGTTCAAATCAAAAAGACTTCTTGGAGCCCCTGCAATGACATTATCTGTGCATAATCTATTGGATGAGGGAGTCCCAGCAGCAGGTGACGAGTGAAACAAAGGTCCTCAATGGAGTGCTATTATTTCCTACCCCGTTGGAAACCTGGGATTGTTGCACCACAGATATGTCAACACTATTAGCTATATTACAAAAGCATGTATTAGGAATATTTAAGGGCAAGAGGCAAAGTCAGCATATCAACATCCTGTAAATTGAAGCTATGAGCCTAGAGCTACACTATTTTCAGGAAGCTCTAACAGAATTACACATATTAGTGTGGACTGAAAACAGCATAGTATTGTTTTATATCAACTACCAAGGGCCACAATATTGCAGGTGACACATATTATATGCTTCCCATCTCTCAGGTTGACGCAGTCAGATACTGGATGTGCTCACTTGTACCAGTTCTGTGCAAAGATAAATACAATTTCCAAGCAGATAGTTCAGATAATATGGAAAACTAAAGAAAATAGATGGGGCTGTTGGTCAGCAACACAATTAACCAGAAGCAGGACCATGTAGCATACCTGAAACAGGGTAAATTTACACATGTCTGCCAATTCAGGGCATGTTAACCGCACTTGTCATTGTGAGTTAAATCACATAGGTGGAGAGTCACCTCATGACCTGGACTGGTTCTCCCATTGCTATAAGTGAAATGTTCCCTCATCATCTCCCTCACAGAGTGATCAGTATCTGCAGACTGGAATTTTAATGCAAGCAGTGCAACAGCTAACTTGTTGCCTATGTTTGCCTCATACAATGTACTGTAATATCAGAAGTTTCCTTAGCCCGTCAACCATGCATCAGTACTCAAGTAATATACATCTGGACATGGAGCCTGGAGGAGAGGTATCAAGATTAGGGATGTGACCCAAGCTGATCTACTCGTGGTCCATAAAACTATCTGAACTGTCCCACAAAACCCAGGTATGTTAGGGCTGTCAGTTCTTTAAAGCTATGGACTGTGGCATAGTGAAATACATCATAACCAGCATTGTGGAAAGAAGCATGTTTAGTGCCACAGGTGGCATATTACTTGAACTGCCACCATTTGGAGGGGAACCGTCACAGCTATTTTATTATTGTATTAAATGTGAATGCTCATAGGATATGGAGCTAAGGAAAACCAACCAGGCATCAAATTGAGAGGTGAGTGCCACCAGGAAGTAAAAAAACACTGAGCAGTAGTAGTTCACTGAATCTAACAAGGTTGTGATGAAGTTAACAAGATTGTGAGTGAAGCTAACAAGGTGGTAAGCGTTGCTTAAAAGGTTAACAAAGCTCTTGATGGGAATGTGATTTTCACCACCTGTTAGGTGCATTGTTACCATCAGAATGCAACATATGGTGCATGTGCACAAGAAGGTATCACCATGCCTGTGTGACTCAAATGAATAAGAAATTGGGCCAGAGGGTGAGTGTGACTTAGCCAGACCTACACGTTTCATGGTCACAAGTTGATGACTTTGCTGTTAATTCTTGACAAGAAAACCAGCACACGTTAATAATTAACTTATTTCATCCGGACCGTCTTACACTTAAATATGCAATGATCTTTACTATACAAAGCACTAAAAGACTAGCAGATTAATTATGGGGTGCATATTTAGCCTCTCATTGCATAAAAAAACAAGATATTAGAGAGGATTTAATACTGAAATTGCACACATTAGTATTTCGGCCACTGCTTTCGCATGAGAGTTATGCACGTGGGATGGAATTACAGTAAAAGAGGTATTTTATGAAGTGAATTTTGGTTTTAGGTTGTAAATATATTCAAAAAGACTGAAATGCCTTCTGAGACCAAGGTTAAATATATAATAATAACACTTAAATAATGAATAGCATCATCTGTTTAAAGCCAGTGCAAAGTTTCTTAGCACATGGTCATTGAAGGAGACTGCATGTTCATCATAAACATATTTTGAGGACTGATTTCACTCACTCACTCACTGTCTATACCGCTTTATCCTGTATTCAGGGTCGCGGGGACTGATTTCTTCATGGATACATTTTTATTGGCCCTTAAAGTGAGCTATAGTTGTTCTTAAAAAAATATGATGTACTGGATTAAATTTTACCTTATAATCCGCCAAACAAGAGGCTGAAAGCTATATTGTTAAATTAACCCAAATTTACAGTTGTTTATGCAATTATTACTACTAGGACAATTTTTACAATATATCTGACTCCTACTGAAAGTCAGTTTCTCGGCTTGCCATTTTATTTAAATCATGTCAATGCACGAAGAGCCCAAGACTGCTTACCCATCCTCCAAACTCCTTAGATCCCAGTCCGATCGAGCACTGATACACCTGCCTGCAACCCTCAAAACCCAAAGCATCCTCTGCTAACGTCCAGTTGCCAGGCACCACAGCACACCCCCAGAGGTATTGTGGAGTCCTTCCCCATCTGGAACAAAAGGAACTTACACAATATAGGGCATTATGTTTTGTGATGTAATGTTATGGTTGATGGGGGTAAATCATCACATATTTTTTTGACAGCAAAGTAAAAAGCTTCATCCATTTTCTGGACTGGATATTTTATGTTCTTTTTTTTTTTGTGCAGATTAAAGGCAAGTGCTTGTGGTTAAAGGCTGTAGTCTAGACAACCCCAGGTGATTTTCATAATACCTGTGGAAAGCCAAGAAAATTGACTTAAACAGGTGTGTAGGCTATCTTCGAAAATGAACAGCAGTGTCCCAAAGTGACCTACTGTTTCATCTTATCTACCGTATGACACCATGCGTGCACTGACATGTTGACTTAAATAATAGACCGGGTTTAAGAACAGACAGTGTAAAAGCTTAATAATAATAATAATACAGTTTTTAATTTTTAATAATGGTCATTGTCAACATATACAGTCTACATGAATCACATTAATACCTAGGTTTCCATGGAGTGCAGGATAAGTTATCTACGTTATAAGATATCTAGTTATCTATTTATGACGGATTATTTTCTTATTATTTGTGCACATAGCCAGGTTTATAAATATGCAGTCCAAAATCAGTGAACAAAAGATGCAATGGCATACAATGGTATGGCATACAAAGCATGCAATGGCTTACAATGGCATAAAATGAAAAGGCAGGAGAGCCTTGTTTGTGTGTAGGATACAGGACAGGGACTGGGAAATGCATTGCCCAGAGTATACTGTAAGGGAATAGTAAATAAACCACTCACTGAGGCTATATTGGCAGGCAGTTGGTGGGTAATTTGTTCAGTGGTAATTTGGCCTTCTACAGTGCTGTATGTGAGAAGACCCTTGAGGACCCCAACCAGGCTGACTAACATAGTCTCTGAGTCACTGAGGACAGTGTTTAAGAGTAGACTCTATGTATAGAAATAAGAACTGATATGTTTTCATGCAAATAGATACAGTATCCATTGAGGTCATGATTACTCGGTCTATTAGTGATTATATCTCCTGAAGTATAGCAGTGGAAACTTGATTATCCATGTTTTAAGTGTGTTTTTACTTGGCTCAGTGTTTCAATTTTGCTTTGTGCACACTTCTAATAAATGAGATATTATAATGCATTAAAGGAAAATACCTGCTATAATCATATTTGCGTTTACATTTCTGTACTCGCTTATCTTTAACATGCCACCCTTGTCAACCTTTCCAACATCTACTAACACCCCCTCCCTTTGCCACCTTCCCTTTTAGCTCATTGGCTCTTCTGCTAAGCCCAAATATATTTTTAGGCTGTTGTTCTTTCTGAGGGGTGGATACGGCAAGTGAGGGGATAGATATATACAGAACCCCCAACAACAGAGTAGAAAAGTTGTGAATTTTATTCATCTGTCTGTTGTTTATTTCCTGTCTTAAATGGCGTTTTAGGATTAATATACCTGCTGACTATCTTGGAAAGAACAACTAATTCACAGTAAGAGCCTGAAAATCATATGTGTTTGTGTTTTTCTGCTCTTTTTTTTTTAATGCAATGCATTATTTTTTATATTTGACCAAATGCTTTTAGTAAAATGTTTCTGTGCATTTATGTGCATTCAGACAGCAAGATGGCAGATGTCATGGTCCAGAAGTTTTCCTTACCTTTCTTATCTTGCTCATCGTGCCACACCCAAGCTGATGATCAGCCAGTCACAGAGCAGAGATCTCACCAAGGCAGCGAACAACTGGAGCAAGGAACAATAAAAACAGCAAAGGACCCAAACAATAACCTAAATCAAAACAACTCAAAGCTAGAGTATGAAGACACAGTTTCTGCATCCAAGGTCAGAGAAGCGCAAACTCCCAGCACAGATCCTGACCTTCAGGACAAAGATACGGTCTACTCTGTGGCCAATGACAGTCCTCTTTCAGAGGCTGCAGCGAGCAGACATGGAACTGTTCAATCCTATCTGACTTTTGATAAACAGGAAAGGGATTCATCATCAGCCGAGAATGGCCAATCTAAAGGCAAAGTTTCTTATAAGTCTGTGTTTGAGAAATGGGCAAGCCTACAAAGTGAAGAACAGCGGCCCAGTACGAAGCGCCAGCTCTCTGCAGAGAGCGCAGCAAAGTGTGTGGCTGTAAGGAAGAGAAGCACAGCGGCAAGCAATAAAGAAGAGCCAGCAAAGCCGCTTTCACACACCAACCCTGGCTCACAGCCCATGAAAGCTGGTCTAACCATACGCTCCTCCTGTCAGAGGCAGCCAAGAAGACAGCTGTTCGGCAGCACTGGGGTCTTCCACGAAGTGGACACACACGTAATTAGCAAAGGAAGGGAGGTAATACACAGACACGTACACACACAAAGAAAGGTATTTCTAAATAATTTCTGAAACACGAATTCTAGTTTAAACTACAGTACAGGCCAAAAGTTTGGACACACCTTCTCATCTATCTGTCAATGTGTTTTCTTTATTTTCATGACCAT
>JAQMYJ010000039.1:20876731-20889395 GCA_030014305.1 Clarias laeviceps
CAATTCCGCAGCGCAAGAGAGAGAAAAACCGTTGGCTCAGTTGTGATCACGTGACGCTCGACGTCAAAACAAGAAGCACATGCGTGATACATGATGCGTAAACCAAGACAATGCTCGTTTTTCAAGTCAAAATTTATTTAAAATCTTTGCTCGTCTTGCGGAACACTCGCAAACCGCGTTACTCGTAATCTGAGGTTCCACTGTATACTGAATGACCAGGTTTTCTCATCAATTGATTTTTTTCTATCCTGAAGGCATAGGCATATTTCAAGATAAGAGTGGTTCAGGGAGCATCATTTTCACACACAGATTGGTCACCACATAGTCCAGCCTTAACCCTATTGACAATCTTTGGGATGTGCTGGGGAGGACTACACAGTGGACCGACTCTCCCGTCAACAATACAAAATCTTGGAGAGAAATTAATGCAAGTCTGGATGGAAATAAATGTTGTAACATTGCATAAGCTTATCAAAATTATGCCATAGCAAATGCATGCAGTAAGCAAACCAAAAGGCTGTCCAACAAAATACTAGAGTGTGTGACTTTTTTTTTGGCTGGGCACAATTGTTTGATTCAGCAAACCTGATAAGAGCCACTACCTTAATACATTTCAAGGATGTGTAAACGGCATTAAACACTGAATGCAGTTAGACACTACTTTAACTGGGCAGACAGAAGTTTAGGTTTTTAAATTATGCCATAGGGAAAGATCTTTGTGAATCCGGTTTCTTGGTTAAAACTGATGATGATATTACTAGGACAGTCTAGTACCTGAGAAAACATTTTGTCATATGTGATCTGCCACATCTGCTTTGATTACAAAGGCTAACTTGCTTCCTTACTAAAAAATTTTTTTTCCTTAGAAGAGATCCAAGTTCATAGTATAGAGAGTTTTGGTAAACTTGGCTATTTTAATGCTGTTTTTTCTCAAGGTTTCTGGATAGTGGCATGGCAAGACACTAATGTTCCAGAGTGCTCTTGTGTATGGGATGTCTCCTGCCCCTCTCTTTTTTGTTGTGCTGCCATAACAATATCTTACAGAGTTCCTAGTTAGATTTACACTTACCATAAAAGCTTATGCCCTAGACTTGCTGCAGTGAACAATCAGACTTGGCTACAATACACTTATACTTCTTAACATTGCCTGATGTTATAATAAATACCGAACATACCAGGACTCTGGGAAGCATTTCCTCAATACATGTAGCAATGATCAAATTTCCGCCTTCATTAAATCTCCAGATAACTTCTCCTGTCATTCCTTACCACTGTCTCTCTTGGTTTTGCCTTAAGTTCTAGAAGAACATTCAGATTTCTGTGACAGTGTATCAATGTAAATAAACTGTGTTTAGTTTTCTCCACCCAGTAATGCTGTGTCTGTGCTTTACTTGTTACATTTTATATATACTATCAACGTTTCCAGTACAATCACAGAGCAGTCGTTTTAATCCATCCATATATCAAGTGAGTAGATCTGGTTTAGTATCCAATCATTTCAGTTTTAATTATCCGGAGTAAAATAAATTTGTACTGCAATTAATCATAATCTGCAGTGACCTTCTCATGCTACACAATAATATTTTATAGTATAATATAATAATATAATGATCCATGTGTATTTTAGAAGACAGATATACTGTAACTGGAATGCAGAGAATGAGCGCTTCTATGTGTTTCAACATGCTGGACTAAGCAAAGACGTCTATAAAATAAGCTTGAACTCAGATATAATAAAGGTTATATTTATTTCTTTTTTCCTGGTGTCTCTGCTAATAATGGTTTAACTGGCTATGGAGCAGGTCGGGTTATAGGTAACAGTAGAGTTTTGTTATTTACGAGATATTTCACTTCTGATTAGTTCATTAGTAAACTATGCCATGTTACCCATGCATACGCCAAACAAGCCTTCAGCTGAATGATGTTTTCAAGGCAAAATAGCATACTGTATTTGCTTTCAAATAAGAAAAATCTACACAAAAAATATATTGTGAACTCGGTGAAAGCATTAATAATTAATTGGATATCAAAATATCAAGTGATTCATACTACAATGCCTTACCAAAAACTTGACTATTTTCTTTTGCCACATAAGTTTCGCTGAGATAAGACGGAAAAACAGAGCTGTGCCTAGATTTGCTTTAATTTCTAGGTAGAACTTCTTAACAGTGTAATGAAATACGGATTAATGTTGCTGTCTAAATAATCAATATACTGTACATGGTCTCAGTTTTTCTGTGTATTTCAGCTGAAAGAGCAGGGAGTGTTCTCACCTCAGAGAATTGCTCGGGTAATAACGCAGGGGGCCAGAAATGAGTTAGAAAAAATCCGAGCCATATGGGTCTGGCTCTGCCATAATATCGGTAAGTGCATAAACACACTTTCACTGAAACACCACTAAATAATTTGGCGAGACAGGGTTGCATTTTTTCTTGAATGGAACAAAGACTGCATGTAGTGTAGTAAGCACAAATACTATAATATATAGGACTGTGTATTGTTCATGGAGCTCTATGAATATATTGATGTGTGTGTGTGTGTGTGTGCAGAATATGATTTGGATGGGTACCTGGGTCTTTCCCCAAAGCTCTGCACCCCAGAGGAAGTCATTAAGGAGGGTCGAGGAGTATGCAGTGGATTTTCCAGCATCTGCCTGGAAATGTGCAGGTGACAAAACTCAACAGTACAGAACTGTCAATGTTGGGATTGTTATAGCGGTGGACAAGCCATCTCAGTGGCCTCTTCTCTCATAAATATTTCATACATTTTCGTGCCATGCATACTATGAAGTATTAACATAGAATATTGCATTAATGCTAATGAAATCATTCAAAAAACACTCATTCATAGGTGGCGTTGTTGGACTCTTTGAGTAATGTGCTGTTAAACCATAAATATTTAGAGTTTACCTGAAGAGTCTGAGCAGAATTGTTTTCTCTCCTGTGCTCTGTAGGGAAGTTGGCATTCAGTGTGAGGAGGTGAGCGGGTACAGTAAAGGGATTGGGCACTGGCCTGGGCACAGGCTGGCAGATAAGCCATCTGATCACATGTGGAATGCTGTGTGGGTGAAGGGGCAGTGGGGGCTTCTGGACGCCTGTTGGGGGGCTGGCACTGTCAACATGGACACCAAAACCTTTGTTAAGAGGTTAGAATTCTGTCACTGTTTGCTATCAGTTACACTTGTATAGAGTAGGCACGAGCAAACACATGTGCGGCGATGGCCAAAAGTATTAAGACAGTATATGCCGTTTGTTATAGATCACTTAGTGCACAAAACAGGTAATTTCACTAATCATGAAGAATTGTACTAATTAGAATTAATTCGTTTTGGCTTATTGGTTATCACTGTCGCCTTGCGCCTCCTGGGTCTGGGTTTGATTCCCGCTTCGGGTCTGCGTGCATAGAGTTTGCATGTTCTCCCTGAGCTTGGTGGGTTTCCTACTGGTGCTCTGGTTTCTTCCCACGGTCCAAAGATAAACAGATTAGGCTAACTGGCGCTCTCAAATTGCCTGTAAAGTGTGAATGTGTGTGTGTTTGTGTGTTCTGTGGTGGATTGGCACCTCGTCCAGGGTGTACTCCGCCTTGTGTCTCCTGGGGTAGGCTCCAGGCCCCCCACCACCCATACAGGATAAAGCGGTATAGACAATTAGTGAGTATGTGAGTGAGTGAGTGAGTGAGTGAGTGAATGAGTAGATGGATGGATGGATGGATGGGACAAATATGTTGAAGGACCTTTATGTGTACACCTCTGCACAAAATTGCCTAAAACTAAGGAAGTCTCAAGTTCATTGCAGACTTCAGATTGCATCTTCAGGAAGCAATCAAACAGGCATGGATCGAGCGAGTGATACCAGAGCACTGCAGACGTCTTTTTGACTCTATGCTCAGCCGGATCCAGCAACAGATTAAAGGACTTCATACTAACTGCTAATTGTTGTATAGCACTTTCATTGCATAACATAAGTTATTATTCTTTTTATAAAATGTCATTATTGCATTGAATTTCATGTTTCTCTCAATACTTTTGGGCACCACTGTGCGAAGATAAGTGTGTAAACATTGCTAGTTTAAATATTTGAGTGAAGAGATTGTGAATATTTCTTTGCGATATGTTTGTCAGATTGGACGATTTTTACTTCCTGACTGAACCGAGAGATTTTATAAACTCTCACTTTCCTGAAGAAGAGAACTGGCAGTTACTGGACGCTCCGATCTCTCTGGAACAGTTTGAACTGAAACCATTAAAGACCTCAGCCTTCTACACGCTGGGATTGACCCTTCTACAACCCACACAGTACAAAATAACTACAGGTCACACACCCACACATTACACGAAATAAATAACCATGAAAGAATTAACGTATGTTCTGTGTTCTAGCCCACATTCTCGATAATGCAGAGGAAAAACAGTCAGCGTGGAGACATAATGTCGAAGTACCGACCGAGCTAATATCGCGTTCCTTATCCCGGTCTGTGTAGCTCTGAGACCACACATCAGAGAAGCCCAAAATAACATTCTTCTTCTGTTTGTGAAGTTATTGTGTGCTTTAAAGATTAAACGTCTCATGGGAAGGAGGGCCAATATGTTATTGTTACTAAGATTTCCTGAAATAGTGACCGAATACCCTCAGCACACAGCAAGGATTACAAACATGTAAACACTGAAAGGAAAATGTAAAAGTGAAAACAGCAACTCCCTTACCAACAACATAGTTTCCAAGAGTTGCAAAAAATGTGACGAGTGGTAGACAACGCACTCCACCCCATTCTTAATTGTTCTGATTATTATTTTTTTCAGAAGAATTGAGTCTAGTTTGAACGTCTGACCTGACTAAGGAGCCTGTAACAGTTTTTTTTTATTTTTTATCTTTGTGTCCCACAGATGATGGGGAGACAACCGTGTCTGTGAACTCGTGCGGACGGTTGACCTTTGCATACGAGCTCAGGCAGCGGGACTCGGAGACAGGAGCTGCAGGGCAGAACGAGGTCGACGGCTCATGCGGTTTGCTGTCAGTGACGCAGCAGGGCATGAGTCTTCGTCTGCTGCCACCAGAGCCGGGAGCCTATGAGCTGAAGCTGTTCGCACGACCAGAGGGTGACTCTGGCACTCTTCTCTGGGTCTGTACCCTGGAGCTGGAGTGTCCAGCTGTCCAGAAGAGCCAGTCGCTGCCCGCCAACCCCTTTCTGAGTTGGGGCTTAGGCTCTAATGCAGGGGTGCACGGGGTGAAGGGCTGCAGTGTGCCAAGCCAAGACACTCTGGAAGTTAGTGAGAGAGGAGAGTGTGAGGTGGTGCTACACACCACGCGCCCCCTGATGATGGTGTGTGAGCTCGTACACCCTGAACTCGACTTTGCGCTGGCTAAGCGCTGCCTGGCACTGCAAATAGCAGCCGAGCAACTGATGTGCAATGTGCTATGCCCATACAAAGGCTACTACCGTCTTTCTGTGTTTGTGCGTGATTACGATGATGGAAGTGGCTCCTTTCAGAATGTAGGGAATTTCCTGCTGCGATGCAGGGGCTTAGGAGTGAATCAGAATGTGCTCTACCCTCCGGATCTTAGTCCATGGTGTGGACCAGGAATGCGCACTCAAGCTGCCGGACTGTCGCACTTCAGCCACACAGGGGCATTGGTGAACTTGCCTCAGGGCCGCTGTAATATTACTTTTCACTGTACCTCCTCACAGCTGCAAATACACGCAGTACTCAGTGCAGAGGCATATGAGAAGAACAAAGGAAAATCAAATAAGGCTGGATTTCCACTGTCACGACATATTTTGCTCACGCTCACAGACAGCAAGGTGACGGTGAGCGTGTGTGCACCGCAGCCTGGAGTCTATCGCCTAGGTTTGTACGGACGCACACCCCCTCAACAGGACTACACACCACTGTGTGACTATGTACTACGAAGCACTTGTGACAGATGTGGAGAACCATTCCCGTGTGTGTATTCAGCATGGGGGAAAGGGTGCGTGCTGTTGGAGCCACGTGAGGGTGTGCTGGCCCCACAGAGCTGGGTGTGTTTCCGCGTGAGGGTGGCAGCAGCACAGAGAGTGAGCGTACTAGCAGAGCAGCGTGTGGATTTAAAAATGAATAAGAGCAGGGTGTGGGAGGGCAAGGCCTTCACAGGGAACCTCACTCAAATTAAACTGACTGCAGCCACCTCGGACACCAGCGACATGGCCGTGCTCATGACCTTTGATGTCCTCGACATGGAGAGCAAGCTGTGAAGTAAAAGAGAAAGAGGGAGACAAAGTATGTGTGACTGTGAGTGTGTGTGTGTGTGTGTGTGTGTGTGTGTAGGACAGCCGGACAGTATTGTGAAGTAAGCTTGTTTATGATCAGAAAGATGCTTGTAATTCTTACTACTGTATTGCTGTCTGTTAAACGGTTGTTTTTTCACTGGATGTATTTTCTGAGTGGATTAAGAAAGGCAATTTAAGCATCTTTTAAATACAGTCACCTTAAACACAAGCATTTTAAAAGGCTCTGTCATTGTTTTTCAATCCAGTCAGATTTCTTATAACGTACAATACTTAATGGCTGTTAAGGACAATAGATATTTCAAAAGGGCGTGGTACAGCTATAAAGGGAATTCAAGTCAGCCAAGCTCAGGATATGATGTTTATGTCAAAGAACACAATATACTGGTGTCCATAATTTCCAAGCTCATTGTCCATGGCTACTGTACTCCTGAAAACCTGCTATTAAAAATATACTCCTACTAAGTGAAGGAAAAAACGAATGACAAATGAGCAGCACAGTACATGGAATCATCCCAAATAGAAGGAAATGAGAAAGTCTAACTTTTCCAAATTGAAGTCATATCTGGTATCAGGCTGTCTCTGAGTTCTACAGGAGCCAGAGGGGACACCCTTGTTTACATGCTACAGTTATAACAAATAGGAACTCAGAATGCTCTTGGACTGCAGACCCACTCCAAACGAGAAGCTAAACAATGCCTGCTATGTGTGTTTGTGTGGGTATTGCCTGTAGGGAGAAGGTCAAGTACCGCTGATGTAAGGTGCCAGTAATATTGTGTGTTTTGGATCTGTGTGTGCGGAGCTGGTATAATGATGTCTAGGGATTTGTTGGCATGTGAGCATGGACACATTCAAGGGGCTGTCTAGTCTGCTTGTCTTAGCTGAAAAACAACTGCTTGGTATGTGGCCATGATTAGCTGGAGACCAAAATTAAGGGCCAGGAAATAGGATATGTACTATCAGATGAAAACACACTTTTCTTACAGCCTACAGAGAGAGAGAGAGAAAGAGAGAGAGAGAGAGACCTAGTTATGGTAGAATCTGAAGGTTTATATTGAAACGGGGACTTGGCATTTTCAAAGATGTTATCACCATGTGACACATTCACTACTGAGGCTATAAACATTAACACCCACCCACAGCAACAAATGTGACTCACTAATGATGAGACCATCCAGAAAATGCAGAAAAACCACATCAGCAAACTCGAAACACAAGACGACATCCAGTGTGTGGGTTATAAATAGTTTAATGGATTATTTTTTTATATCTCATAAATACAACACAGATTATAAAAAGCATAAGTCACAGGAGAAAACAGGAGTTTCAGTAGTTTTGTGCAAATACAACAAATATTTGAACTTTCACACACTTTAGAGAATATCTTTAACCTTTTGGCACATTTCAGGTGCAACCATTTCTACGACAAATATCAGTATGAACTCCAAATGTTGGGTATTCTGAGGTAAAGTCTCAGGAATTCATTACTTAATTTCCTTTAGCTTTTCTCTACAACAAAAAAAAGGTTTAGAAATATCTTATTTTGTCTACAGTCTAAATGGATTAGGAACGCGTTCATCTTCGCGCAGACAATAACATACTGACCATTCCTATTTTAGGCCTGCAGTTCTTTACTTTAGGCTTCTTCCTTACCAAACAACTTGAGCAGCAATGTAAATTAGCCCTTAAGTTTCTAATAAGCTCATCTCACTACCAACTGTAACCTGATTAGCATATTAAGCTTCTGTCACTGGTAATGGAAAATTCTTAAAAGTTTGGTACAGCCAATATAGTCGAATACCTGAGAACATAAGACAGTCTCAGATGGCCCCTGCTGATTTTAGGAATGAACAGATTACAAAGAGTGGGTAACAGATGGAAGGGCGATGCATTGGTCAGGAACAAGCCCTCAGCACCTACAGTATAGCAAGTTTAAGATATTGCTGAATAATAGTATTGTTTCACTGTAGGCCACAGCCAGAACAATTGTAATTATAGTTTTTTTTATTTATTTTTTTATTAAAGTGCTTCAGTTTAAGGAATGGTCCTTATGAACACTGATTTGTGTTCAGCTAACAAAAATAGTTTTTTTCCCTCTAAAATCCAAGCAATTTTTCACATATAAAAAGGCTAATTCTGTCTTTAACACCAAAACTCTGTTTTAGTCCTCTAACCTCAGCTCCACAAGTACTGTGGTCAGGCGAGACCTGGCAGGCAGTTATGGGGACAACCTGGAGGGCCTCACTGGGGTCTGTCTCCAAACACAAACTAAAGACTGACCCCATTACCAGATTTGCATTCATTCATCCAACTGTTAAATAGGATGTTTTTAAAAGAACACCCAATGTACATAATCCCATCTTAGACTTTGCCCTGACACTTGTGTGTCTTTGTTCAAAGTTTTGCTTTGCTGCCCTCCAGTGCCCTCCTGCCAGCCAGCATCAGACCCTTGACAAAAAAGACAAACACTCTGCTTATCCTTTCACCAATACTGGTTCTCGGCAATGTGCCAGTTCTTCTTGACCAAGGCACTTTAGTCAGCCTAATACGAAGCCTCTGAAATAAGTTTCAGGAGCAAAATATACTCCTAATTTAATAATTTTTTTTATCTGCATTTTAAATTCACAGCCTTATAAAAATACATTTTCGCTCTCTACATAATTTCATTTTCTTAAGGTATGCAAAATAGATTTTTTTTCTCTTTGTAGTACCAGTTTGGTGAAAGGCATTTGTGTTATATGTATATATAAATATACCTCAGTAAGACTTATTAACACATGCGAATAGTATGTGCTAAAAATGACTGCTACTCTGAACTACAGATTACAGAAGTGTTTTGGAGCCCCACAGCACCAGAACAGCTGCGCTGTGTGTATGATGTGCGACAGAAATTGTCAAACTCATAGAGCAACTGCTCAGTAAAAAGGCTGTCAGTCAACCTGGCGTGAGCTGGTCTGACTTTTACTGCACAGTGGACACACATCGTCAAACTAACCTGTATTTACAGAGTTTACGCTAAGACAACTGTGCTATCTTGAAGCAAACTGTGTGTTTATGTGTGTGCTAAAAAGGTACTAAGTGGTAAGTCTCCATGGTGATAGTGGCAAGTTTGCCATATTGTAAATCTCCATAGCAACAGCAACAACCTCTCGAGCATATCAATGACCACAGCAACTGTTATATACTCTTATACTGGACATGGTGAGAGATATGCTAGAGCACACTGACGCTAACACGGATATAGGATTCCACTACTATACCTTTTATTCTTGCAGCACAGAGAGGAGCAGCAGTGTCGAAATTTCTTTGGAAGTGCATTCCCACCCCCTTTCACAGCAATGTTTCTTTCCTATAATATTCACTTTAGAAACGCTATACTTTCAGCTTCTTTAATACTCATCTTATAGATGCAAGGTCAAATATCAGAATGCCTGTGTTGAGAATGACACTGCTTCTGCCCTGCTGTGCGGATTAAGTTCGAGCAAACATGCATAGAGGATCGAGACCCTAGGTGAAGAGCTAAATCTCCCTGCAAACAACATGACAAATTAGATTCACCGATAAAGGCTCTAATAAACACGTATTAACCACAATTTAGTCAAAGGAAGTTAATATACGACTCTCCTCAACATCCAACAGACATTAAATGTTAAACAGGCTTCACAGGCAAGCTTTCATCTCATATTGCGAAAAGGCTATACCTTGATGCTACACATCACGGACGAATTCTACAACCCAACCTTCCACTCAACTGAAAACTCAGATTCCCATCAAACTCTGTCAGAAAACTGCTCCTTCACCCCCCCTTCACCCCAGGGGAATTTGCTACTTTGGCCACTTCAGTCTGATGCCACTGGTTGTCTGAGCTCTGCCATAGATGAGAGATGATCACCACAGCTCCACAGCTGGAGTCTACAGACTGATGGAACATCACATCTGTCTCCCCATCTGCCCTCTCCTGAATGTGGGCTTCTGAGGTTTCTCCTATTAGTGCAAGTTTGCCCCCGCTGACAAACTCTATTAACACTTAGCTATGATCCTAGCACTTTATTTTTGGTGTAAATCATACCGGAATTAGAGTGGCACAATGACTAACCATGGTTATCTCTCTAGCTAAAGCGATGGCTAAAAAAACCTCATACTATATATTATTAACATTGCATACATTTTAATGAAGTCTACTAGATTCCCTAAATCACTTCATTTAATGTGTAAACAGAGTAATACATTAAAGTAAAGAGGCTTGGTTTAAAACAGGACCTCAATGATACTAGAGAAAAACTCTTAATATTTGAACTAAACAGCCAAACAAATACAAACTTCTCTTCTCTCTCCTCTGTCCCGTGCACAAGAAAGAACACCCCCTGTTGGCTGAAACAGAGATGAGTGATGCAGTCTGCACCACTTTGCTTGTTTCCCATTTACAGAGCAGTGTTTTTTAGCCAACACAGAGCAGACAAATTTGCTGACAAAATATTCAATGTAGTATAAAGTTTTTACTACTATTTAAATATACATATAAACTCATATATATGCCACATGCCTTCGGTTTCTGTCTGTTATATGCTATTTACAGACGTAGTATCTCTCAGGAAATAGTCGAGAGTGGTAGTGGTCTAGGTGAAAATCTCTCATCATTTACACTGCAGTGGTTTTTATGGAATTTATGAAGTGGCCAACCCCTCCCTCTCTTAGTGTCTTAGTTATCCCCTATTATGGTGTGGGCTGCTTATTGGAGACGTTGATCCTGGAGTGAAACCCCATCTGGTGTGAATATGACAAAAGAAGATCTTCAGTCAAAGAGATCTCTGGGTGCATACAGATCCACCTCATTGTTAAAGCGCTCAATCTCCTTATTGGCCTCCTGCAGATATTCCTCGACAAACTGGTCCATTACTGAATACACATATGTAAGGAAAGTGAAATGCACTCAGTGACAATACATACTTGGAAACAAAGGCTTTTTAGACAGCAGTGCCTGGATTAAAGGATACAAGGATGGAAGTTCTGCTTCTCCCCAAAGAAACTGACAAACTGATGGCCATTGTAGAAGTAACCAGAAGGTAATGGTTCCAGGTGCCTCTTCACCTATAAACAGATAAACAAATTAATATATACAGTTCCAGTCATAAGTTTGGACACATCTTCTCTTTCAATGTTTTGGTATTGTTCTTTATTTTATTGTTTTCAAAGCTGTATACTGTTATTGAATACACCAAAGCTATGACAAAATACATATGGAATTATGTAGACAACAAAAACATGGTAAATAACCCAGTATAAGTTTTATATTTTCAATTCTCCTAAGGAGCTTTATTGACAGCTGGAATGGTTTTCAATTCATAAATGTGGCTTGTCAAGAGTTAATTTGTGATATTTCTTGCCTTCTTAATGTGCTTCAGACCATTAGCTGTCTTGTGCAGAGGAAGGGCGGGTACAGAGTTAATAGCCCTATTAGTGCTACTACAACTACTGTACAAATTCATGTTATCACGTGACAAAAGGGAAATATGATTGGCTTATCGGTCATGGTTTGTCTAAAATGTTATGATTTGTCTAAAATGAGAAAGTTCAAAGCTCATAAATAAAAGATGTTTTCAAATGATGTTTTGTTATAGACAACTTTGTGTGCCAGAGAATTATAATTTGCCAAAAACAGTATTCATCGCGTTTTGCTGTCAATCCCTTCATGTGCCCCATATGCACACATTAAATCATAGTAAAAAGTGTCTGTTTAATAATATGTATGTTACTCACATGGATATTTATGATCTCCTGTGGAGTAAGAGTACTCCTGGTCTTCTTTGCCTTCTTTGGTGCTTTCTGTAAGACAATACGAGTTTGAGCCTGCAAATGCGTATAATTCTGAATCTAAGTGATAGACCACTATTATTATTTCCTAGACATATATATCACCAACAGAACATAACACTGTGTAATACTTATTAGTAGGAAAAGTCATTATGAATATACTTTAACCAATTTATTGTAGATTTTTAGGATTTAACTGGCTGTGTTGACAGGGTTAGCACTGACAAAAAAATAAATAAATATTTGAAAGATTTCTTATGTACATATTAAAATTTAAATTATTTTTAAATTAGATTTTACCAGTGTACCTGTTTAGCACACTGTCTGAGCCAGTCCTTCAGGCCGTTCTGGGAGAGTCCTACCCCATGCATCAGCAGATAACAAGCTTGTGTGCTCTGCAGACGACGGGTTGAGACCTGATCAAGGGCTACACTCACACTCCCACTGATGGAATTACAGCTCACCTCCCACAACCTGTCACTGTCTGTTTGCAAGCATTTGTGCGGGCACATGTACAAAAGACACACACACACACACACACACACACACACACACACACACACACACACACACACACACACACACACACACA
>JAQMYJ010000039.1:20919794-20949415 GCA_030014305.1 Clarias laeviceps
GCAACACAGGTGCATCACAATGACAATGTGTTGACAAGATGCGTCTAAACAGGTGAAAAGTGCTTATGGTTTTGCCAGAAGAGTGACTGATTCAATAAGTGAGTTTAGGCAACTGAAAATTTGGTTCAGACAATAGGGTTTAGTGTTTTACCAATCGAGAAAAACTGTAATATGGTTAGATCTTAACTGTGCTTGTGTACTTGTAGTTGTGTGTTTCGGGTCATTATGTTCTATGCTTTTGATGGTATTATACCAACAGTATAGTGACAAATTTTCTCCATTTAAACTGTAATCCAATTATTAACTGTATTTTTTTTCTACAGGAATGAATAAATCTGTCTAAATAATTTTAGAATATCCTTCGTAGAATCAATTTATCTTTGCATTACTCTATGACATAACAAGGCAGGTATACATGAGAAAGCCGCTTTCAATTTCATCACTGAGAGGTGCTGTAACAAGCTGTAAGAGTGCCAACCAACAAATATGTCCATGTCGGTATAAAAATGGAATTTGTTAAGTAGTTCTTCACCAGTTGATGTTTACTTTTTTACTTTTAGTGCTTTGTTTTAACAGTATTTCTACTTTCTCAAGTTAATCATTACTACAGGAGTACTACGTTTACCCACGGTGTCTTTGGGTAACAGTGTTTTGTGCTCTTTCCTGTCATTGACTTTAACAGTATGTCCACAAGGAGGCAGGAGAGTACCTTATCTTACTTTATTCTTAGTAAGATAAGGAGTGTGTGTGTGTGTGTGTGTGAGTGAGTGAGTGAGTGAGAGAGAGAGAGAGAGAGAGAGCGCGCGCGCGAGAGAGAGAGAGCGAGAGCGCGCGAGAGAGATCGACATAGAGAGAAAGACAGACAGTGAGAGAGAGAGAGAGAGAGCGCATGTGCGAATGAAAAATAAGAATATCAGACAGTTTTGACCGATGAACTGGTCCTCAGGGGAAAAATTATTTTGTTTGTTTACTACTACTACTACTAAGATTAATAATAATAAATTCTACTACTACTTCTACTACTACTACTAATAATAATAATAACAATTAACTATAAGAGTCAAACGGTTTTCAATTTCTTAGGTTAACGTTATGGTTGTGTTTAGATGTAGCATAGCATTAATTAGCTACATGAAAAATCTTGTCACATGTGTAGTACCTTATATTAACATATATATATATATATATATATATATATATATATATATTTTTTTTTTTTCTTTCAGAGATGGTCTGAACTATCAGAAACAAGAGGTGCTACTTCAGGTCAGGAACCTTAATGGAGAAAAAAAAATTATTTGCCATCTTATGGGGTCAGAGGTAAGTGTGCCCCCCTTGGGATTGTTTGAGAATCATTGGCAGAAGGAAGTATCTCCTAACCAAGAGGAAGAGGAAGCATTCACTCAGTCAACACACTGAAGATGGACTCTCATTCCTGCCTCTCAGGATTCTTTTGTCATCATTATGTTCACATGCTATGAACTTTAACTAAAAGACTATAACTCCTGTAAATTATAACAGAAAGAAATTTAAGAGATTTAAGAAATTTTAAATAATCATGCTTAAATATTTTTCCCTTTGGAATTTTTAAAAGGAAACCTCAAATGTTTAAGCATGATTATTTAAAAATAAATTAGATTTTTCATGTCATATATTTCACATGCTGAAGCAATTAACACGTAGTCCTATATACACTATTTCCTTTTATTTATTGATGTGTTAAGGCATTGCTTTAATTTAGTATTATTCATTTCCTCTGGTGATTAAGGGTTGCTGTCACTCAACAGCCCCACTCCCACACCCTGCACTTCTGACTCCACATTTTAGGTGATGATGTGTTTAAGGAAATAGGTAAAGGGCTTTGTGAATGTCATTCATTAGAATGGCACCGCTGGTCTTCTGCATATTCAACACTGAGATATGCGTGGCTGTTGCTAATTCTACCGCTTAACACACTTGCAACATAGAAATGCACGTAGAATATATAGTGAGGACCAAATGTCTGAGACCACATTAAAATCTAAGATTGGAATGAAAAAGATGGTTTTATAATTTTAAAATATTGAAAACATTTCTGTTTCTATGTCACTATTTAAATGTAAGCAAATATCGAGATATTTACCATATTAACTGCTTTGTGCAAAATGTCAGATTTTCTTCGTGTTCAGATGATACTCTAAAATCTAGAAATCTAAAATGTAGATGAATAGGGAAATGCTCATAAATTAACATTTTATACCAAGAATTCATATATTTCTTACAATGTCTGCTATCAAAAGCACTATACAAATAAATCAAATTAAGTTGAAACTGAAATGGACCACATAAAATAATAAAAAATTATAAACACATTGAAATACTTTGAATATATATATATATTCAAGACTTTTTTGGGGGATTATTTTAAACTTTTTCATTGTTTGCAATGTTGCAGTGTTTGCAATGTTGCAAATCATGTTACCATATATGATTACACATCTTTAAAACATTTTTCCAAAAAGTGTATATTAAAGGCACATTTATTTAAACATAAAAATGTCCAAAAATACAAAAACTCAATTTGTGATGCAAAATATAATTTGTTATTAAATTGTTGTATAAATATAAATTTTTACTAGTGCACTCCTTGTTAAAACACACCCCACCCCCAACAGCTGAGGGTCATCTTGGGGTCACACTGGAAGGTCATGACCAAAACTCTTCCCAACAATTTAGCTAATCTGCCACTACACAGTTGTTTAATCCAACAGATTAGAGGAAAAAGTACTAGTTTCTCACTCTTTTACTTGTGGATCTGAACTTCTGATATGTGAATCCTTGGAGAGGTGAAGGGGTGGAGGTGGTGCTCTACTGATCTATTGATAGCCCCATGGGACTGTTGTGCGGGTCTTTGGAGGTGTCATTAGAGATCCTGCTGATGAGAGAATGGTATTGTGTGATTCCCTTTCTCAGTAAGGTGTTTTGAAACAGCAGGTCTAAAAGCATCCAAGGTTTCTGCCACAGGCTAAAAACGCTTTACTCTAAACAAATAAAACCCGTCTCAGAGTCAGCACCTCTAACAGACACTCAAGGATTTGGGTTACCAGTTTACTACTGTCCACTGAATTAACCTATAATCCCCTCACTCTGTGTGTTAACCTGCCTGTCCCTAAGGACTAAGCGGATATTACTCTATTGTATCTTCCCATGCTACTTTTGCTGACATTTAGCTTTGAGTCATTGAAAATAGGGGCCTGATATACCAATTTCTGCAGCTAGGAAACAAGATAGAAACATATTTTACCCTTTCAGTAGTATTTTATTGCTAAAAATTTCAGTAATTAAGTTTCAGTGACACTATTAGGAAAATACATGCAAATACAGCGGTGTCAAATAGTCTGAATGTGAAAATGCTTCTATGCTCCATTCTTTTTAAATTTAATACAACAAATTTAATTTTAACTTTTATTATTGCCAGAAACTTAAGTGAAACATTCACATGACCTTCAGAATTTCTTAGCATTTGGTACGCCGTTTTTACTTTCATGACAGGGTACACTCGAGCTGACATAAACTCCATGAATTTTTGCAAAATGTGATGATCAATTTTAGATCTAATCCATTGAAGTGTCATCTTTACAAATGTTATATGCAATAAAAGAGATGATGTATGAGGAAGCATACAAAGCAGTTAAGATTAGTTAAGATTGTGAGATCAGTCTCACAAATTTGCTAACATCTCCATTGAACATAAAATTTTCCAGATATTACACATTTACATTTTTGTATTTAAAAAAAACATGTTTATTTTTAAAATGAAAGAAAATTTGATTTTTAATGTGGCCTCAAACCTTTGGACCCCACTGTATATGAAAAAAGTATAGATCTGTTGATAGGTCCTGAGACCTAAAGGTCAATGACTTTTTTTTTATAGTTTTTTTTTTTGTTAATACCTTAAAGGGTAAATCTAAGAATTACCATAGTTCATATAAATTTGCATTAATTATTTTTCCAAAAAAGTCCAGAAAGACTTTTTAGAAGGCTCTGTTATAAAGAATTGTCGTGAGCACAGGATACTTACCATACTCTATAAGAAGCATTTTAAATGCATGTAATGAGGTTGTGGGTTTGTAAATGTAATCATTTATCCCTGCTTTTAGCTTCTTTAAAGGTTGCTTGAGATTTACTCATGGTTTAACTCAATGAATTCAACTCATCATGCAGTTACGAAGCCCTTCATTATTTGCAAATACTTTTTAATCTTTTTTTTTACATAATGATCCTTACGTGGGATTAGTAATGACAGGCTACAACATACTCCCATAACCCACAATGAAGTGGGGATAATGGTGGGATAACAAACAATGCGAAATTCACATGGCATATTTAGTCTCAGTGCTGCACCCTGTTGGCTTCACAATGCAGTGAAAACTGAAAAAGTAACTGAGCGGCTCAAGAGCTATTGCGGGCACCAAACACACCTATGTGCTTCCTACTTAAAACAATGTTAGTAAAAAGTTAAATCGTTCAAGTATCACTCAGCTTCTTCTTCATGGTAAAAATGGATGGCATAATACGTTGCTATGGATTCTCCCCTGAGACTGGGAGGATTTTTATTATTATTTTTGTCTGCACCTGTACCCCACGGCAGTATGGGATGAAAAAAGGATATTTCTGGCAAAACTACTGGATTGGACCTGCAGCAAGTTAGACCCTCAAGACCACACACATCATATCCAGGTGTACGTAAGTATGCAAGTGTGTGTACGAGTATGCGCATATCTGTGTGTGGTCTGGCATAGCTACAGTTATCGCAAGTGGGAGTTTATATGCCTAAAGAGATATTGTTTTGTGTGAAGCCTCTTTCCCCACCTTTCTTTCTCTAGGTTTTGTTCTCCACCTGTCCCCACCCCCTGTATCTCCTGAACAGTTCTGGACTACTTCCAGGGATGGGGATTATTTTTTAAACTCATCTAATCTCCCGTGTTTCCTCCACCAAGTTGTCTGAATTGCATTCACACAGCTCCTTCTTCTTATTATTTTTTTAAACGTATGGATCAGTGATTATAATTACATTCAATCCTAAACACACTCCAAGTAGCTGTGTAGTGTGTGAGATTTGATTGCATATAAAAAAATCTAACATTTACTTAAATATCTCAAGAAACAGATCATAGGTGTGCTAGGTAGATTATTATTAGACATGATGCCTTTTTTCCCAGGAGGCAGTAATCCTTGTTCTCTCTCTTTTTTTTGTCAAGTAGGAATCTGCTCCGGTGGTGGCCCGCAGAGAACGGCAGGAGGATTCCAGCGTTCCCACACCATCTCTCTTTCCTCAGTAATCCTGCTTCCTTAGTCTTTGAGCAGTAGAAAGAAATTCACCTGGCATGCTTAAACCATGCGCCAGAACAGAGATGTGAACATAGAACAAAGGTCTTAAGAAAGATGGAATCTGAAGCTAGGAAAAAAATAATGAAAAGTGTGATATCATGCTTTTGGAACATCATTTACCGACAAGTTTATATATGCTTTGCCGTTATTGAAATAGAACACCTTTGAACCGTGTTTCATGTCCAGGTAGTATGCGGAAGTGTTGGGATATGTACATGTGTGTCTTTGAAGTTGAAAGTTTTGCTCCTTTCAGACAGGGTCACTGAGCATGTGATTGAGTGAGTGTAATTGCTGTGGGAATGAATAAGCTCGGGGATCCCCGTGCGGCAAATTTACAGCACGTTTTCATCCGACGCTGCCACTCACGCATTGCAGAATACATATAATGGAGGGACACATATACTGTACTGTATGCACATGCACCTAAAAGTACAATATCCTCAACATCCTCAGGTGTGTATACTAGCCAGGGATTGTAGCACAGCTCAGCCCATAAAAGCCATCTGTAAAAGAATTTGGAGTGCAGGCCCACTCTCAAAATAAAATCTCTTCCTCCTCTGTCTCAAGCCGATTGTGATTGAAAAAAGATGTCTTTCTCAGCAATGAGGCTGACAGGTCAGATTCCCTGCAATTCAACTTCAACTTCAGAAATGTCTCCCTCATTTTATATCATGGCAATAATAACACAGTCATAACAAAGAACAACACAGATTCGGATTGTCAGTCACAATACATTCTCTTTCATATACAGCCCTGGAAACACCTGAGCTTTTTTTTTTCCATGGCTAATTTGTTGAACATAGTTACAGTTGTCAAGGTCAAAGCGTCTGCATTTGAAGCCTCGCTCTGTCAGTGTTTGCATTGGAAGGATTGAGTTCCTCCTCCCGAGGCATTATTATGGCTAGACGAGTCGATTGTCAATAACTGTCACCTTTCAAGAAGGAAGGGTGCATCCATCTGCCTTTGCTTGCTATGTAATTAGCCAAGCAACTATCTCATACACTGATATTCAGACTGGCAGCTGTGCCAAAAATGAGGCACATTGCGTGCCTTACCGTAACACATGGGTGGCACACAGAACATTATTACTTTAAATGTTATGCAAATGGCTCAAAGTGCACACTATACCCTATTAATAAAGTAATTAAAATATTTTTTGTTCTTTTGTTTGCGGAACATGGTGGGTGTTTGCGCAGGTTAAAAACTTCAGATTTTCCCCCCTGTTCCCCTGTGGCTGTGTGAGTTGCCTATAATGAGCTAGCATGCTAAAAGATATATGGAAATATTAATGCACTTAATATCAGATGGATGAGTAAAAGAACAATGGCGGTAGTGTGTGACCTTTCAGGATGTTTTTCTCTGTGGTTTTGCTAAAACGGGGTGCTTCCCTGCAAGATAATTGTCTTGTTAAGTGTCCTTCGAGATCTTTCTAAATGATAAAGGTGTTAGCTGACCTAGAGCATATGTCCACCGTGAGAATGTTATCTGTTAATCGTTTCCCTACTGCTACGTTTCATTTAAATAAACAGCAAAAAAAAGTCAATCAACAGATTTAATTCACAGTCTCTTTATCTTTATAATGAAGCTTTATTATAAAACTTATTATCCTGATCACATTTTAGGGAGAGTTTTTAGAAGGAGACCACAAGCCGACTTTCTAAACATTTGATCCCACAATGGATATGAAGCCAAGCAGAACAGAGCTTACACGACGCATCACGCAAGACTTAGACAAATTCCTTCAAAGAAGTCATCAACACAGACTTGTGTGTATGACAATGTAGTTAAGTATGGGTAATGAAGCAAAAGCTAAATTAGTCGACGCAAAACAGAGCATGTGGTTAGACTGACTGAGGGAGTTTTCCTATAAGTGTATGTTTTGTTACTGTAAATCTTAGCACTTCTCATTAGACAACACATTAATATAACCAATAGAAATATCAATCTGTTAATATGAAGCCAACAGCATCTGCATTGATTAGAATGTAGAGAACTGAAACACTAAAATGTTTAGCTATGGAATGAGAATATTAGCTTGGTATATTAATGAAGTATGCTTAATAATCAACCAAAATATTAATTTCTCAAATTAAAAACAAAAAACAAAACAATAATAGTTCACTTGTTGAAATATCTAGCATGCTTTTCCAGCATGATATTTATGTTTATAATAAACATAATTCATTCTGATATATTCATAGCCCACATATGCATTCCTCAATTAACAGTATTGTCTTGCTACAACTGTAATAAACATCATGCTGTAGTAACTATACTCTGGTAGCGACATCAATTTTATTGAGTGTGTAATTGAAGTTTGTTGTTGTGTCAGTAAGCTTATTCTCCATCGTTGTCTCTGTCTTGTGACAGAGTGAGTCACACACCTGAGGATCTTGTTTTTCTCAGGCCTCGTTTGTGCCTGTCAGCAGTCGCAGGAAGCCCAATATCCACCTCTGACATCTCGTGCCTCTCCACAAGAGTGATTTATCGGTCTGTCAAGCGGTCAGGCTTTTGCAAGCTGATCTTCTGCTCTGAGTCTGTTTTCTTACACTGACACCTCTACACTGAAGCTCATGAGTCCATGCATATGTAGTCTTTTTCCAGTACTGTCTTGCAATCATTAATAACTGCATCGAGAAATGTGATTTTTGTTTCCCCCGCATATTGTGTTTCTAAGAATTTCTAAATTCATTTTCATGTTTCACCATTTAGAATAAGACTTTGTGTTCCTAAAACTGACTCCACCTATTCCTCCACCCCCAACACACACGCCATGCAGACTGCTAAGAACTCTAAGGTGTGTGTCTCTCAGCAGCAGAGACCGCCTTTGTTAAAGCCACTCTCCAGCTGCTTTGATTTAGGCCCAGGGTTATTTTTAAAGCCTGATGCTTCCTTTGCACCACTTCCATTAGGGAGAACAAAAATGTCACTCTTTTGTCACTCTCACAACTCTTTCATCTGTGATGTTTACATCCAATATATTGCTCATTGTTATATACAGGGTGGGTGAAAAATAACTAGGCATTAAAGTTGGTGATGAAGTCCATATTTCCAATACAAATGTATTAAAACAAATTGTACCACCACCAAACGTCTGGTGGTGGAATGTCTTCTGAAAGTCGTTTGTGATATTGCTGAGAACCTCCTGAATCCAAGTGTGTGATGCCTTGTCCTGTACACCTTGTCCTGTTCCTTCGCATAGCCCTACAGGAAAAAAAATCACATGGAGTGAGATCTGGAGTTCTTGGAAGCCATTCATAAGGTCCGCGTCGTCCCAGCCAATGTCCTGGAAATGCTGATCTAACCACACACGCATAGTAAGAGCAAAATGGGGTGAAGCATCAAGGGGGTGCCACAGTGGACCATCTAATCCACTCATATTGGCACAGGTTTTAAGCCGGATGCCCTTATTTACGCAATCCACCAATTTGATTGAAAGTGGACTCCATGCTCCCATTTAATAGAAAGTGGACTCCATACTAACTTAAGAACACCTCTTAAACTTAAACATCATGTTACACTGAACGTCAGTATAACTGATAATCAATTCCTGCTACCCAATGTCACCCAAATGAGGATGGGTTCCCTGTTATGTCTTTTTCCTGTCAAGGTTTCTTGAGATTCTATTTCAAGAAATTCTATTGCAATGTCAGATTAGGTTTTTCTTGCCATCAGGGACAATCTGATAATTATGATTTATACATATTTTCTCACACATTTTATACTCATTTACTTAATTTTCTTTTGATTTGATTTGAATTGCTTTGTGACAGTGACTATTGTTAAAAGTGCTATATAAATAAAATTGAATTGCATTAATTTAAATTGAATAAAATTTTATCCAGTCTAGGAATTGTCACAGACTTGAGTGTTAAGGAAGATATATTAATTATTTTTAATAATCGGGTTAATAGTTGTAATGCATGTGAAATGTAATGCATGCAAAAAAATAAAGCCTAAACAAAAACTCTCAGAGCTGAAGTTGGTATTTGACAAGCAAATTAAAGAAAAGTGCTGTGGCGCAGTGGTGTTTTTAATATGCAAACAGACAGACATATACAGTACATAAGATATGGGGGTGAGGGTCATGCTTCTAACTGTGTTCTTGTGAACTTTCTTCTGAGTTCTTATTCTGAGAATATTATATTTATATATCCCTAATATCTCTTTCTGTTGATAGAGATATTAGCACTCCTAAGAAGCCCCTTGGTGTGACAAAGTGTACATACATGTGCATAAATGTGTGTGTATGGTTCCACATAATTGATGGGTGACCCTAACCAGGATAAATGGGCCTGATGGCTGATTGAATTCATTTTAAATTAGGTGTACATACTGTGTGTGTGGTAAATTTGTGTCAAAATTAGGCTCTTTTATATAAAAAATATTGTCAACATGGCTCGTTAAATCTCACAATTCCACCACTCCCCTGTCGTTCTGTCAGTCCTTTTCTCCTCCCTTTTTCTTTTTCATTTGTTCTAATTCCAGGGCTGGCCGAGTCTTGCCTGGATTTGAGCAGTGCTGGGTTTCAAAGGGTAATTGACACCTTAGCTGTAATTTCATGGTTTCACTCCACTTGCCTTTGAAGTCTCAGACCTGAGCTGTGTGTGTGTGTGTGTGTGTGTGTGTGTGTAAAAGTGTGTACATGCGTATACTTCGTCATGTGTACCATTTTTTTAGCAGTTGCAGAAGAAAGATGGTTTGGGCTTGGGAGGGGGGATTGGGGTTGGGGGATATTTAAAGCATGGTTGAGTTTAATAGTAGCCTTACTGAAATGTGTACTTATCCCTTTTATGAGACATGTATTTTAGTCAGCCAGTGTTTGGATATTAAAATTAAAATAACCATATGCCTTCATCCTGCATATACTTTTAAAAATCTCAATCCATGCAAATATACTTGTAGTGCACACATTTGTTTTCTTATAAATCATCTTTCATCTACATTTCCAAGTCATCCACACTGAAACAAGTTTCTGGGTAAATGCTTTGTATTTCTCTTGCCACACATGTAGTGTAGTGTAGTGTACTGGTGCTTCAGGAAAGCTTTGATACAAGCTAGGTCACATCAGTATCTAAACTGCTTTATAGCTACATCCAGGATACCTTACCCCTCACCCCCCACCAGCATGTTGAATTAACACCCTATGGTTTATGTAGGTCTAGTTGTGAGTATAATTGTAGATTGATTAATTAGGGAAAACACAAATTATAGTGATTATGATTAGAAAATGATTTCATGTATTGGTATACTTCATATTATACATTCATCTTTAACATCTTCTTTATACTACACAGGGTCACAATAGTTCCTCATTTCCCCTTTCGTCTTTTCCAATCACTCAGAATTCAGCATCACCAGTATACTAAATACTGACCTGATCATCTGACATCATATACACCTGTTTCTCACAAGCTCATGACTTAATTTAGATGTTTTTATGTTTAAGTGATTCATAGGTCACTGTGTGACTTAACAAACAGAAACATTTCTCTGAAAATGGTCAGGTATAGGGAGTAGACTGGAAATGAGAGATAAAAACGTGCCAAAAATGTGAGCCAAAAAAGATCTTCAGGAAGCCTGGTGCTTGGTTTTAACGTAACTTTATTCTTTCATGAGTTATTTCGAAGTTTATTAATTAAGTTATAAAATGTTATAAATAAGTTATAAAATGTGTTCAATGTGTTGGATTGTCAATGCAACCCTCTTCTCCCACTCTTCACACACTGACGGAGAAGAGGGCTGCATTGACAATTCAACACAATGGGCAGCACATTGAACACATTTTATAACTTATTTATAATGGCCCACCCTGTACATTAAAAATACAGGAAAGTCTGGCTCTTTGGAAACAAAATTTATAGAAATGAAGGGTGGCCCAAGGGTTTTACACAGTTCTGTAAGGTCTTTAGTTCTAAAGATGTCCTGCAGCCCTGACTGTTTATCAGTAACGTGCTCGCTGGGTTCGGTTAAAGGAAATGATGCCAGCCTAAATTGTTCCACATAGTTTTCTGGAAGTGTTTGATGATAGAAGTGTAGCCTGAGAGGAAATATTTGCTTCTATCTTTGTTTGCCTTCTTCATATACAGTACATTACATCACTGTGATGCAGCCATGGTGCTTTCTTATTTTCTTGTGCTGCTTCATCTGGGACATTGGAGCCTTTAATCACGGCTAGTGCTGACAGATAGATCAAGCATGTTTCTCTAATGAATCATTTTAAACAAGTCAAAAAACTCAACTCTGTGTTCTCCACCTCCACATTACTCTAATTATGGCCTCTATTATCCAATAAAACCTTCAGCACACAGTGCACTGAACATATTACACATCTATTACAGAACACTTAAACCTCAGCATGCAGATACGCAGTATACTTCACACATCACTTCACTGAAGTTTTTAACAGTCAGAAATAGAGTTTGAGTGGCAGAAGAAGAGTTATAAAGCAATGAAAAAGGTGATAAAGAGAAAGTTAGAAGTTCTTTGAAGAGAGCAAAAGCTCTATATGTGTGTGTGTCGATAAAGGTGGAGTGGGGTGGCAGGACATTTGGGGGTGTTTGGGCTGTGCTCCAGAATTCTGTCAGGATTACGAGTTCCCTCTTAATGGGGATGACCCTACCCCCTCCCTTTTACACTCCTCAAAACTAACGGAGCGACACCAATGACCCAGTCATGCACCTGAGCCCCCTCTCCTTCATCCTCCTCCTCCTCCTCTCACAGACACACTCACAGTCCTAACAGGCTTGAGGATATAATAGGCTATAGATATAGAGTGAATATATTTATAGTTCTAAATTCTAATTGTTGTTGCTCAACAGGGCCCAGAGAGTGTAAGTGCCACTATCATAGTGTCTTGGGTGTTTAACCATAACCCTGAGCTAGTGGCTTGCTACCATTGGTCTGTGGAGAGTATAAACAATTTCTTGTTACACTCTCTCTCTTGCCTGAGCTTAGCTGTGAGGCATTATGGATTATACATTGTAGAAATTGTAGGTGTAGACTAGTGTTGCATGTAGAGCAACTTATACCTGAGTTTTTGAGCACAACATCCTTAGATCATAGAAGATTAATCTTAGATTGTATGAAAGTCCAAAAACATCCATTGTTGGGTCATGCCTGGTCAGGAGGAAACACGCAACATCACACTTGCTATCGAAGAAAGTCTTTTTTTTTTTTTTTCCTATCCTGCTTCTTTAGTTTGCGTCTGTCTAAGAAAAGTTACCATCCAGGCAGCTGGATTGGAGGAAAACAATCTGAAGGTTTTGAGAATCAAAACCACTAGAATCTCCCAAACTACCACTGAGGAAAAATAATCTGGAACAGGAGAGATGGTAATCGGAATTAGGTATGCTACAAATTTTTCAGTCCAAGTTATGAGAAATACTAAATGTAAATACTATATGTACTGTATTTGTTCATCTTGCACACAACTGCTAACTGAATTAGCTTCTTTACATGGTGATATTTTACATATAGTATTTTACTACTATATACAGTTCTGAATACATCTCTCCTCTGCATGAGTTTCAAAAACTTTTTATTCTTTTTAGCTTATTGTCAGATTTCAGATATAGTAACATCTGACAGATTTTCATTTTACAGACTGCCACACAAATGCACTTGTGCCTGCTTTGGCCTTCCACCCCTGTCTTCATTATTCTCCATGCAGACTGCCCTTGGCCTCAAGATGAACCTACTTGAGAGGGGCATCGGGTTGGCAGTAGGCTGGATTAGTAACTCTGAGTCTGAGCTCACACACAACAACTCTCAGCTTCTTAATCAGCCATCTTTCCATGCCTCACAGAGCCTGGAATGGCCAGATGTTCATACTGATGAACGGGTTGAGGTGGAGTTTTTAACAGTGTCTGTCCAGATTCATTACAGACAATCACTGGGATGTGTCTCCCCAACTTCTTGGCTAAATTTAGTTAAAAACACATTAATTCTTGGTTATTTTGATGAGTGGCATGCAGTGGCAACAGATATTTCACTAATTAAGAAGTCACATTTGTATAATTATCAGGTTAAATAGGTTCACCAGCTTTGAACTTAGATAAAATGATCAGATATAACAGAAATAACAGAGCTCATTAGTTAAGGCTATGTTAAACCAACAACCTCCTTACCCAACATTTGTCATATAAATTTGTTTAACATACCAATTTTATCCAAACTGTTTTTGAGTGTTGGTACAAAAAAAAGAAGACAATTCCATACATAACAGCCTTTTCTAAAAGATTTTACTGAGACACTTACTCTCAAGTATCATGCCACATTTGTTATCTAAATAAAAAAAATAATAATCATAAGGACTGTCTGGGAATTTTTTAAAAGGCTGGCATAGCTTAGTTAACAATTATAAAAACTTTACGACAGTTATAGGCATCATCATGCATGATTAAAAAGTATTATGGATATGATTTATAGTAAAATGCTTTATGGTTGAATTTTTTACTGTTTAAAAAAAGCAACTGCACAATACTTGTATATCTAAAAGGGTTAAAGTAGAAAACAACAGTGGTATGGAATGACCTCACTGATTTGTGCTACTGTAAGTAGATTATTCATAGAAAATTTAAAAAGAGAAGCAGAGTAAAAAAAAATTAAATGAGACTTCTAACTTGTCTCAATAGTGAATAAAAAAGACAAATGACTGACTAAAGACTTCCAAAGTACTTAAGGGCAGAAGCACAGCGCACGCATGGAAGCAGAAAACCTCTGGCACGAGTCCCAGGACCCTGACCGCAGACAGACCTCCCACCATATACACCTGCTCACTCTCACACACACTCACACACACACACACACACACACACACACACACACACACACACACACACACACACACACACACACACACACACAATAACTTAATACAATGACTATTACATTTGTAAGAAGTAAAAATTTTACAAACTAAGAGGCCTTTTTACATTTAAAACATTTATGTGAGTCACATCAAATAAGTCTTTAATCAGAAGTCTTTCAAAAACTTTAACCAGTCCTACTTTGCGTTTTCTGTGGTCATCAATTAATCCAGTGTCCATGTACTACACTGAGTTTGTTTTTAATTTTTACAACATATGCATATTATAGCTTTAAATACTAGAGCATTTTGAGCACCAGGCCATCTGTGTTGCGCTTTGATCTTTTTTTAACTAGTTAACATAAAACACCAATTATAAACAATTAAAACTAATCTTTTTTATTACACTATGTCAAGTCTTTCCAATTTCTTTCCACTCCAGGTATTAATATATGGATTTTTTTTTTTCAAGGATCCTTGAGGTTAGAAAGTACTGAACAATATAAAGCAATGAAGAATGTTGTTACTAGTACCGGTAGGAATTTAATACTAATTTCACCCTTGATTAACACCCAGGGTGGTGAATTTACACCATACAGTGTTTATATAGTTCGGATCAAATTAACTCTGCAATGTTTTACATTAATACTGGGGATTTTATTGTGCAATAGGCCATTTTTCATTAGAAACAAAGTCGCCCCTGTCATTAACCCAACCCAGCAATAGCTATAATTACAGTCATTTGTTGGAACACCCACACACACACACCAACACACTCACACACAAAGTAATTTAAAAACATGAAACATTTTTTGCAACTATCTTTAATTTCTTCACAGAATTTCATTTACGTAAAAATAATAGACAAATAAAACACTTTTAATAATCTAATTAAACAGTGTATGGATGTGCAAGAATGCAGCACTCAGAATCACAGTATGTCTCCAAGAATGAAGGAACTATAAGCCCTCTGAGTGTTTACTTCTAAGGATGCATATTGTAATTATTAAAAAAAAATGTTTGAGCAGACTGTTAGGTGGACATAAACTGCTGATTAATATTAATTTACAAAAATCAAATATATCACATCAGATAAGAACCTTTTTATTTTTGAGAAACTAGAAGAATTTAAATGGATTTTTAACTTAGGCTTTCTTATGACTTAAATTCTTAAATTCGAGCAACCAGGCTCATCTTTCACTTTTTCAATTTGCACTTTTTTCTGAGATCTGTCGAAAATGATTATAAACTTCATTTATTTTTTATGTTGAATGAAATGTATTTTTATGATTTTGGTTGTGATGTAATCATGAAAACTGAAAACTGAATTGTTGCCATGGAGAGAGTAACTTGAGGTGAAGTGTTATCAAATGGTCATAATTCCCATGCGACTAGTAAGTTGATGTTTTTAAGTTTCTGGATTTCATGTAAGCAAGAGAAAGTAAAAATTCACTAATGTTAATTCCTAACCCTAAAAGCCAAAAGTGCGTCATTTGTCAGTTGGCAGAAATTCAGGAAATAAAACATACTTTTGCAGAGAATTGTTTTATAGACTAAATGTCGTTATAACACCACATCAGCACAGAATGGTTCAAAGCAGCGAGCATGCTGTCCAGCTGAGAAATAAGCCTAGTTAGATCTGTATATGTGTATAAACAGCAAAGTAAGCTGTGCTAATTGCCTATGTGGTGTGTGATCCTGCAGGAAGCAGCTATGGTCAGTCCCCTTGCTACAACCACACACCAACATGTTACTGTTTGTTTTCTTGTAGTGGGTTGTGTTTGAAGCTGAACATTTGGGGGTTGGGTGAGGTTGTCCTACAATTTCCCAAGACTGGGAAGTCAATCAAACCCTGAGCCCAATTAAAAAAGAATAGCAGAAAAACAGAAGCATAAGGAAACATGGAGTACCAACACACCTTTCTCTACATCCCTCTCTCACTTTTGAACTCACTCACTCACTCATCATCTAGACTGCTTTATACTGTATACAGGGTTGTGGTCACAAGGTAGGGTACATCTTGTACAGGGTGCCAATCCATCGCAAGTTACACACATACATTCGCATCTTTGGACTGTAGGAGGAAACCGAAGTACCTGGAGGAAACCAACCAAGCATGGGAAGAACATGCTTCCCATGCACACCATGCACACAAACCCAAGACGAACCCTCAACATACCCCAAACATGAACTGCATTTCTGCTCTGCTTAAGACTTCATATATTTCCTGTATTCAGTATTGATCAGTATTTCTGACTTCAAAAGCAAAACAGAAAAAGATAGCTTTTTTTTTTTTTTTTACCCATTTTTATTAGATCCTGCGCTTTCACAGATAACAGAGATTTGAAGATCATGTACCGCATTAAGATCATTATGATGATGGGTATATACTTACCCTGTTCACCAGGTCCTATAGCTGGTGGAGTGTGTTAAATCATTCAAGGGTGTTTACTCTTCAATGTGGTTCACCTAAAAAGATCACAACTTTAATCATGATGATTACACATCCAGTGTAATTACTGTGGTAACCTTCTTAGTTCCAGCGGGACTGAAGGAGAGATCAAATGCAAATGTTAAATGTTCCTGGTGCTAAACTAATGAAGATTTATGAAGGGAAAAAGACCATAGGTGCTTTTCTATACAGTAATGTCTTAATCATGTTTGGACAAAAGCAACAATTTGATTTGTTTAAAAAAAAATTTGCACCACATGGCTAAAAAGCCCATCTTAATTAAAAAAACAAAAAAAACAAAAACAAATGTGTAACAAAAGTCAGTAAAGCCAAAGATTTTTCATTTTAACACAAATGTAACACTTCATCACTTAAAATAGTATCCAAGTGTTGTTTCACTCATTTCACAATAACAACAACAACAATAATAATAATAAAAATAATATAATAACAATAAAAAAAATAAATAATAATAATAATAATAATAATAATACAGTATAATTCCCTTTCATCTCTCTCTCTCTCTCTCTCTCTCTCTCTGTCTGTTTGTTTTTCTCTTTGCAGGTGTGGACTCTACATTGTGTATCTTAATCCTCTGTTACTTGTGTGCCTGACTCCCCCATCCCACACTGACCACTTCCTGTTTGACCTCATGAAGTATGACAGGCGTAAAAATAATGACAGACATCTTGGCCGCTTTTGCCCTGCCCTGACTCATGATAAACTCACTCACTCACAGATAGCCACTTAACTGAGCTACACACAAACACACACACACACACACACACACTAATCATAAATGTAGATCACACCATCACTACTTTTTTCAGTCATAAACAGACAAATAAATATCGATTTCATAGCAAACTGGGACAGACTCTGCACCAGAATATACATCACCTACTGTACAGCCATGTGACTATTGGAATTATCAGGTTTCAGTAACCGTCGAGTCAACATACTATTCCTTATAATCCTCTTCTTCTTATTATTTTGTTTAATAACTTTTTAACAGATTTTCTACACAATTTATGAGACATTGCCACCAACTTCAGCATAGACATAGACAGCATAGACATAGATCCCTTATATTAACATATAGTTTTGGAATCATGGAATCATGGAATTCCAAAACACTGGAATCATGGCCGCTGCACACAGTAGCAATGCTGCAAAGTATGTGTCTCCCCCCTTAGAAATACTTTGAAAATTTTAGTTGGTCCTGCTTTCACAAAGTCTGAACTTTTCTAAATTAAAATCTAATGAATATGTTTAAAACAGCATTGCTCCACCCACTGAATCCCTAGCAACCACCTGGTCTGTGATAACAAATTAACACATTAGCAACCATCTGATTTTCTATAGCAACCACCTAGCAACCACATGGCATCACCATATCATAGCAACCAACTTGTGCCATAACAACCACCCGGAATATCATAGAAACAGTCTAAGAACAACCTTGCAACCAAATAGGTTAGCAATCTTGTAGCAACATCCTAATAAGCCAGGGATATCTTTTAGCAACTACATTACCTAGCAAAACTGTAGTAGTGAACGGTTTTAGCATAGCAATTACCTAGCATAGCAACCAGCTAGAATGTGATTGCAACCACCTGGCAATCAGTTGGCAAAGCATAGGATCTACCTAACACTACAATAACCAACTGAAATACTACACCAACCACACAGCAACACCTTAGCAGCTACATTCTTAGAAACCACCTAGCAACAACTTATCAACCAGCTGGGTTATCATAGCAATATAACATACATACAGTTAGTTCCAACCGAGCAATCTGATTGGACAAGAGGATTTTCACTAGTGGTGATAATGGACGGTAACAGCACTGAGACATTTAACTGTATGTATCACTCAGTGTTCCTGGGGATTTACAAATGTTAATTACACTAACTTTCAGTCGGCAAAGCAAAGCATAGGTGAAAGTAGGTCTGTACGTTTCACCATACTGAGGATAGAGCAACTCCCTGCAAAAACCCACATTCAAAACCAGCAACAGAAGCACTTTTATCAAGAAAACTCATCTGATTACGTTATGCCATCTTAAACACTGTATCTACTTAAATTACAATGCTAATTACCTCCTAACACAAGGCTAAATCCCAAATCCTTCTGCAACCCCTAATCAAGGTCACTACTTGGCGTGTTGGGAAAAGTGTTTGTACACCCTAGTGCACTAGCATCCATGTAACGTTATTAGGGATTCATCCTGGAAGCTGGAGGTTAACATAGCCAATATTGTAAAGCAGAATAAGTGGAAATATAAAGAGAACCTTATGAGATTTACAGGACTGTCCACCCTCTCCATGATTTATTCTGCCCACCTTTTGGCTATATAGTACCGGTAAGAATTTACAACAACTTTCACCTCTGTTAATTACACTAGCTCAACAGCTCAAAGGTCAACAGCTCAAAGTTATTTAGTTCCGTCAGGAGAGGAAGGATATGTGTTGGTGAAGCAAAATATCTGGCATTATAAAGAAACAAGTCATAAACTGGTAATAAAAGATGTGGAACTATATAAAGGCACACTAGAAAGCCAGTGGGCAAAGTGGGCACATTCAAAGGGGGAATGTCTATACCATATACCAACTGTATTATTATATAGTACACCTAAAGAATAACGGGAATTTTTGAAATGCGTATTGGTAGCCATTAGCAGGTGGTAGCACTGCGGGTTAGTGACATTTAGTTAAATATACTTTAGTATTTCTACACGTTTTAGGTTTCAATTACTATGAATAAAATGTATTTCTTTTATCACTCCTAGTTTTATTGGATTTTAAAAAAGTCCCCGTTTTTTTGTGTCACCTTGTATTAGCCACGTTTTGCCATAAGTCAAATGGTTCAGATCTTGACTCTTGGGATCTCACTATTCAGTTTGGTGGTGATTGTATAAATGAGTTATGCAGCAAAATCTTGTGTGAAGTCTCTCTGCCACACCCAGCTGCTCAGGTGCCCTAATGGCATCCTGTGTGCTGATTTTCATGCTTTATGAAGGGAGTTAAGACCTCCAAAAAGCCTCAAATGCTGGAAAAAAAAGCATCACACTACGAATATAACGATATTATTATGCATAACCAAGGAAGTTTTTAGCCATTAATTTAGGCATATTAGGCATTAAATAATCAAAAATCCTTTCACAATCTTGAGATCTTATTGGCCTGGTTTAGTGGCGATCGTATAAATTCCCTAGGAGGAGTATATCAAATTCCATTGGGTGCGTTTTGCACAAAACTGAAAATAACTGACTTCCTGATGAGTAGAGCCCTGCATAGGGAAAGTTGTTTAATTCAACCAGATCAAAATGTGTGTAACATTTTACATGTGTATGTGCAAGTGTATATGAGCCATGCCGAAAAATAGCCTGATTCCAACCTGTGTGACTTTTTGAGCATGTTAAACTCCCCCTAAAAGCCCCAGATGAAAAAAAATATATATTTATACTTTGCACCCTGTCATGTCATAGTGCTTGGGCCCTAAATATAGTTAAATTCTTTGAGAATGTTTAGTGAACTAACCAATATCAAAGCTCAAACTTCAAATTTTTAATTAAATTTTAAGGATTTACAGTTTAAAGTTACTGATTCACAAGCATTTATTTTTATACCTTTATTTATTTATTTTTTATGAGAATATTTTAGATTTTTTTTGGAAAAGAGTAATTTTTCACAATATGCAATGGAGACAAATCCACAATGGCCAGAATTTAAATAAGTATGCGTGTGTGTGTGTGTGTGTGTGTGTGTGTGTGTGTTTCAAGTAATACCATATTTCAGAACATTTGTTCTGAAAGCCAGGGTATGACTCAGCGTTGTGAGATCACCATGCTGAACATATCTCTGAAATAAAATTAAATGATCTTAACACTGCATTGGTTTTGGAAACCTGGGCTTTGGTCTTTAAATCATGACACAGTGTGTGTGTGACTAAGGTGTGAGGGTCGGGCTCAGGCCCAGACAGCGCTGAGTGCTGTGCCTCACTGAGGTGGTGGGCTGCTGCTCTGTGCTTAGCATTAGGAAAGCGATGTAATACTTTAATTACAGCCCTTTATCACTCACTCCACAGTTCTCATATTTCCCTCCCCTCAAACATGTAGCAGCTCGCTTACAGCTGCAGCCACAGCATCTCCCAGCAAAACACACACACAAACAACACACAGTCAGACTAGAGACCCCTAGTGAATTCTATTGTAAAGCCAAATCTCAAAAAATATTAAAAATATGTATAAATGTATCATGTATTGTCTTTATACAAATAAAATGAATACAGCTTTCTGTACAACATACCAAGGCAAGTTATACATTTTTCTTGCATTTCTGTAATTACTGAACTATAAGAGAAATTACTTATATGATCAAGTGAACTTTATTTATGCTCTTTTCTTATGCTCTTATGCTTCTGAACACACAGAGATAAGGCTCAGTCTTTGTGCTAGTGCTCCTCCATTTAAACTGGTGCAGCTTTGTTCCTGTGATGATTAGTGATGCTAATCTAGGTGCTGAAAGTTGGTCTTGATGGCCCACTCCTGTCCCTGCTAACTGAAGACATGGAATTGAGCAAAAGGCTTTATGAAAAAGAAATATATTGGGATGTCTGTACTTAAAAAGAGATGCTACTATAAAGTGACTCTGACGTCATTATTTCCACAGAAATAATCCCAAGAGAATATATTCCACAGAAATACTGTACTGTATGTGAGCAGAAAAATTGTGATTGATGCGTGGATTGTGTTCTGTTTTACTTCTAGCACTGAGTTAATGAGTTTGAGAAGCTGTACTTTATTGAGTGCCAGACTGAACACGTTGTTCTCATATTGTAGTATACTGGCACTTCACAACTTCACAGAGTTGGGGTGGGGGCAGACAAGTAATGATGGGGATATTCCACTATGTAATCCTTGCTTTGAGGAGTCTTCCTGTGAGGTATATGTCAGACTGATTCTCTCTCTCTCTCTCTCCCTCTCTGTGAAGCTCTTCACTGCTTCTCCACCTCCTGGGTGGCACTGCCCTTCTCATTCAGGGAATTTCTTACTGGGAGTTTTCTCTTAATCTCCAAATGACCAGTTGGGTTCTTCCCACCATTTATTCAACAGCCCTAAAGAAGAAAAGACAAAAGAAGGAAGGTAGCCCCTTTATTTCTCTTTCTGTTTCCATGTCTCTCTTTCTCATTGTCTCTATCCATAACTTGGCTTCTTGGGTACATGAGAATTGGCACGATATATGCAGAACAATAAAAGCATTGTTTCTGTGCTTCTCTATATTAATACAGAGGTTTCAGCCATGTTATCTTTGTGGAGGTTTGGCCCTCTACCAGAAAAAAATTCCCAGTGGGAAAATCACACACTCTTGTTCTGCTTTTCACTCTGGTTCATCACTGACCTGTGTTCATGATACTGACCTGTATACATACTTCATTATATACCCAGTCTGATATACTACACTGCCTGGCCCAAAAAAAACACACCTGGATTTAGGCAAATAGTAATTACTGCAATGATTAATATCGTTCAGCTGGCAATAAGTTATTTAACCCTAACTGATGCAGTGAGTTGTTTCTCATTTCTTAAACACCCATGTCAGATGACATATCCGGTGGTCATGGCAAAGATGTTACAAAGATGCATCAAGAAAAAAGGAAAGAACTAATGAGATTTTTGAAACTGCTAAAACCGGTATAAGAACTGTAAAATGCAATATTAAAACCAAGAAGGATAATGATGAACCAACCTCGGGAAAGTAATGTGGTTGGAAAAACATCCTGAATGATGGTGATGGGAAATCACTTAAATCAAACTGTAATAAAATAAAATAAAATAAAATAAAATAAAATAAAATAAAATAAAATAAAATAAAATAAAAAACTCATGGCTTTGTTCAATAATGAAAGTAAGAGCATATCCACATGCACATTGCGAGGAGAACTCAATGGATTTGGACTAAACAGCTGTGGAGCCTTAAGAAAACTACTTATCAGTGAGGCTAATCGGAAGAAAGGCTTCAATTTTCTAGAGAGCCTAAAGAATGAACTGTGGAGCATTGGAAAAAGATTGTGTGGTCTGATGAGTCCAGATTTACCCTGTTCCAGAGTAATTAGTGCATCAGTGTAAGAAGAGCAGTGGATGAAATGATGCACTCATCATGCCTACTGCTTATTGTACAAGCCTATGGGGTCAGTAAGTGTTATGATCTGGAGTTCTTCTTTTGGTCATTCCTAGGTTCAGCAACATTGCCCAAAAAATGAGGTCAGCGGATTACCTGAATATATTGAATGACCAAATTTTCCCATTCCAATTTTTCAGTGGATTTTTTTTCCTGATGGCACAGGCATATTCCAAGATCACAATAGCAGGGTTCATTGGGCGAAAATTGGGAGAATTTCGTGCATGGATTGGCCACCACAGAGTCCAGACCTCTACCCCATTGAGAATCTTTGGGATGTGCTGGATATCCTATGATCAGGGCAAGATTTGGGAGAGAAATTAATGTGACTCTGGATGAAAATAAATGTTGTGACATTGCCATAAGCTTATGAAAATTATGCCATAGTCATAATCAAAGCAAAAGGCTGTACAACAAAATATTAGATGTTTTTCTTTTTTGGTTTTTTTTTTGGATGGGCAGTGTAAGTACCCCAATGTGCACACAAAATTTAAAAGAATCCTCTTTACAGATATTTTTCATATTCAGATCATTGTGAAACCTGAACTATTCTAAGATTAACCGCTTGGTAGTAGTGACTTAAATGGTTAAAGCTCTGGGTTACTGTTTAGAAAGTCGATGATTTAAGCCCCAGCACCACTAAGCTACTACTGTTGGGCCTTGTATCATGGTTGACCCTGTGCTCTGACCCCGGCTGCCTAACAAGCTGGGATATGCAAAGAAAGGAATTTCACTGTACTGTAAAGTATACATCACAAAGAAAGGCTTCTATCTAAAGATCATGAGTAGTCTCAACATATATTATTTTTCAAATCATGGGGCACATGCAAATTATATAAAGATTCATGTAAATTAATAAATAGTTTTCTAAACAAAACAAAGTCAATGTTTGTGTTACATATCTTCGCTTTTTAATGCATTTGTGTCCACTGGTGCACTTTGTGAAAAAAATTACTGGCACGTTTAACTGAACGTCTTGGAGAAATTGCCACAGTAGTTCTGGGTTTGTTCTGAATGAAAACCTAGCAGCTTGTGTGTCTGAAAGTGGTCGACTATGTAATATGTTAATTAAATATTACATGTAAAAATACATGTAATATTTTCTTTACTCACAATTTTTTTTTCTGTAAGCTTTTGGTGAGAAACTTTATGTTTGAAGATGTAAAATGTTTTTGAACTGACTTAATAATTCAGAAGTCAAAATTGCTCTGTAAAAAAAGTGCAATAAAAATAAGGTGCCAAAGACTTTTGCACTCTACTGTATGCACATGTATGTATGTATGTAAACTTACATTGAATAAATACAGGGATTTAGCTCTAACTTTTCATAAAATCCTTCTGATCATAATTTTAACTATAGATGATTGTCTATTCTGTTAAAGACAATGTGCCGAACAGTTGAATGTTAAAATAACAACTGAAGGTCATTTCTTATGACCTCTTTTGTACAATCTTAAATAAAATTCTTTTAACATCCCTCATTTTGGCTGAAAACAGGTGACAAAACAATGTGCTGAAGTTTTTCTCTCTTTTTCTTTGAACAACAAAAAAGTATGCCTGCCAATCAGTTACTATTAACACCAATTCAGCTCTGTTATAAATCTAAATTCCTTACACATCATTTACGACTGAAGCTGTAGTGTATGTTGAAAATTTTAGATTAGATTTTTAGTTTAGTTTTAGATTTTTTCTGTTTGATTATTTTTGAAATTCTATTAATTATGTGACATATGACAAAAAATGTTGAGATATTCATGTTTAAAATGAAAAGATGAGAAAAGAATCTAGGAATTACAAATGATAGAGATTGATTTTTTAAACTCAATATTTATAAAAAGTAGAAACGGTCAGAAAAGATAAATAATAATACATAATAAAAATGCAAACATAAACATAATATTGTACAAGTGAATTAAAGATCCAAAATGATATTTTTTAAATTGCAATTTTCTTAAAAAAAGAAATGTCCAATTATTTGAGGATTAAGAGTGGAAAAACATTCCAAATTAGCTTGAAGATTATTTTAGCGGTGCTTATGCAGAAATGCGCTTGTTTTCATAACTTACTATCCAAATACAAAATATACCTTCGTCCATTGAAACAGACTACAAAAATACATAATTTAATATAAATATATATATTTTTAAAATAACTATATAATTTACAAAAATACACATTAAAACATAGTGGTAAAGAGAGACAGAGATAAAGTTAGACAGAAAGGCTGGTATAGCTGAGAGCACTAACGTTTAAGGTGAAAAAAGTTGCATTAATCACCAATTACATATTGGATATACTATTGTTCATAATGTATTAGTTATGCTTCCCAAGTAATAGAACCAACCAGGAGTGCATTAATAAAGTTTCTTAATAAAGGCTGTATCTAGAGTGTAAGTTACTAGAAAGTAAGTAAACTAGAATTTGAACAACAAAAGTATGTGTGGAGTAAAAACCTTGGTGGGATATAAATCCAGTGTTAAATGACCACCTCCAGTGTTTAATTATTTTTTTTTTCAAATGTTCATATAATACCTACTATAGGTGTACTGAAATAACCCTTAGGCCTATGATGTTTTTGCAAGTCACGAAGCAAAAGCTAAATTCAGTACCGAATTATTTAATTATTAGATATTCTTATATCCAAGACAAAATGTGAAAATGTCTTTTAAAAGAGGACACCGATTCAGAGCTGTCCTAAGCCATATTGAGGGCTTTTCGTAGTTATTATAGCTCCGTGCCCTCTCTCGGGTATATCAGACTGTTCACGCTGAAGCTGTTGTAGAAGTGACTGTTGTACTGCGCGCCCTGCGCGCCACCGAACGCGCTCGAGTACGCGGGCCTGTTCGCGTGCACGGTGTGGTCGTGTTGCTCCCCGGGTGGCGCAGCATCGTTATACGGACTTAACGCGCTTATGTTCCGACTTGACAGCTCGCTGATTAGGCCCAATGAGCCCTGTCTGACAGCCGGGCCCGGGGCCGAGCTCATTCCGGACATAGTGCTGAAGAAATTGTTGAAGCAAGGCGCGGACGCAGGAGTCATTGGAGATGAGCTTCTGTGGCCCTCATTGGCTGTCGTGTCTATTTCCGGAGACACGGCTCCGCCCAGGTGCGCGCCCTCAGAGGACTTCACACCTGCTACAGCTCGGCCATCCTCGGACTTGGTACCGCTGGAAAGCCCGGGACCCGCTTCTGACCTGCGCTTTCTCTTTCGGCGGAAGTTTCCGTTGTCAAACATTTTTTCGCAGTTGGGGTCCAACGTCCAGTAGTTTCCTTTTCCTGTGTGAGAGAGGATTTATTTTTTTACTACAACACACATCATTCAGCCTAATTAAATACATAATATAATAAAAAAAACAATTTCCAATTATTTCCTATAAACTCTAGTCTTGATATTTATTCATTAGGCTATTCATAATTCCCCAGTGTTCATCACTTTCAGAAAACACTTAGATACCAATTAGATCTATTGAAACACTGCAGTTAATTCAGTGTTTCAATAGTTAATTCAGCACTCATTTTATCTAAAAGTATCACACCATGGTTGTTTATGTGTTATGACGTAATAAGAGGGAATCAACATGATTTGACGCGCTTTCTGTTTTGTGCATCCTCGCACCTGGATCATCCTCGTCGCGTGGAACTTTCTTGAAGCAGTCATTCAGGGACAGATTGTGCCTGATGGAGTTCTGCCAGCCCGCCTTGCTCTTCTTATAAAACGGGAAATTGTCCGCCACATACTGGTAGATTTGGCTCAACGTGAGCTTTTTCTCGTGCGCGTTTTGGATGGCCATGGCGATGAGGGCAGAGTAGGAGTAGGGTGGGCGCACCAGCTTCAGCAGTTCCTCCTGACTTGCGATGGAGAGCCAGCCGAGGTCAGGACCTGCGAATCCGGGCGAGTTGGTGAGGTACTGCCTCTGGGAGGTGTAGGACGGCGCGATGAACGACGGACTGCTGTTTCCGTGTAAATATGATGAGGAGGTGTTGACTCCGGGACCGTTGAGCCATAGGTATGGGTTTGGGGTGGCCGCGTACTCGCCGAGGCCGTAACCGCCGGGCCTTTGCGCGCTCGCGACGCTCTGCTGGTGGTAAACGAAGTTGTCGCAGTACATGGACATCTCCGGCGCGTCGTGCGCGCTCTTGGGCTGGAGAGGACTCGCGGCGGGAGCAGAGCCGTGGTGGATCTGCGCGTCCACGGAGTTCATCATTTCCTGTCCAAGCACCGGATAAAATCCACAGCGGACGCACGCTCTCTGTGTCTCAGAGCTCTCACAGCTTTCTTTCGTACACACGCGACACACGACAGCAACAAGTGCTTTTGGAATCACTGCAGTGGATTTGTAGGCATTTATAAGGGCGCCATGGAGCCTTTCTACCGGCAGTTTTAGCCAGTCCCAGCCTATAGGAATGAACGATAGCAGTCGGGGGCGTGGTTACCTGAGAGGATACGATTCATTCATAATAAGGAAAGATGGAGAGGAATTGAGATAAAGCTGAAGTCAAGGAGATTAGACTACTATTTTTGCTAGTATAAAACTACTGTATACACCTTTCTTTGGTTTTATGATAAGCAAGACATTAGAAATGTCCCACTAGAGCTTTTTTTCCCCAGGGCTTTACATGTGAAGTGATACATTTACACTTACTACTACTACTAATGATAATTATATCATGCTGATGATGATCATGAAAATGATGAGGTATATTCATTATACATATAATTACCCAATATTAATAAAATCAAATTATTATTAGTTATATTATTAGTAAACTTTGAGATGAACATCACTCTGCTTTGTTAAGTATGAGCAAAAACATGCTCTGACAGATACACTGCGTCAGTTTATTATTGCACACCTGTAGCTATGCGACTTTGAACCATCACAACACTTACTCACTCACTGTCTATCCTTACTTGCTTTATCTAAGCGAAGGTCAAAGTGGGCCTTGAGCCTATCCCAGGAGTTTTAGGGCACGGGGTGGGGTGGACGGGGTGCCAATCAAACTCAGGGCACACACACACACACACACACACACACACACACACACACACTCATTTACACACTAAGGCCATTTCCTTTTGTGGGGGAAAACCGGAGTACCAAGAGGAAACTCACCAAAAATGGGGAAAACTCTGTGCACATGGATCCGAGTGCAAGGCTCAACATGGTTCTATTTAAAACTGATCAATTCATGAATACATTAAAACCATTTCTAAGAAAATATAAGCCATGTGATCTCATATATAAATAGCTGTCAGGCAGCTACTTACAAAAAACCCCCACAAATTTATCATTGTTTTCGTGTATCTCTCTCTCTCCCTTTCTTTTTGTATATACTCAACTCAGATCTTTTAACTTTCCTACGTCATGTACCTCACACAGACAGGGATAATGAGATTTGCCAGTGTTTTCTACTGAGTTGGAGGAGGAGGTGTAAATACAGAAGATTTAGAAGAATCGTAACAATAAATGTGAAGAGAACTAAGAGATTAATATTAGCCAACAACAAGAGAAGTCTGAATATCCAAGAATGTACAGTAAAATTCACAGCTTTACTGGCCATATAGCAGACTGAAGAAAACAAATGAGTTTGAAGAAGACTTTTATAGCTTCTGTCTTTGCAGAACATTCATGTTTTTCATACTAAAAGCAATATTAGGAACGATCATTTGAATACAAATTATTACATTTTTATTTTGTTAATATAGTCTAAAATTGAAATATTATTACAGCAGCCTAATTAAATTACAATTTGGATATGTTTTTAGCCTACAATATTTAATTAGGTTATTTTTGGTGCATTATAAACTGTTTAAACTGAACCATACACTTTACAAAACACAGCTACTGTGACAAGTAAGAAAGAAAGAAACAAAGATAAAAAAAAATGGAAAAAAATAAAAAAAGGAAAACACGCAAAAAAATTCAATCAAAATTTAATTTGTCCAAGTATAAGGGAATCCATTGTAATAATAAAAAAGGTAAGGTAAAAAAAAAAGGTTTGTAATGTTTTCATTCAATGGTAAGTATTTTGATTTTAATAATTGTTGTGCGTTGCACGTAAGTTAATAAATTCGGTGTCCTTAAGAAATAGGAATAAATTCTTGTTTTAAAATCTCAGAAATAGCTTCTATAATAAAGTTGTTAGCAGTACTGTAGGTTAGAGATATTTTTAGTGTTGACGTAAAGACAAAAACGGATTAGGAGCGTTGAAAGATGGGGAACTCCACGCTGACGGTGTGTCTGTATTCGAGAAGATGTATAGCGCCATCTGGTGAGGGTTTTTTTTTCACATAGCGTCTCTTTCGGTGCGATAAAACAAGGACGTACCTTTTTTGGTGAATGGTAAACTTTCTTCTTTGTGTTTAAGTACAGAGATTTTTATTTCAGTATTTTCTTTTTTGACCTTGGCAAACACGCACATACACACGCGCACACGCTCACACACTCTGGACTGATAAACACGTGCAAAACCATCTAGCAATTTGATACACCATCCTTACTGTATATACAGACATAAATACCATTCCATTCGAATGGCATTTTTCCATTTTCTTCCACATCTTTCTGGTTTTGATCTCCATTTTAAGAGGGAAATGCACAGGAAACCTTTTCTGCATTCATCCTTAAATAAGGGAAAATATAATTTCGCTCAAAAACAATTATTGATCTGGTTACTGATGTTGGACTGCTACTATTTTGTGTATATATATTATATATATTTACAGTGAAGTCAATAAGTATTTGATCACCCTGTGATTTTGCAGGTTCTCTTACTTAGAAATCATGGAGGGGTCTACAATTTTCAG
>JAQMYJ010000039.1:20949515-20966858 GCA_030014305.1 Clarias laeviceps
ACTCTTGCCTTTCCTCTTCTCTCTCTGCTTACGAACACGCCTTCCTCCTCTCCTTCTTCGACCAACAGTAGCCCAATCCCCCCCCCTCCGTGGTTGCATTATTTCATTTCACTGTCTATTGAACTCTATATGGTTGAAATGACAATAAAAGCCTACTTGATATGATTTGACTAGACTTGAACTACTCTATAAGCTACCAGATTTTGGACACTCAGAGAATATGGGTATTTGTGTGAGAAAGGAAGCAAGCCTATAGATAGATGAGCTATAAAGGCATGAGACTACATCAGGCAAGACTCCTGCCAGCTAAGGATAAGCATCAGAGACAATCATGAGCACAGAATCACACAAACTGGACAGTTTAAGATTAGGGGAAAATAATGCTGTCTTTTTCTAGTCTTCATGTGTGCCAGGGTGAGGATGCCAATCCATCACTGGGCAGGAAGAGAAGTATGAATTGACAAGATGTGCTTAAATGTTTCTATTTGTTTTCACCCAATTCTTGTTGGTCGAATCATATTTCAGGTGGAAAAAATGTGCATGATCCTACAGGAGTATGTTTACATAAAAAAAAAAAAATGCTATAAAGTCTGTTGTGGTCAGACTGGGCAAAAATGTTTTGCTGAAATTTCACTTTTGCATGTATGCGTGGGAGCTTGTCCACACAATTGTGCTGCAGGCTGCTGCAAGAGTAAATTTTTCAGAGAGAGAAAGAGCCCCATCTGCTGATCAGAGCTTTAACATGATGAAATGCAATTTTAACTATAAAATGGTTGGTGCAGTTTTTGCTATGTGGTTTAAATATGTTTTCTACCACTCTACTATTGCACATCAATTAAAACAATTGACATTTTGTATTAAGGATTTCTTAATTTATTCTCATCAATTATCAAGAGTAATTGAATATTTTAATGCACATTTATTGTCTGAGCCAGATGGAGGAAAGCAGTACACGATAGTCTACACACAGACCTTTCAGTCAGTCCTAGGCATTTGTCTTTTTATGCATTACCTATGACTGATATTGATTTATTCTGAAAGACTATTATAATAGTATTGCATATAGTTAAAAACCTAAGCAGTTTTATTAAAACAGGACATTAATGCCATGACTGGAAAGTGCTTAAGAGAGTATAAGTGCATCAATGATGTCCCACAGTATGTTTCTTTCCAAAGCAGCATCGTGTTAATGTGTGAAGCATTTATATAAGAGACACCATCTGTGCTTTATCACTGTGATTTCAGTCAATGCTGATAAGTCGGCCAGCATATTGGATCTAATTTTATCTTTAAATTAAGTTAGACTGCACTGCAGAGATGCTGTAAGCAATAACTGAAGTGATATGCAGTGATGTTGTTGTGTTCAGTGGATACAAACAATAAACACATTAACATTCAATGTTATCCATTATTCAGACATGCTGGCTTTCTTTTTGCTCATCCTGCTGTCAGGGAAATACCACAGCAAAGTGTAAAGATCAAGGCCTGCTGTTACCTTGAAAGAAGATATGACTTAGCTTTCTTTGCTCTAAAAGTGTGTGTGTGTGTGAGAGAGAGAGAGAGAGAGAGAGAGGAGACAAGAGGCAAATGGAGTTTCAGAAGCTTATTAGAGTTTCACTTGGCCCTTGGCATGTGGGTGACAGAGGGGAACACATGAGTAATGAGTAGATGGAGAGGAAGTGGAAAGAAGAAGACAGAGATACAGCCAGTGTTCTCTTATTAACACAGAGTGCTGACAGAAAGCTCTCATGTACAGTCATGGCATGTCCAAAGGTATTGGGACGGTGAAACTATTTCTGTATCATTTGCCTCTGTACACCAACACAACTAAATGAATTAACACAATCAATATGTGATTAAAGTGTAGACTTTCAGCTTTTAAGGAGCTTAACAAAATGTTGTCTTAACTTATTATCAGTTCCTCCATTGTCATGGGCTGAAAAATTAAACAACCTGTCAGAGAGAAAGATGAAATTTTAGGACTGATCAGGTCAACAATTTGGTTTCATACTTGTAAATACTGAGGGTTACCTCAAACTGCAAATCACTCAAGAACAGAAAGACCATATTGGACTCTTCAAATATGTAAAAAGCCTACCTTTTTCTGCTACAAGATTAACTTCTTCCAGAATTATTGGAAGTGAAATGTATGAAGAAGGAAAGGAAACGCTCATGATCCAAAGCAAGTCACATCATCTGTCAAACATGGTGATGGCATTATTACAGCATGGGCATGTATGGCTACCAGTAGAATTGGGTCACTCATGTCTATTGATGATATAACTCCTAATAGAAGCAGTAAGATAAATTTTGGAGCATATAGAAAGTACTAATTAAGAAAGTACAGTACAAACACTGTGTTTTTGAAGAAAAATTGTGTTTCATGTTAGTAAATTCCTTCAATGTAACATATCTGTAGAAAAACTTTAGAAAACAAATATTTACTGATTACTTTATATAAACATCTGGGTAACATAGTTGACAGACAACATAGATGACAATTTCCTTATTTTGTTGCATAATTTCAGTTGTAGGACTTGCCTGGCTGACCAATTCTCATTTTCATGTACAGTTTGACATCATATTTGAACCAAAAATTTAATTACATATTTTCAAATATAATACACTATTATCAAATAATCTATAAACTATAACTATATATACACATTACCGCTCAAAATCACTTGCAAATTTACAGCTATTCTATAAAGCGCCAGTGTGTAGAGAAGCCTAAGAGATCGGCCACTCTCTATTTAAAGCTGACAGTTCTCTCAAGTTCTGGCATCTCATATGAAATCTAGGCCCGGGGTGATGAGGTCGAGATATAACTGTAGATATTACTTTTATTACAGAACTAATCTCACCACGCTGAGCCTGGTGCTTTGAGAGAAAAGATAATCCTACATAGTGGTAATAATCACAGTAAAAGCATTCATCTCTCTTTCTCTCTCTCGCCAAGTATTAAATTAGATCTATTTTCCCTTTTGCTGAAAACAAACAATACATGCACCATATAAATAGAAAAGATTTTGCACTATTAAAGTCCATTCTTTTTGTATATAAAGGCCATTAAAATATAATGGTGTCATATGTCAATATCACACTAGAATATTTTTTAAAGCACATTCCTAAGAGGATCACTCATCACAGCATTTGCCGCCAGTGAAAAAATCACTTTAAATCAATATTGCAATATTTTTCTTTTTCATTTGGTGTCACGGATGAGATGATTGATGGGTATGGATCTAGTTGGTTGGCAGCTACTGACACTTCATTTGACACTGTGTGGTCGGGTTTCCTTAAATGCCCTCATAAAAGTATAGGGTGTCACTGTTCTTCCATTACAGCTATTCCTATGTATTTAAATCAACATCTTATTAATATCTGTTAGTGGTTGCTTCTGATTTTACAAAAAAAAAACAACAACAACATGTAGTTCTTTCTTTGACAACCATACAGTATATAGTTTCCTACACAACATATATAGTGTTATGACTTACCACAGGGTGGTGCCACAAGTCTCCACAGAAGTACTAGTCACAAGTGACCACTCCATGTAATCTGTTTTAAAATGGACACTTTCCAAAGTCCTGCTCTAAACCTTGGGTTTTGTACACAGTCTCATGGGAACATTCTAATGACCAGTGTACTGAATGTGCCCCTAGTTAATGAAGCTTAGAAACATAGATACTGATTTATCATGGCAAAAGCTACAAACAAAACCCACTGTCTTCCCTTTAGGAAAATATATTAGTTTCATTACCAGCGCTTCTGGAGCACAGCCTGTCCTTTGAGTAAGTATAACGTTAAGCACTTCACACAAACTGGTTATGTTAGCTTGCTTCTTGGGTAGTTGCTATGAATGCTGTAAGGCAAATATGTCTTCAGATATAATTCAAATAAAAAACTTTTACTTTCAAACAATCTACCATAAAGTCGGAATTATAGACAGCAACAGAAATGAACAGAGTCAATATTTAATGTAAAAAAGTTAATGTTCAAAAAGTTATTTGTTTAATGTTTTACAATTATATTAATAGCCTCAGGTACATTTTGTGCCCTTTTATAGAGAAATGGACTGTTAAATATTTCTAAGCATCTTGAAGAATCTTTCAAAGGTCTCCTGAAGAAATCAAGTTTTAAACTTTCTCCTTATTTTGTGGGTAAATCATGACAGACTTTGTATTACACCCCCCTGCCCAACACACACACACACACACACACACACACACTCATACACCAGCCCCTTCATTAAATACACCTTTTCAATTTTGTGTTAATGGAAATATCTAATCAGCCAATCAGATGACAGCCATTTAATGCATTTAGGAATGTAGACTTGGTCAAGACGATCTGCTGAATTTCAAACTGAGCATCAGGATGGGGAAGAGAGGTGATTTGAGTGACTTTGAATGTGGCATGGTTAATGAAGCCAGCAGAGCTGGTCTGAGTGTTTCGGAGTATTACAGCTTATCTACTCATGTTTTCACAACCAACCATCTCTAGGGTGTATAGAGAATGGTCTGAAAAGGAGAAAATATCCAGTGTCTGTGTGAGAATGCCTTGTTGACATCAGAAGTCAGAAAAGAATGGCCAGACTGGTTTGAGCTGATATAAAGTTAACAGTAACTTTATATCATCTCATTCACAACTGTGGAATGCCGAAGAACATCTCTGAATGCACAACAAGTCAAACCTTGATGCTACAGCATCAGAAGGCCACAGCAGGTGCCACACCTGTCAGCTAAAAACAAGAAAATGAGACTAGAATTTGCATGATTGAAAAACGTTGCCTGGTCTGATGAGTTTAAATTTTTTCTGCAACATTCTGATGGTAGGGTCAGAATTTGGCATGGAAGCATGGACCCAGCCTGCCTCATTCAGATGGTGGTAGGGTAGTGTAATGGATCATCATTTGGGCCCCTTAGTACCACAGAATAACATGCCAAAAAGTTAAAATCATATCAAACGTTTTACTTCAACATGACAGTGAGATCACTGTACTCAAATTGCCTCCACAGTCACAAGATCTCAATCCAATAGAGCACCTTTGGAATGTGGTAGAACGGGAGATTTGCATCATGAATGTGCAGTTGACAAATCTGCAGCAGCTATGTGAAGCTCTCGTCAGTATGTAACCAAAAAGGAATGTTTCCAGCACCGTGTTAAATCTATGCCACAAACAATTACTGTAGGGCAGTTCTGGCAAAAGGGGGTCCAACCCAGTACTAGCAGGGTGTACCTATTGAAGTGGCTGGTAAATGTATATATCAACCATAACATTATGACCACCTGTCTGATATTGATCAGGTCCACCATTTGCCAGCAAAACAGTGATACACCAGAAATAGCATTTTCAGCAATTTGAGATATAGTGTCTCTTTTATTGTCCACGACACTGCCGCTGGTTCACCAGACTTCACTCCTTGGACCACTTTTGGAAGGTCATGACCACTGCAAACCAGGAACATGATGCAATTTTGCCCTGACCCAGTTGTCTAGCCATCACAATCTGGCCCTTGTCAGGGCACTCAAATCCTCACGCTAACCCGTTTATTCTGCTTCCAACACATCAGCTTCAGAAAAAAGGTTCACTTGCTGCCTAATATAGCCCACCCACTTCCAGCCACCATTCTAATGAGATATTGAAAATGTAACTACTGTAACAAGGACCAAATTGTAATGACTGGGTAACTGGGACTCAGCAACTGTATAAAACTACTGTATATACTGTACACACACAAAGAGTCAGCCAAAGAAAAAAATGCATTCACAAAAAGGGAAAATGTGTGCATGCTCTTTGCATAGGACAGTATACATTGATGGAAACTAGATTAAAATAATGAAAATCATTTAGTAAGTCAGTTCCGAAAATTATACACTTTTATTCCAGCAAATCTTTTTCACAGAAGCATAAGGAATCCAGTGGCATTATCATTTTAGGAGAGGTTCATTTCTCTATGTCTTTATTGAAGTATTTCAGACTAAAATATATACTATATTTAATAAAGCACAGGGGGAAAAAATAATTTATTACAGAGAAACAGCACAGTCCTAATGTTTTCTCACTGTGATATAAATGTGCGAGTTTCTTATCTGCACATTTTTATGTTAGAACCCCTCCTTACCTTTATAAATCATGCAAGATGAAGATAAATCTCCCATAAATCATGAAATATTGCTGCTGATAATAGTATCTGCTCTAGAATACAAACAAAAACCTGAGAAAAAATGTGGGAGTATTGCATTATAATAGAATTTCCCAGTTTCTTCTGAAGTAAAAACATGCAACTGCAGTCATTACGTATACTACCATAGGCTACTAATTAAAATGAACAAAAAGAAAAAGCATCAACCCCGAAATTTCATCTGTAGCACACATTGCAAAGATCCTCCCACCCAAGAATACTGTTTTTCCACATTCACAACATTGTTAACCTCCACATGGTTCACAAACATATGGTTCAAAAAGGTGAAATCCTGCAAACTACCAGCATGGCAGGGACCCTGTACTATATGCACTATAAAGTATGTGATCTTGTGCAGGAGGATGATGTATTTGATACAGTATGAGATTTACATTGCAATCTTGTATTGATCTTGTGGCAGCCATGTTTTTTGGATTGTAAACATGATCAAATTTTATATTTATATTTGGCTTCTTTTTGGTAAATAAATAAGTTTTGGCTTCTTTATATATATATATAAATGTATATATATATGCGCAATGATCAGAGAAACATAACAAACCCAAGAGCTAAGTCTCACTACTAATCCTACAGGCCTCACTGAGTATATTAAATGTTAAAAGTCCATGATAGCACAATTAGAAGAAGACTGAACAAGTATGATTCATTTGGAAGGGTTGCCAGGAGAAAGCCTCTTCTGTCTAAAAAGAACATGGAGCCACAAATGTACAGAAATGCATCTGACAAAACCACAAGGATTCTGGAACAATGTCCTGTGGAGTTGTTTGGCCTTAATGCCCAGTGCCATGTCTGGGGAGAACCAAACAGCATTTCAGCAGAAACACCTCATATCCACTGTCAAGCTGTGAAAAAACAACAACAACAACAAAAAACATCAGGAGGGGTTTGCGCTTGTGTTGCAGCCACAGGACCTGAGCACCTTGCAGTCATTGAGTTGACTATGACCTCCTCTGTACACCAGAAAATATACTAGAGGCAAATGTGAGGTCCAACAGCTAAAACTTGCAACAGAACAATGATCTGAAACACACCAGTAAATATACACCAGAATGGCTGAAAATTATTTTAGTGGCCTAATCAAAGTCCAGACTGCAATCCAATTGAAGTGCTGTGGTGGGCATTAACAAAGCTGTGCATAAGTGAATTCCCAAAAACCTCAATGAACTGAAGCAATGTTTTTTGTTCACATACAAACTCATTTTAAATCACTGAAACTGACGTTTTGGAAAACTTCTTACATTCGGCAGCAATCAATTGTTCAAGCTCCACCAGGGCCTGAGCGCAGCCATTTTCAGGTCTCTCCAGAGATGGACTATTGGATCCAGGTCCAGACTCTGCCTGGGCCATCTAGAACTTTCACGGAGTTGTTCTGAAGCCACTCCTGTGTTTTTTTTTTAAATCTGAATGGTTTAGGTCATTGTCTTACTGAAATGTAAACCATAGGCCTAACCTGAGATCCTGAGCACTCTGAAGAATGTTTTCACTCAGCATTGCTATTTATTTTTCTGCATCAACTTTTCTCCTCTAGTCTCCCAGTTGGAGACCGCCCCCCCCCCTCTCACACACACAGAATGATGCTGCCACAACCGTGTTTGACTGTAAGGCTGGTTTTAATAAGGTGATGTGCAGTGCCTGATTTCCTGATTCCAAATAGGTCAATCTTTGTGTCACCATACCGGAGAATTTTTTTCTCAGGGGCTCCTTCAGGGGCTTTTTGGCAAACTCCCAGTGGAATGTCATGGGGCTTTTAGTGATTAATGGCTTCTGTCTGGCCACTTTATCATAGACGCCTTATTGATGATGCAGTGATGGTTGTCCGGCTGTAAGGCTCTCCCATCTCCACAAGGGACCTCAGGATCTCATTTATAGTCACCCTTGGGTTGTTGGGTTACCTGTCTGACCAAGATTTGGAACAAGAAATGAGATTGTTCCAAATCTGTTCCATTGGAGAATGATGGAGGCCAATTTCAATGGTGCATTTATTTAATTCTACTCTTCCCCAAATCTACAGATAAGATCTACAGATAATTCTCTCATCCTCATGGCTTTGTTTTAACAGGTGAGTGCTTTTCCTAATTATGTCCAATGAATTCAGTTAGGCACAGGTGATAGGAGTAGGATGCATCAGAGCTCAGTTGCAGTTACATTGTACTGTATGTGCAAGTGTCATGGTAAAGGGCCTGAATACTCATGTAAATACGGGATATTTAATCTTTATTTATTTTTTAAACAAATTAACAGAACACTCCAAACACTGTTTTTACTTGCAAAGAAAACTTTCTGGCAACATTGTATGTGCAGACGAAGCCACAGTCACTCGGGCCAGCCGAATCTGCTGTGGACATTTTTCACATCAAACCGAAGTTGGTATGTATTTTCAGGTCAGATTTGGCTCTATACCTCAAATACCAAAGCTAGTTCTGGCTGGAAAATTGCTCTTATGGAGAACTACATCTTTCAAGACACTCTCAAGGCCACCAGAATACTAATTAGTCACACCTGAACTGTTACACACTCACTCCACAATATAAATAAGACTCTGAAAAGGTATAATTGCCAAAGTGTTTCACTGTGCGATTCTCTGTAGTTGATTTTTGCCTTTTTTTGTGAATCACTTTGCCTGCTTTAGCTCTTCTTTTTGCTTAGCCCATCAATTGTACATCGGTCATGTCTGTTTTTTGACTTGCATGTTTTGATCCCTCCATATTTGATTTGTTTGTTGGCTTTCTGTATTAATAAACACTGTTTTACCTGCAATTACAATCTGATTTACTGTATACAGTGGTTTTACACAGACAACTGACAAGGTTTTGTAATTTTACAAACCTCCAGTGACTGAAAAATAGCTAAAAGATCACAATGTATAACTTATACAGACTCAGATATCACAAACACCTACACATGATAGCGTATAGGCTCCCCACTGTGACCTAGTTTTGTGTAAGCACTCAGACATGCTACTTCTCTGGCTGCTTTACCCATTTCTGGTTTTTGGATTATTCTTTGGATGACTCTTTTGCTAGTGTTTTTTTTCTCTCTTTTTTTTTGCATTGTGTTTTGGAATTGTTAATAAACCTCCTGATTGTTCATTACATCCTGCTTCTTTAAGTGCTTTTCAGTTTATTTTGTATCTAGCAAAAACAAATTTGGGAAAAAATGTCTACATTCTTGCATCAGTAATGGAGGTCAATTTTATACTGTACATCACTATTGTGGCAGAAAATAGTAATCTAATGAAACACACCCACGCAAAGGAAGGGATCCTACAGACTGGGTGTATTTTTATCGCTACTGAATGTGCATCACTCTCTCTCTTTATCACACACACACACACACACACACACACATATATATATTCCACCTTAATGGCTTTTTCAGACCCACCTTTTTGTCTTAGAGGTCAACAATCACATTACTCACATGCTTCATTGTGATGGCTATTTGTGTCGCGTGTGTATGTGTGTGTATGTGTCTGGAAGAAACGAATTTGCTGCAGATGCCACCTGAAAAGAGTACATTGGTAGCCAAAGACCTCACAGGGCAGTAACAGCCTGCATCCTGTTGACAGGCCTCTCTTTAACCTCTCCTGGCACAAACAGGCTCATACAATAGGTGCAGGAGCTTCAGCCGCCTCACTGGCCTGACTTACTTGGCCTTAAAAACACACAGACACTGGAGAGTACAGAATATTGAGTGTGTGTATAAGAGAGGGAGGGCGTGAGAAAGATGGGGCACCTGTTTGAATGTACAGAGCCCATGCCATTTGTGCTTGTAAAAAAGTGCACAGTACATAATCTCTGTACATGTACATAGAGTATATCTATGCGTATATGTGTTCCAGGACTGAAGGGGGCTTGTGTAGTCTATTCGATTTGCATGCGAGAATGAAAAAAGAAGCAAAACAAAGCCCATAGATATAGTGGAAGAATGTTGGTGTTAGTAACATTGAGGCGTGTGTTGTTTTTGTACAGTGTGTGGAGGCAGGTGCAGCCCAAGCACTGAATCAGCTCTTTGTGTTCTGCCTGTTATAAAAGCACTTCTGGCCAATCTGTCTCTTTCTCTTCCTCCCGGCCTCTTCCTCTCCTTTCTCGCTCTCTCCCTTTCTCTGACTTGCACCGCCTGTGGGAAGCAAAGAGTGAAAACGCTTAAAACAGCCGCTCAAACAGAGGCAGGTTTGTAGTGCTGTCAGACAGAGTCGTAGATCACCAGAGCACGCCGCAGTTCATCTATCCATGTCACACACACAAAGTTCTTAAACGAGACAACAGGGTGAAGCTGACGTTGCCATGGTTTTGGCAAAGGCAATTAGATTTCCATGCGTTTTGTTGCGATCGAAAAATCACCTTTCTCTACAAAACCCTCAGAGGCCTGTTGTACGTAGATTCTGATTTAGTGAACAGATTTACAAGGAACAGATGTACTGTTGTGCACATAAACACAAAAGTACATCACATACACAGGATAATACAGTCTAAGTGAAAATGATTGAAAGAAGTACATCTGACAAAAAGGAAAATACGTGATGCTTGTTTTTTTTGTGTTATTGTAGTTTCAGAGTGCTAAATTCTAATTTTAAGGTGTCTGAGAGAGAGAGAATGCCCAAATAATGCAGAGAAACTGCAGATACTGTATAATGGCTTCAGGATCTACGTTCATAAATGTCATATTGGTGAGCTACTACAAATGGAAGCATGGAGTTAAAATTGTAAGTTATAAAATTATGCACATAATTGTCCTGGATTTAAAGCTAAATTTTAGCTAAAAATAGAGCAGGGTTGAAATTGGCATGAATTCATTCTTATGAAATGACTCCCCTATTTAAAATGTTATACTTTTTATGAGATGCTTATTATTATTGTTATTATTATTATTATTTAAATTTATATGTACATAGTAGGTGTCTTTAGCAGTTATTTTGTAAAAAATTCTGGTTTGTACTGTATGGTTTTGATTGGGTACTAAATAAAGTTACCAATACAAATCCAAATCAAGTTAAGCAGCACAGAAATACACATTAGAAACATTAAGATTTGTAATGATCACAACAATCCATCCACTCAGCTTCCATATTGTTGTACACAAAGGGCACAAGCGCAATCACACATACTTAATCATGCACAACACTGGGCCTGTGGGAGGAAACCAGAGAAGAATCCCACCAAGGATGAGGTGGACATGCACACTGCGACTCCACTCGTACTGACTGGAGATGAGATTTAACCCTTGCTAACCTTTGAGCCACCCTGTAATGAGTACTTGAAAGTATAAATGAAACTATAAGGATTAAAATGCTCTTCCATCAAAAACCCTTTAAAATGAGGCTTGAGTATACAGTAGTTACTAGAATATAGAAAGTCCAGCCACAAGAATTCGCAAGAAGTGTTCAAGTGCTTTAATTAATCAAAGATCATTTAAGATGACTTCAGCTGCTTTTACAATAAAAAGACTTTAATAATATATCTGCTTGGAGAAATATTCCTGGGCTCTGTGGCCAACACACCTCTGAAAATAGAAAACAAATTCTGTGAGCCATGATGCTGAGCTATTGCTACGTATTCATTCAGAAATATATCTTCTCAAGCAGGCCATCTAGCATCTTTGAATTACAACCCAGATAGATTCTGCTGATCACTGATAGCTTTAACCCTAGTCTACATTACAGCAGCCATAGTGACTTCTCTGTATCCTACCACACATAAAAAATAGTGAAACGCCTCTTTCATAACTTCTTGAGACCTCACAGGCTGAAACCACTGAGGTTTTTCAGCTATGTGTGAAAAAAATGTATGATGGAGAGAGTCAGGGCACGGGAAAGAAAGTGAGAGAAGTTTGTTTTTTTTCCCACAGTTGATTTTACAGTTAATAAGAGACTAATAATTGTTAGCTGATCAGCGCTTCACAGTTCAGTGACTGAATGAAGTTATGACTCAAATTCATAAAGATTAAAAAAAAAAAACAGGAACCATAGCAAACTCTCTTACTCAGTCATTCTCTATACCATTTATCCTGTACAGTGTCACTGGGTGGGGGGGAGCTGGAGCCTATCCCAGGGGACTCGGGGGAACTAGACAGGGCACATCCTGGACTGAGTATCAATATACTGTATAGCAGGCATTTTTGTTACAATACAAAAATCCAAGGTGATATAGTGCATAATATAAGGTAACAAATATACAGTGGGGCAAAAAAGTGCTTCCACTTAAAAAGAGTATTATTTTGTCTCTCATCATTGAGGTATACCTATGATGAAAATTACAGGCCTCTCTCATCTTTTTAAGTGGGAGAACTTTCACAATTGATGGCTGACTAAATACTTTTTTGCCCCACTGTAACAATATACCAAATTACCATTACCAATGTTTTCTGAGCTCACACAAACATAATAGGTACACTATAAGAATCAGGACTCTGCGCTGTCTGGAACAATGCTGGGTCACAATTAGATTACTAAAGATATTCCATCATTTGGTGATTTACTGTAATGATGATGGTGGTGGGAAAGTGAGCTGTCCAGCATGTCCACCCAGATGAGCTGGGCTAAGATCTGGTGACTTATGGAGCCTATTGCAAATGATTTACATCATTTTCTTATGAAGCAATAACCCAAAAGTTTCATCCTAAGTTAGAAGTGATAGATAGAATAACATATTAAGTTGCAGTCAACATGCCAGCAAAATGCCTCCCACAGTATAACATGGCCACCAGATCCCCTTACTGTACGGGTCAAACATTTCATCACTGCACTGTTCTCTAGGCGTACACCACATATGCACTTGACCATTTGCCAACAGCACGGTTAAAGATGACTCATCTGACCATATCACTTTTAGATATGCGCAAACCGTTCTTTCTGCTTGTGTGTACTGCAAAAAAAGTTTAGCAAGTGAAAACATTTTGAATAGTTAAATGTACCTTGTGTTTCAATAAATCAATGGTTCAGTTATCTGGCTATGGAGGTATTTAGGTTTATTATAATGTTAGGTAATAGGTAAGATAACATGTAGGAGTGTTTCTTTTGCAGAGTGATCACATGCACTTGTATGAGCATTCTCACTCACCTAAAGAACAGCCGCTCTCAGACCTATTTATTGATGTCTTTCCCAAAAATTGTCTCGAATATCTCTCCTCATGAAACACCTGATGAACCATGTTTATGCCTGAAACACCAGACATACAGTACGTGTCCTAATAATAAACCCTCATCACCATCAAATGACTTAATTTATAAATGCTCCTAAAATGTTATGTTGCAGCCACAGCTGATTTTAATACACCCGAAAATAGCCTGAATTATTGGTCAGAGTTTACAAGGCTGTCATATGTTTGTCTTGCTGCACATCTTTTTTCTTTTCCTTGCAGCTGTACACACACAAACATGCACATGAAGCACAGCCAGCACAAAATAAAAGTCACTTCTACTACACTAGTCTCTCTCTCTCTCTCTCTCTCTCTCTCTCTCTATCCACTGACCCAGGAAATGAAGAGCTCACTTAATCCTCAGGTCTCCCCTCTCACTGTTTCTTTCTCCCTCTCTTTCAACTCCCCACTCCATCTGCCATGTCCCCTTCATTCTCTCTGAGTGTATGGACATTCTTTCTTCTTTTTCTTCACCAGCTTGGAAGAACTAATTTTCTTTCTCTCTTTTGGTGCCTGATATTTTATCATTCACACACACACACACACACACACACTTATCTGCACTTGGCATCCCATCTCACCGGGATGTGTAGGAATTAGTCACGTGCATTTTTCGCTCATCTTTGAAGTGTTAATACGCTGTCACAGGCTGCTCTCTTCCTGCTCCTCTTCGCTCTCCCTTTGTCTACTTTTTCTTTATTTTTCAATTCCAGGTAAAACATTGCTGCATATCTTGTCTTAAATCATCATCAAATGTGTAAAGTCATTAATATTAGACAGAATTGTTTACTGGCGCTCACTGTAGATTACTGATTGGTGCATTGGACTAGAGTACAACAGATTTTATAATATACAGATTATATAATTTCTTCACTGACACTGCTTCAAGCTTGACTCCATTCTTTGAACAATAAAATAATATTTTTGTGAAAAATAAATATTCTAGGTTGAGCAGTGATACCTTTAAGCAAATGGTCTCTCTAAATAAATACAATGTTCTTCTGATTGATAACCTAAATCTCATGATGAAACATTTCTACCCTGATGGGAGGGCTCACTTCCAGAATAATGTTGTCCACATTAGCATGGCACGAGGGCTTACTGAATGGTTTGATAAAGCTGAAAATTCTTTAAATCCTTTGCTATGGACTTTATAATCTCCAAATCTCAACACAGGTTAACATCTAGGTTTCAAAGCAAGTTAAACAGCTCTCTCTTGCACCACTTGATTGGACGTCTTTTAGATGAATTGTTTGTCAGAAAATGTGGTGCCAAAGAAGTTACTTTGAAGTTGCAACATGGAAGTGACCAATCACAGAGATTATTTTATATGGGCACCAAAAATGTCAATTTTTCAGTTATACTGTCTTGCTTCAAACAATAATATTGTAAAATGTTAATTATTAGTATTGATACTAAAATTTGCATAAGCTTCTAGAAAATTGTTGCTTGAATTAAAGCATTGCTAAGAACAGTGGTTTTGTTTAAATGCTCCAAATTAGATACACACTTTGTTATGTGGCCATAAAACATAGAAAACTATAGTTTATTTAGTTAAAATTGTTTATTGTAATCTGCCCCATAATTTGTGTTAACACACAGAACATTACAATTCCAGTGCTATCTCAGTGCTTTGCACAAGAGACGGTTTTTGGTAAAAGTTTTAAAAGCAAAAAATCTGTAACTATGTCAAATTCATGTTGCAATATTTCAACAATTTTACATTTTAGAATAATACACTTTTTCAGGTTAATGTATTTTCAAAACCTAAATTGGGCAAGTTTCATTTGAATGACAATTAAGATCATTGAAAGATTTTAATAAAAAACAAAAATTATAATAAAAGGGAATGAAATTGTACTTAACAAATGTGTTATAAATGTGTATGCAATCTTACAAAAAAAAGTGAAAATTGTGTTATATGATCCTATCTGAAAATTCTTTTTTTTTCACCTAGATGAGACTTTTTAGCACCAATAACATGTTTTAGCCACAAGGAAAATTTAAGCTGTTCTGGTAGCTCATGATATCCCAAAATCTTAAAAGCACACATAATGTTGCTATTTCACTTTTAATGTGCCAACTGTATCATTGAATCTCAAATGCAAGTGTGTTAAATGCCAAACGAATATAAAATATATTTTTTCCTACTTGTACAAGTATGTGTACTTACTTACTTGCATTTCTAATACAGTGTTATAGTTGCATTTGGAAAGCACTTTGTAACCTCTGCCTTTAAACAGGGCTATAAGTAAAACTTTCCACCACATGATTATGCTACATGAATTATGAATATGAAGAAATAAAAGTTCCCATTCTGTCCCTATCAATAAAGATGAAAAACTTCATGGATCTCCACCATGCTGATTGCCCCACTGCAGGGAGAGGCAGGGTGGGGACAGAGGAACGGAGAGAGTAACGTCTGTTTCCTTTTGGCACGGCAGTGAATAAGACCTGTCAGTCATATCATGACTGACTGATACACTGGCTGAGTATGAAAGAGCTGAGAGTGAGAAGGAATGAGAGCAAGGGACAAATATAGATGGAGTTAGCAGTCAAAAAAAAAAGACAGGCGCAGCTCCCATCCATACATCTCTTGCCAAATATCAATCTAATAACTGTAGGGTCAGTCACCACAGCAACCAAGGTCAAATGTCACATGGTTCTCGGTGTTCAAGCACCAGTCTGAAAACAGCCTACACATATGCCAGACTACTGCTGGGAATGAAAAAGCGCTACCAAATCAGGTTTCCAATTAATGAGGACAAATAAGATTAAGGAGAAAGTATAATTAGATCTAAAGTCACAAGTTTGTTGTAGAATAACAACAGGCATTTCTACTGGTGAAGTCTTTCCAAAAAGAGGGGGGGGGGGTCAATTTGAAGAAATTCCCCTGATGAATCATAAGTAATACTGACAAATAAACAGCAATATGAGCTACAGTCATGTTCAAAAGTTAGTACCCCCTCTTTTAATTCTATGATTTTTTTTTGTGTGTAAAAACATAATAAAAATCATCTGATCATAGAAGGTCTTAGTATTAGGCAAATACAATCTTAGATGAACTCTTAAAAGCACATATTACTTTTGTAGCCAAAAAGAAAAAAAAAAATCTGTGGGCAATACTAATGTAAGTACCCCCATGATTCGAAAGCTTGTAGATCCACATTTAGCAGCAAGAACTTTAAGCAATTGTTTCCTGTATGACTTCAACCCTTCCAAATAAACAAATCTTATTCAGTCTTCTTCTAATTGTGCTGTCATGGACCTTAATATTTAACACGCTCAGTGAGGCCTGTAGGGTCTTAGAAGTAACTCTATATTTTTCTGGGCATTGCATGGTCTGAAAATGTCCTGGGATGTCCATGACTGTACTAAGTGTCTTGAATGCTTTCTAGTTCTGTGTAATCTTTTTCACTGTAGAATGTTGAATTCTAAATTGTATGGAGATGGCTTTATAACCCTGTACAGATTGATGTGTAGCAACAGTTGCTTATCTAAGAGCACTGCTTATGTTTTTACCTCCTGGCATTGTTTTAACACACATGCTCCAGGCCAGCAAACAGCCAAAATGTCTGCATTTATAGAGGTCTGCACACCTGCAGATGGTCAGTAAATCAAGGGCTGATGGTTAGCAGCACCTGGCTATGGCATTTTGACATTTTTGTTAAACAAAAAAAATGTACAGTAAAAAAAAAATACATGTTATGTCACATGTTAAAAAAATACATGTTATGTCACCTGAGGTTCTATTTGCCTAATACTAAAACTTAAAAAAAATACTAAAACCAGATGAGTGTTTACACAAAAACACATAGAATTAAAAGAGGGGTACTAACTTTTTAACATTACTGTACTGATTTTTTTAGAGAAAGAAAATAAATGAAGAAGAATTGCAAATTTATGGAAAATAATTTGTGCAGTGAGGTCAATAAGTATTTGATCACCCTGTGATTTTGCAAGTTCTCTTACTTAGAAATCATGGAGGGGTCTACAA
>JAQMYJ010000039.1:20967232-20979685 GCA_030014305.1 Clarias laeviceps
CACCAGGTTTGCACACACTGCAGGAGGGATTTTGGCCCACTCCTCCATACAGATCTTCTCTAGATCTGTCAGGTTTTTTGACGTCATTCATGACTGAACTACAGGTATGCGTTAATGTAACAGAGTATAAATATACTTTTCTTGCCTTCAGCATTCTCCAAAATTACTTTGAACATCACATTTAAACCAGTCATGGCCCTGTTGCATCCTTGTGTTACACAGGAAATATATTCTTTGTATGTAACAGGAAGAAGAGATGTGGATTTCACAATGCATCAGCTTTTGCTTGAAAATCTGGTGGCAACATGTCATGTTTTGCTCAAAACTTGGAAGTTTAAACCTCCTGAAAAAGTTTTTCTCTGACCCTAAATACGTTGCCAATGATTTAAAAAAAAAATTGCTGACAAACTGCATTTGGGTAGTAAATTATCATGCTTGAGCAAACCTATGAACTTGCGCTACCTGTGAACTTTCATTGTTAAGTACTAAAACAGCCTATAGTTACTACTATAGTATAGTATAGTTACATCTCACCATGCTAGAATACTGGTTTAAATGAACACCCATCTGCTGTGCTTGCTACAAGAAAGAATGAAAAAAAAAAGAACGGTGCCGGCTGTTGGCAGTGGCCTTTGGGGAACAAAGTAATTATATGACAGGTGTGACATTGGAACAGAAAAGCATTTACATTTATGTTTATGACATTTGGCAGACGTCATTATCCAGAGTGACTTACAAGTTCTTTGAAGTCTCTATGAATAAATACATCCTCATACTGGTTCACTAGTTCACAGAGGTAGAGTACTACAGTATAAGTATAAAAACTTTGTTGGATGTAATATAAAAATAACAAACTATTTTTTTAGTGCTAAATTAAGTTCTAAAAGGAGAAGCTAGGTCCTTAGATGCTATTTCAAGACAGAGGTTGTTAACTTTTTTGATAATTGATTAATCTATCAGTTATTGAAAAGATTAATCAACTTCACAAAGTGGTCACACTCCTGCCAGCACAAAGTCTTTCCCTTTAATTCTAGCAGCTGTTTCGCTTGAATTGAGAGTGAAATGTTCCCAAACTCTGCATTAAGACTAACACCTGCATGTCAGAGTGCTTATAGTTCTTGCAAAAATCAAGCGTGATGACGTCATGAACTAATCAACAATTAAATTTATTGCCAACTGATTTGATTATCGATTTCAGTTGGCAACGTTGATTAATTGTTGCACCCCATTAGGCATTTAGGGGACATTTATTTTACCAAAAGGTGCCAGAACAGTTTTGATGCATGCCTTCTACCAAGAGTTGTGAAATAGTGGAGAGATGGTGGGATGGTGAGAGATGGTGGGATCCGTCAAGCAGTACTAGAGGAATGGAGGGATTGTGATGCAGTGTGGGGTGTGATAAGTGCTTTGAGATAAATGGGTGCTAATCTGTTTTTAGCTTTGTAGGCAAGTATTAGCATTTTACTTTGGATACAAACAGCTACAGGAACACAGTGGATGAGGCATTAGGAGAGAAAGTAGGAAGGTTGAAAACAACTAATGCAGCTACAGTACATTCAGGAGCAGTTGCAGAGATTAATGGAGATGTGACCAAATGTGATATGACCAAAGGTACATTAAGATCAGAGAGTTGTCCAGAGAGAGCAAAGGATCAGTTTTGCTGGAATTAAGTCTCAGTTCAAAAGCTGCCCTCCATAATGGATGAAGTGGATAAATTTATTAGTGTGTTAAACATAGCAGTAAACCGATATCAGGACATGACATCACCAAGACATCATATAGGAGAGCAGGGGGAGAAAAAGAGAGGCACAAGTACTGAGCCTTGTGGAGAACCAGCAGAAAGCACCCTCAAGACAAATTTCAAATGTGTTTACAGCATAGGGTGAAGGTTGAATTTGTGACACTATCTCAAAACCTCTAGGACATTACATACATTTTTTAAAACTCTTCCCACTTCCCACAGACTGTTTATACAAAATACGCTTTATACTGTCCTCACATTTAACCTGTCTTATTGTTTTGAAGCGCTTTCCTTAAGCAATACAGAAGGTTACTCCCATTGAAAGATTATCTCATGCTTATCTGTTTCCTGCTTCCTCTTTATCAGACAACCTTCCACTCCTTCCACTACCAATTAAAAAGAAATTTTCTTCCTCAAATACACACAAGCGAGACAAAAAAGAAGAAAGATTCAGATTTCACACATGCTCACATTCATCTTTGTAACTCTGAGAATCAGAAATGATTTAGCAGCAGAACCTCATAGCAACAGCAGTGTCAATGTATTGAAAAGTAGAAAGAGAGTAAGAAAGGCGAAAAAAGAGAAATTGAGTCAGAGAGTGGGTTTCCAACAGATATTTACAGGCTTATGTGGAGGTGAATGTAAGTCAAAGTGGGAAGATAACTCCCTATTAGTCAGACCTTTTAATCTGACACACTAGCACAAAGACATATTGTGTGAGTTTTAGTGTGCCTGGGATATAATGTGTGTATGTTTTTGTGCTTCCCTGAGCTACCTCACCTCTCACCTGATAAAGCCTAGCATGCTCCTCCTTACAAGGCAAATCGCAAAGCTGGCAAACACAGTCCAGGAGCTGACCTCAAATTTTAAGTGAGGCAAGCAGGTCAGAATTCACAATCGTTAATAAACTTCAAACAAACCTCCTCTCTGACTAATACAACACTGGGCTGCATCGCAGAGGCAACCCTGGCCACCAGTCAAGGTCATCGAGTCAACACAAAACAAAAGCAGGAATACAGCATGGTTTGAATAGAGGTGGGTTTTGATGAAGATGTACTGCAGTGGGATATATACTGTGTAGAAGCAAAATAACATGACAAATATTTTAACAAGACTTGATAGGTATTGTATTTATTTATCTCTGGGAAAAGTTTGAATGACTGATGATTGATGATTGTGTTTGAAAAAGAATACTTGAGCTGCAATGTAGTCAGGTGAGACAAATACACAGTCAAGGTATATATTCAGTCCAGAGAACTTGGACATAAGAAAAGTATGGCACAATACATACCATGCAAACTAAACTCAGTGAGGGTCATACAGTGGCAGCAGCTTATCCACTGCATCTTTAGCATATATGAATATTAACATTTGGCCTGTTTTTGTGCACTCACAAACGAACTGGAAAGTTATGAATTATGCTGCCTGGCCAAAAAAAAAAAAAGCAAATATAACATAAAAGCCTATACTTGGCTAATTATTGTTCTGATTATTATATTTCAGCTGGCAACAATTCGCTTAACCATAACTGATGCAGTATGTACCTTCTCATCTTTTAAACAACAATTAGGTCGGTAGATGTACTGTAGCCTATTGTCATGGAAGGGATGTTACTGTGTGTCGGATGGGTATTGTCATGGAAGGGATGTTACTGTGTGTCGGATGGGTCAAATTACTGGCCAGCATTGAGCAAAGCAAAGAACTGAGGAGATACCTGAAATTACTAGAATTTGGTTAAGAAATGTGCAATGCATTATTAAAATCTGGAAGGATAGTGCTGAACTGTCATCTTGGTGAAAGAGAGGTGGTCTGAAAAAAAAATCAAGAATCACTGTGATCAGAGATCACTTAAACACATGGTGAAGTTGCATTGTAAAATAAAATTAAATCAACAGTAGAAATCACAAGTTTAATGGTGAAAGTAAGATCATTTGCACAAGCAGAATGTGATGTGAACGTGCAGGAGTTGGACCAAACAGCTCTGTGGTCACAAGAAACTTGCTAAAAAAAAAAAACTACAGATTGGAATTTGGGGCAAAGGAAAAAGATCATGTGGTCTGATAAGTACAGATTGACCCTTTACCACAGCAATGGGTGCAACAGTGCCCACTGTACAAGCCTCTGGGGGCAGTGTTACGCAGAAATAGTCAGCACTATTAGGCAATGTTTAGCTATTTTAAAGACAATAAAATTAAGTCAGCTGATGACTAGAATGTACTGAATGATCAGGTTATCACATGAATGGACTATTTCTTCATTGATGACCGAGATATTCCAGAATGACACTGTCGAGACTCATTTTGTGGAGGAATCAGTTTAACACAGTTTAACAGTTTCGACTTTATCGAGTGGTCAGACTCACCTGTCACCAATACAAAATCTCAGGCAGAAAGTAATGCGACTATGGACTGTAATAAATGTTATGATGTTGGTTGTTGAAACTCTTCCATGCTGAGCCTGTGCTGTAATGAAACCTGAAGGCAATCCAATGAAATATTACATTGGGTGACTTTGTTTTCGTTAAGTGCTGTATAATGGAAGCTAATGGGCAGGTTTTGAGATGTCAATAATCTTAAAGCGAAATGCATCTTTCATGAATTTCTGAGACAAACTGTAATGTGCCTGAAAGTTGAATAAAAGTCCATAAGAGCTTTTGAGATAACATTTACTCATGTCTGACATTTATTACCCAGTGTATAAATTGGCTAATGGCTGACTAACCCCATTAAACACGCAACATCACAATACATAGACCAACACAGAACTGTTTCATGACACAATTTGTGTCATGTCACAAGTGTCATTATCTTGTCATGATTATTTTGCATCTGTGTACAGTATGTCCACACATTTGTATTTAGGTATGTCAGTAGTCAGTAGACATAAAAAAAAAAAAACATTCTTATCACAAAGGAGAGCAAGTGCAACAACAACAGCAGCACAGGAGAGTTATCATGCTGGACCTCTGTATTGTACTGTAATTCGGGAAACTGTGTCTGTCTGTGCATTCCCACCTGTGTTCCATCTGTTTTTAGACTGTGTGTCTGATACAGTTATCCTTCTCTGCACTCACATGCTTGCTCCGTTCATCGTTCATTTTGTGGGTATTTGGCACATTTGCTGTCCTCACCACAGCCGATCAAAGCTCTTACTCTGACCTATGATTAAACAGACATGCACTTCATCAGGATGACAAGCAGCACACAGTAAGTAGGCCGCTGCTCTTAGTTGGATCGTGCCATCAAAGCTGCACTTCCGGCCGAACGCAGGACGAACAATAACCCACTCGGATAAAGTAATGAAGGCTTTCACATGTGGCGCACGTACCAATTTAGGCGGAATTATTACAGCATCCTAGTGCTCTTCAGTTTACCTTTTAAATGAATCATGTTTTATATTTAACAGTAGGATCAATTTTACAGAACACTTTCAACCCTAGCCAATATGCTCTGCTCTTTCTCATTGTACAGCACAGTTAGATGGTTGGTGTGAGTGTGTGTCTATGTGTGTAAGTGTGTGTGTGCGCACTAAAGCCACTAATGGAGCTGCACAAAAATAATACAAGCCAATTACTTACTTCCTCTCATATTATATATGACTATGATGAATGCAGCACATTTAGAAGGTTGCAGTGAAAAATGAACAATGCACAATGGTACGTAGTAAAAGCTTATTATAGAGCTATTTATGGAGAGTGTAATTTATGTTTAGTGCTTTGGTTAGCACTGGGATGTGAGTAAACAGCTGGGTGTTGTTTTATTAGTGTGAATGTGTGTGTTGGTATGTGCATGTATTATGCTGAGTGTGTGCCTGGTTAATGATGTGTAGATTGTGCAGGTTAGCACTGTCAACCTGCATTTCCAGGATCCAGGTTCGATTCTCACCTCGGGTCTGTGTTCATGCATAAGTGCATAAGTTTGCATGGTCTCTCCATGCTTGGGTGGTTTCCTCTGGGTGCTCCGGTTTCATCCAACAGTCCAAAGACATGTAGATTAAGCTAACTGTCGTTCCCAAATTGCCTGTAGTGTGTAAATGAGTGTGTGTGTGTCCTGATTGGTATCCTGTCGAGAGTGAACCCTGCCTCGTGCCCTAAGTCTCCTGGGATAGGCTCCAGGCCCCTTGCGACCCTGTATACAGGATTAAGCTCTATAGACGATGAGTGAGAGTGAGTGAGATTATAATGTCATGTGGCCGGTGTAAGAATGATCAAGAGACATACTGACATCACCAATACGACTTTCGCCACAGAGGTAACGCATGAGTGTCCGGCCAAAGGCTGTATCCTGTTTTTATACCACGCACTGAATAGTTACTCACATTATACAGAATCCTGTGTGTGTTTGTGTATGTGAGAGAGAGAGAGAGAGAGAGAGAGAGGGAAAGAGCATCAGACATTTCCCAGATGGTTTTTGAACAGCTACTGTAGAAGGAGAGTCTCATGATCTTAAAGGCTCAGACCAACATCTCGGTCTCTCTTTCTCTTTTTTATTTTAAATGACTTTTTTGACAAAGATTTATGTGGTTGAATTGTATACAATGTTGTACAAAAATTAATGTGGTTGAATTGTATACAATGTTGTATTAACGAGGCAAAAATTCTAATCCTCTCCTGAACTCTTATCTTATTTCATTTCCAGTACACAGAAAATATATTTCCAAGATTATTAACTCTCTTTTGCAACCCACAAGTGAAAGATCTGAAAGTACTGCAGATCTTAACAGAGTAACAGCGAACTAATTTTTTTTTTTTAATCCCATTTTGACTAAGTAATTATCCAAATCAAATGAAAGTGCTTCAGTATCTTTGCTAGCACCTAAAGAGGCAGACAGGCTCATCGTGTGCTAATCACAGAGACGACATGGGACGGGCAGGAAATGAGCTAAGACATGCGAGTCTCTTGAAGAGTATAACAGAGGCTCCACAGGGACAATTTCACCTGGAAATACCTGCTTCTGTCTATGTCTCTCTGTCTGCTTGTCATTTAAATTACCCTTTCGATGAACCTGAAAAAAAATTACCCTTTTGATGAACCTGATAAAACACGAATTGCGCGATGAGTTTAGAAAGGCAGACAAGACTCATTTCAGTGTTTTCATCTGTTCAAAGGCTTCACTAATACCGAAAAAAAGAGAAAACAAAGGACCTGCAGGGAAATAAGGATGGACACAGAGAGAAAGGGAAATCATGAAAAGGAAAGCGAAATAGATTGAGAAAAAGAGACAGGGAAGGGGCCATGTGCAGAACCCGGCCTTCATTAATTGTGTTCTGGCTGATGCAGACAAGACCAGTGAAAATGGGCTTTTAATAGTGCAGTGGAAGACTCAGACTGTTAATTATCCATAGCAGCTACGTTAATTCCGGCAGCTCGTTAGCTTATCTGTTCTGTGTATGACGTAACAAATGCGTGCAGATACTCCTGTGCTCTCTTGGATGAGTTCCAATTAATTATGTAACAGAACTAAAGAGTAATTTTCCTTTTTTTCTATTAACACAAATACAGCAGTAGATCACATTTATATCCCACATCACCGTTTAGTTTATGTAGTTTATGTATATAAGTGTAACTTCTAATAGCAGACAACTGGCTATTCGGACAAGTGAACTAATACCAGTCTTTCCTCTCCTGTTATAAGCATCTACTCAATACACAAGAGGAATGAGTGTGAGAGAGTGTGCGATGTGCAGAGGCTTACTGAAAAAAATGAAACTTTATGAAAGACTAAAGCAGTAATAACTGTGGCCATGTGTATGTCTGTTAGTGGGAGAGAAATGATTTATCATAAGCTCCAAAGCCAATTTCTTTTCATCCAGTGGAACACCTTTAATATATGCCTTCAGAACTCATCTGTATATATACAGTATGTGTGTGTGTGTGTGCGTGTGTGTGTGTTTGTGTGTGTTATGTTAGTCACACTGTGGTGGTTCGGTATTAATAACTATCATATATCACCAACATAGTCAGTGACAAAGAGAAACAATAATGTGGTCCATAACCTACAGGATGCAGAGAAACAGTATCCACTACTAAGTGATGGAACAGAAAATGCAGCAAGGTCTAGTGTATAAGAGACAGCAAACTATCCAGCTATTTGTGATGAGTGATATATATTTATCCTCCATATTCCAGCAAACTTTAAGATCAATGTTGGAGACTTTTTAAAGTAAATATATCTACCCGTTCATCCATTTTTCATGGATGAAGGTTGGCTCTGGATGAGGTGTCAATCCATTGCAGGACACTGTTGCGAAGGGCATTCAAGTCAAACCAGAATGTGTGATGAATTAAGGCATGAAACTAATTGACATTTACAGAGGACTCCAAACACAAGTAGAGTGATGAGACTTTTAGCCGCAGTAAAACATTTGGATGGTGCAAATGTTTTAAAGATAGCTGGGAATGACAATCCTGGTGAGATTCTCATGAATGTTTAAGATAGTGGAACATTTGATCCTTGAAAATCAACAGCTTTTTGCCAACTTGCAGCAGAGACACAAAGTGTGTGCAAACTGTACACACAATCGCACACAAACACATTATAGGAACTCAACCGGGAGTTGCCACATCACTCGTACAGTCCTGATCTCACTCTAAGCCGTTTCCACATAAATGGGCCATTGAAGGAGTTCCTGGGAGGTGTTTCAGATGTGAAGCAAGCAGTCTGATCATGATTCATTCTCATCTCTATAATGAGATTTTTTTTTTTTACCTTGATGGTATCCAAGCACTAGTGAAATGCTGGGATAAGCGCATTAGTGTAACAGGGGATTATATAGTGAAATAAAAGTAGTTTTTTTTCTCATATATGTGTTCTGTTATTCTACACAATGAAAACTTCTGATTTAACTTAAATGCCCCTCGTACAAACACACACTCAATCAATTTGAAAACACCAATCAGTTTACTTCACATGTACTTGGCCTGTGCAACAAGTACATGCACACACTCCATGCTCAAAGCATACAGTAGGTGAAACTCAAATAGCTCGATGTGCGAGGCGAGAGCCACCCTGCTAACTGCTATAAGTAAATATGCCTGTATGTTAATTGATTTAAATGAAATGCGGCATAAGTTATTAGATAGCATTATTTTTTAAATAAATGAATCAATTAATCGATCAATCAATGAATCAATAGGTCAATTCATTAATTTATTCATCTTCGATACGGGGGCCTCACAGGAGACTTAGGGCCCTGCAGGAACCAAAGAGCTACTGTCACGTCCACTAGATCATTAAGACATGTGCATACAACTGTGCAAATGTGCAACATTAAAGTTTCTTGAACGGCCCATTTCAGAGCGATGGCTCACAGTAGAGTACGCCGAGCTCGGGGCTCCGGCTGAACACCAGCTGTGTGTGCGATAAGGAGAATTAATTTTCCTCTATGCTGAGGCTTAGCGATTAGCTCTCTAATAAGCTGAGTACAATTTATATTCATTGTATATATTTGCATTTACAGGGATACCACCTGTCAATTAACACATTTATAACAATGTTGACAAAAATGCATCCAAACCCATACACAGAGTTTTGCTGTATTTATCATGATGAAGTAATGGCGAAAGGCAAGGAAAAACAGGGGCATGAGTGTACCTTATTATGTCTATAACAAGATCTAATTTACTTTTTGGTGCAAAACGAATGGCTAGGTAATGACATTACCAGATTAATTTCATAGATGCTGAATATTTTTGAAACATTTCACCAAAACACTTAGAATATTAAAGTATTGATTAAAAACCAAAGCGAGCTAGACATAATTCGTTCGTTGCATAAGAACATTACTTCTGATCTGGGAAGGCGTTGTGCATTGGGGCAGCAGAGTTTATATTAAAGGAGACCCATTATTAACTTATATCAATTTTATAGTCATTTTTTAACAATCAAATGTTTCTCCGGTGTACATGTACAAGCAAGGGAGAAAAATTACTTGCATTTTTGTATTGACTTGGCTTTTAACAAGCCAATTAGGTTTTCTCCTAATGTGACCTCATATAAGAAGGGTTTGTTGCTGAGCTGAGCTCTGCTGTTCTTTGTGAGGCATGGCTCAGCGGTAACTCATTTCCATAGACACTGAAATGCTGTGTTTGGAAGAGGAGTGAAACAGTTTGATAGTTTGGGTATTCCAGCCGGAGAATTAACACACACTTTGGGGACGCTCTGAGACATGTGGTAACTTGTTAAATGAATAGTAAAACATGAGACCTTTAAGGGTGGCATTTATACAGTACCACTATAACCCTGATTTAAAGACTCGATTGACATAAACATGTGTATGCAAGTAGAATAGAAGCTACATGTAGAGAAAAAGTGCTACAATTTATACTACATGGATGGCTGTTGTGTCAAGAAGTAAAAAGAAAATGGAGTGAGAGAGAAATTCCTCTATTTCTCTTTAAAAAAAAAAGATTTCTCACTTTTTATTTATTATTTTTTTGCCACGGCTATGCTGCAGGATTAAATGCGCAGAATGAGCTCGGCTGCCTCACAGCTTCTATGCGTTTACACTCAAGCTGTCAGAAAAGTACTATACTGTAGGTAACACTCATTACCATAAACGCAGATGGGACAAGCTAAAAGTATGGTAATAGGTGTGTCTTTGAGCTCAGTGACCATTTAGTGAATAGCTCTGTACAACCTGAAGTTGATGAACTACAGCTGTTCAAGGAAGCAGTATAAACCATCACAGACTGATACAAAGCCTATTCACATGCAGACAATGTAAAGTTTTTTTTTTTTTGTCCTGAGAATAGTGTCCCAGTGGTACGAGTAGGGCTATGAGAGAGTGAGGCAGGAGTGATGCAGAGTTTATGTTTGAGAGGGAGTGTGTGTGTGTGTGTGTGTGTGTGAGGAGGTGGGGCGATCTATTGTGCTCAGGCCCTAATGGGAAGAGCCTTTTTTCTGTACACAAACACCCCCAGTGGAGTAAATGACCGTCCAGGAGGGGAGATGAGGAGAGCGCACAGGGGAGAAGGGGGCTATAGCTGCTCACTCGAGCATTCCTTATGAAATCATCAACTAAATCCTCGACCAAATGCAACTGGTGTGCATGAACTCACAGTACCCCTCCTAAGTCTATCTTCTTTCGAGGACTTCTGAGTTCTTAAGTCTACAGATTAGGATGCCTGCGCATCCATTGTGGACTTGTACAAGTGTGTGCAGGCATGTGTGTGTGTGTATGTGTGTGTGCGTGCATGCGCGAGCTGTGGGGGAGAATCAACATCTTCATGAGTTCATTTCACAGATGAGTGTCTCTCGGTATTTGTAATTTGCGTGTGAAAGACAAGAAAAGCCAGAATGTGTCCTGCTCATATCCTATATGTCCGATGAAGTATTTGCAAGCCTGTTTATGGTGTGTGTGGTAAGTGTGTGTGGTGAGAGCACCGTCTGACTCACTTTGCATGAGAAAACCAGGATTACCCCAAATATTTATTCGTGCTGAGAGAGATGTTTCCCCTGCCTTTTTATCCCTTTTCTTTCTCTTTTTCTCACTCACACATTTTCTTATAATATAGTCATCTCTTTCTCTTAAACTACGATTCAGAGCAATTCAAACAAATACACACCTGTTATACATATTAAATGTGAATTACCTGGCTAGAATTGAAATCAGACTAGTCGGAGGTTTGTTCACGATATTCACTCGAATGAAAACGGTACCCTACGTGCATTAACATCAATATAACAACCTCTATAACACTGTATAATATGTAAAATACTGTATGCATCTACAGTGTTGGGTACAGACTAACAGGATGAGAGAGATGATCAGTCAAGGACAGTGTGATGAAATGATTATCTCAGGATAATTGCACAATATTACAGGAGTGTTATGCCATTTCCATGACAACCCCTTCAATACAGCAATTCAGCAGAATGAGGAGATTTGGTGAATATGCCACTGTGAAAAAAGTGTGTGTGTGTATGTGTCACACAGATACACACTGACCATGAGATAGAGGTAAACTGGCTCCATTCAGCTCAGAGAATGGCTCAGCGAGGAGAGGGAGGTGCAATGCTGTCACCCACGGAGACCAGAATGGGGAGTCATGGGAAAGATAAGCTGTAGGAGTGAGGTGACAAGGTGAACATCTTCTCACACACACACACACATACACACGCACAAAGAAATGTGATAAAGCAGTTCAAAGCAGACACAAGTGAAAAGAAATCTGAGGCCACTAACGACATCACTTTCATTTGACTAAATTAAACATGTGACTTGATTCTACACTGTGATTTTCAACTTCATTGGAATAGACAGATATTCGCTCATCAATTCCGAGATCAGGATTCTCACCCTGACCACAAGGAGGCACCAGATACACATCGCCCCGTCTCCACAGCAACGCGTCAGGAATGTTCAGCATCAACACTCACTCTCAGGACGTGTCTGTGTACTTCATGGTTTTGTGTGTGTGTGACATCACTAAAAGTTTTCTGCATGAATTTGTTCAAAAAACTGCACCACTGGTATATACTATAATTGCTGCACTTTGTCTTCGATCTCTGCCTCCACGTGTTTGTGTGTGTGTGTGTGTGTGTGTGTGTGTGTGTGTGTGTGAGCATAAGTATGTCTCTATTGGTGAGAATGTCTTCACTGTGGGAGCTGCAGTGTGCCCTACTCAGCAGGCTATTCACCTCGGCACAGGAACAATGGAATTGACCAAACAAAGACAAAGACACACACACACACACACACACACATATAG
>JAQMYJ010000039.1:20982709-20993046 GCA_030014305.1 Clarias laeviceps
TCTGATCATCTTGATTCATACACATTTACATTCCATACAAACTTAAATAATTCTTTTGATTGTGTAAAGCTGCTTTGAGATAATGACAATTGTTAAATGCGCTATACAAGTAAAATTTAATTGAATTGAATTGAAAGAAGAGAAGCCCCAAGAAGAGGTTTATGGTTGTGGTGAGGGAGAACATGCAGGAGGTTGGAGTGATAAAGTTAGATGGAGACAAATGGTCCACTGTGGGCATCCCTAAAGGGGCCGCTGAAAGAAGGAGAAGAAGAAGAATATAATCTAATGGGAACACAGATATATATGCGATCGGACGATGCCTGAATAGACGTTACATGCTGAATACCTGTACTATAATAAGATGGTGTCATTGACTCCAAAGGGGAAACTAAAACTGATAGATATGGAGGCTGACACTGCATGGTAATTTATGTATTTATTTATTTTTTATTGTTTCTAATGTTTCTTTTGATCTTCAACAATTAATAGGTTTTTGTGTTTGGAACAAAACTGAACACTTTTTTCATCAATCTAATTTGCTGCCAATGACTCAAAATCTACAAAATCATAATCCAAGCAGGAGTTTGCTATTTTTAATATAAGAACTAAACCAAAAATATTATCGATACTAAATTGCATATTTACATGACCACAAACACAATTGCAGGGTAATTAATCCAATGTGACAATGGATAAATGTTTATTGTCCATATCCATTGTAACTGTGGGAAGTGGAGTTACAGTGTTCAATTCATACTAATATAACCAAAAAAGACTTGGACATAATATTTTGGCAATTTAACACTCGTGATTCAAAGAAACCATACACAAAATATTCTCTAATAGCTGGTAATACTTCATGCATCTGATATAAAAACCTGTTCTTCTCAAAACTGCCGTAATGGAGATATCCCATTTTGCAATAGAATTGTTTACATGGTCATGATTAAAGAACTGTGCATAAAACATACTGACAGAGTGTGAGTAATCCAAATAAGGTTAAGCCTGGTGTTTTAGAAAGGGGTTATCACCCAAGTACAAGGCCTGTATGGAGACATGCAACACACATCTACACACCCACTCACATTCGCAAGCAAAGGTTGAGATAAAAGGAGTCATCTCTTTTAGGCCACAATGCCATGTAGACTTGGCCACACACTACATCACTCACTCACAGACAGAGGTTAGAGATAAGATTGAACGTGCTTACACACTTTTCTCTCTGACCCCATCTCTTTTCTCTCTCTGCCTATAGCTTACACACAGTTAACTCAAAACTTTGGCTGGACTCTTCAGTTTCCTGTAACTTAGGATGTTGTATGGTGTAATTGTGGCTAGTCTAGGCTGTCGTTATGTCTTTATAGTCCATCCTAGCTTGCAAGCAAACAGCGGCCCCAGGAAACCAGAGCAGCTGTGGCATTTCAGAGATGGCTGAGTGTTTTCAGATTAGAGACTCAAAGGCCTGAGGCGGACTACTTTCACCCACCATCTACCGAGCTGCTGGCTGGAGAAAAGAAACATTGGTAAACTGTCCACAAATACAGTAGGCCTTCTATTTCCCAAAAGTGTGCCATTTTGACCTGGAGAATTACAGCTTTGAAAGAGCAAAATGACCAAAAGGCTTTTAGTTCCATTTTTATTTTAATTCTGAACTTTTCCCCTGTTTTAAATTATATCCCTATTTCCAAAAAAAGCATAACAGATGATGACAGCTGCATCCCAGGAATATTCACTTCATGCTTTTATGTCAAATCGTGATTTTTACAGACATGCTGTGTGGTTGCTGTCACAAGAATCATCTGCCTTTCTTTCTCTCTGTTTTTTACTTACTTTATTCGGTACTTAATACTTAGTGATGCCTTGATCATGATGATTTTGCACTGTGCAGTGTGATTCAGTGATTCAGACTAACTGTATATGAAATATGCAGCAGGGCAATAATTACGCTCCTGCACACAGTAAGGAGACGCGTTTCTGACTCAAACCTGAATCAGTGTCACTTCATGGGGAAAACAAGATGATAAAAGCTTTCTAAACCAATTACATTTATAAAATGACCTTATGAGTCAAGTCTGTCTTAAGACTATCAGGGTCAGTCATCAAAACAGGAATGTCTTGACCTCCAGCTACAGCTACAATTGCCCCATCAGTTTTTTTCTCAAAGCGAGTTGAGACAGGCCAAACAATACCAAACCAAACCCGCTTCCGTCCAATGAAACAAACATAATTAGCAACTCAGCATTTCCTTTGGCTCTTTTACCCAGTACATTTCTCTAAGAGGATTTGGAATGGCTTTTTCCGTTTCCTGCATACAGTGCAATTGTGGCTGGCCTAAGTTGTTGTTAACTCACAGAAAAACAACAACCTTGGTGAAACAAGAGCAGTTGAGGAAACTGCAACTTCAGATGTTCAAACCAGAGCATTGATCACAGAACGCAGTAGGACACCGCTATCCACTTGCCACATCGGAAAGCGCATAAGCATTTTGGCCTTGAATGACCGATCCTAAACCCTGCCTGAGTTTCTTAGACGTGCAACAACTGTGTAGCACTAGTTACTATCTGCAATTTTCTCAATCATTTGTAGTAGCCTAACTGAGCAGATATTGCAGCTTTGCTTATTGAACTGTTTTGCATTTGGAGACACTTAATGCCTCTCTTGAGAAATATTTTTGCAGTTGGTTAAACACAGCTCAAATATAGGTAGAGCTAGCAAGCTTGAAAAAATGTATGACCCAGCTATAATTCTGCTCACTTCAAATGAGTGTTAAAGAAAAGACAGTTTGATTTAATATCATTTTTGCCACACTTTCAGGTCTGAATACCCATTTTCTCCTTTAGGTTCTCGATTGTCCTCCCACGTTCCAAATACATAGTGGTATGTGGCCTGGATACTTTGAATTGTCAGTAGGAGTGAATGAGAGGGACAGACCAGTGGTTCCAGTTATTCACTAATCTCTTAATCAGAATGTATTTATCTTACATCTAATGTTCTTAGGTGGGACCTCAGATCCACCATGACCATGACCAGAATAATGCACTTAACTCTAATATATACATTATTACATCATTACAAATTCATTTTAGCCAATCACACTGGGAACACTGGGTGTAAGCAACTGATGTACGCTAGATGAGATGCCACAGTCTATCATCGAGCCCCAACCCACACACACACTACTTGGGGTACCTTTTAATTTTCAATTAATTTCAGGTTGATTTGCCTAGTGCTTCCAACAATGCACACTGTCGCAAAGCAGCTTAACAGGAATAAAAATTTTGTTCATGGCATTATGGTACGACCATAAATAAATCCCTGTTTAACCATAAATAAATCCCTGTAAAAACTGTGTGCTCTGAGGTGGAAAGTACAACTGTATAACAGTATAATAAATGTATAATGCGTAAGCTTAGCTGATTGGTTAACTTCATATCGCTTCATACTTCATTGGGAGTCTCTCTAGGTTCCTGGTTCGGACCACTGGCGCCGTCTGATGTTTAAGGGGAGCCCTGGCTCAATCAGTTAAGGCTGTGAGTTACAGAGTTACTGATCAGAAGGTTGGGGGTTCAAGCCCGGAAAGTTGCTACTGTTGAGACCTTGGGCAAGGGCCTTAACCTGATCTGCTCATAGGGCGGTGTATGCTGGGTCACCCTGTGCTCTGACCTCAGCTTCCTAACTTGGAAAATTATTTCACCTGCTGTAAGGTACATATAACAAATAACTGAATAATAATAATAATCTTATTATAATTGCTTGAGTTGAGGCAGCACTGTGGCTTAGTGGGTAGCACTGTCGCCTTTCACCTCCAGGGTCCAGGTTCGATACCTGGCCAGGTGCATGGAGTTTGCATGTTCTCCCTGTGCTTGGTGGGTGTTCTCTGGGTTCTTTCAACAGTACAAAGAAATGTAGAGTATGCTAATTGGTGTTCCCAAATTGCCCATAATGTGTGAGTGTGTGTTTGTGTGCCCTGCGATGGATTGGCGGTATAGAGCGGTATAGACGCTGAGTGAGTAAGTAGGTGTTTGAGTTCATATAAAGTCCAGTTTGTTGTTACCAACAGTTCAGTGATGAAGACTTTTGTGGAAAAAAAAACTGTTTGTGGAAATTTCAGTAGTAAAACTATTCAAACGAGTGTTGTCAAAAACCATCATTGTAAAATTGTTTGTATCAGTGCAGTCCAAGCCATTTCGTGCTTAATTTTCAGTTATTACATCAATCTTTGGGCAGACCACATGGGGCCATCCTCAGCAGCAGTTAGTGGTCTCCACATGCTGAGAAGTGGGGCACCAGGATTTCAGACAGCTCCAGCGGGCTGAAGGTGTCAGGATCACTGGTAACTCATGATTGTCATATGTATCTTGACAGAAAGTGTGAGAGAAAGAGAAAGAGAGAGAGAGCAGATGGCCCAGACAGTATCCCAAGCTCAGGATTGATGCGGGGACTGTGAGGCGGCAACTCTACCCACTGCGCCACTGTGCCGCCATAACTGTTATTATGCTTTATTAATTTATTATTCCTTGTGGTAGCGCCTGGCCACCACTAGCTTGAGATTGTGGTCGGTTGATTTCAGAAGGCTGTTCCTTTCCATAAGGCATGCTTTTGCCTATTTTTTAATGCAGTGTGCATAGGCATATTGTCACTACAGACTGTAGCATAAACAAACATGTTGGTGTCATTTACTCCTACCAGATTTCCAAAAGGGCTATCAGTAGGGGTCAGTAGGAGTCAGGGACAGATTTATTATGGTGAAGTATCATCATACAAATCTATAGTGTGACCATATACTCCACACAGTATTCTTCTACACAATATACTTACAATAGCTAAGTAAAAACAGGCACATGGAGTATTTTGGTAATTTCCAAAAATATATATATCCCACTTGCATAGTATTTAGAGACATCACTGAGTACTTGGTTAAAGCACCTCTGGCAGCAATGACAGTCTAAAGTCTGCATGTGAATAATGCCACAAGCTTGGCACACCTTTCTTTTGGAAGTCACCATCCTTCTTGGTAAAATCATTTACGCTCAACCAGATTAGATGGGCACACCCATTTCCAGGTGTCTCAGAGATGCTCTATTGGGTCCAGGTCGAGCCTCTGGCTGGGACACTCCAATAGTTTTACAAATTGTTCTGAAGCCACTCCTGTGTTTTCTTGGCAGCATGCTTTGGGTTGTTGTCTTGTTGAAATGTAAACCATCAGCCCGGCCTAAGCATTCTGGAAAAAGGTTTTCACTAAGCATTGCTCTTTATTTTTCTCTTTATACTGACTAGTCTCCCAGTTGCAGAAAAACTTCCACACAGCATGATGCTGCCGCAACAATGTTTGACTTTAGGAATGATTTTAATAAGTTGATGTGCAATGCCTGATTTCCTGATTGCAAATAGTTCAATCTTTGTGTCATCAGACCAGAGAATTTTGTTTCTTGTGGTCTGAGATTCATTCAGGGGCTTTTTTTTTGGAAAACTCCCAGCTGGCTGTCATGAGCCTTTTAGTGAGGAATGGCTTCTGCCTGATCAGTCTACCACAGAGGCCTGATTAGTGAAGTGATGCAGTGATGGTTGTCCTTCTTGAAGGCTCTCCTATCTCCACAAGGGAATTCAGGATCTCATTTATTGTGACCCTTGGGCTCTTGGTTAACAGTCTGACCAAGGCTCTTCATCCCCGATTACTCAGTTTGGCTGGGAAGCAAGATCTGTGTAGACTGCTGGTTGTTCCAAATATTTTTCTTTTGAGAATGATGAAGACTATTGGGCACTTTCAATGCTGCAGAATCAATTCAATGCCCCAAATCTGTGTCTTGATATAATCCTGGCTTGTGAGTCTACAGATAATTCTCTTGACCTCATCGCTCATGGTTTTTATTCTGACATACAATATTTACAGTGACACCTTATACGGACAAGTGTGTGCCTTAACTAATTAAGTCGAATGAGCTCAGTTAGGCACAGGTAGACTCCAGTCAAGTTGGAGAAGCATCTCAAGAACCACAGATATCAGTAAGATGCAACAGAGCTCATATGGGATATTGGGATATTATTCAGTCTTTATTAATAAAAATTAACAAAAAACCTGCAAATATCTTTTTAAACTTTGTCATTGTGTTGTACAGTGTGTGGAATGATGAGAAATTATTATTATTTTTTTTAAAGATGAGTATGAAATATAGCAAATGTTAAAAACTTGAAAGGGTCTGAAAACTTTCTGCCAACACTGTCTAGGTAGACCTGCTCTGATGCACAGCAGTGTGTAAGTCTCAGAGAGCTGGACCGGAGGCTAAAGTGAGAGAGGTGCTGTGTAACTTCCACATCATCCACGAGTCTGTCAATAAGTTTCATTGGTTTAATGCTTTGAGCTGGAAATGTCAAACATCAGAGCTCGAGTTCCTTTCCCACTTTCACAAGTATGTGCATATACAAGATCTGGAGTGTCCTCTGCAAGATTGTGTCATTTCTGAGGCATATACACGACTGAATTACTATATAACACACACACACACACACACACACACACACACAGTAGATCGTAAAAATAAATGGTGGCTTGTATTTCTCACAGGCTTCAGTCTTTAATTCAGAAAGCAATTATTTTAGATTTTCCACTTCAGAGAGAAGGAAAGAGAGAGTGATAGACAGAGGGAAGGACAGAGACAGAGAGAGGAAAAGTCAGCAGGAGAGAAAGAAGGACAAGGAGGAAGTGACAGGAAAAAGGAGACAAAGAGAAACTGAGAGAGTAAGAGCACAGGAGGCGCAAAGACGATCCTTTGAATTAGTTCCATATGGGGACTGCGATGAAAGGCTTAGGAAGAAAAAAGGAAAAATAAATCTCTTCATATGTGCTCTGTGCTGTGTGTGTTATGCGTGTGTAAGGAGGCCAGTTTCTTTGACGGCCTTTTTCTCCCTTTCAGCTGAGACTCTTTTTAGTGGTGAAGAACTCAAGGCATCACTTACATCTGTAAGAAACCACACACACACACACACACACACACACACACACATGCATTCATGCATATTATGAGTAACAGCCTAATTCAATGGGGGGAAAAACTCTTTGGGAAAATTTATTGCCATAATTAAACTTTGTATATACCTACTATTGTGATTAATTTCCTTCAAACAAGTAATTATGTGATAAGGATATTATCCTACTGTTATGAATGAGCAGTTGTATGTGTATATGTGTGTGTGAGTGTGTGTGTGAGCAGCAGGCCAAGAGAGTGTGTGCCCTCAGCAGTATGGCCCCAGGCTGATAGGCTGGCATTGATAAGGGGAGATTTCCGCCATTGCACGCTTGTGCCAAACATCTGCCTGCCTGGCACAGCTCACTCAAGGAGTGTGCCAGGACGGGCCTCATTGAATACAGCAGACAGCCCTGCTCCACATTCATGAGGGACAATACACACTCACACACAGCCCTGCTCCAGTCCATGACACTTGATTATCCTACATCCAAAGCCATCTACTAAACACATGTCCAAGGTAAAGTCTGGTTTGCCATTTTTACCACTCAGCAGAAACGTTCATGTGACATGAATATAATATGGAGAGTTTCAATATGAGACCTGAGACTGCCCAGAGCAGGCTTCCCACTCGAATGGCAAAGGTCACTGACCACAGCCTGACTGAGACTGTAAATCAGGGCTTAGTCTTAGGACAGAGAGGTCGAAGGTTATGCACTCTGGGACCTATAGAGACATTTGCTGGTTTGCTCTCGATCCATTATCAGACAGGACTGTCTCTATGTGGGTCAATGCTCTGCCCCAATGTCAAAGGTCAACTAGACTGACCTATGTTGAAATCCAGTTATATAAGGATGAGTGGGCAGCAAGGCCTCCACCAATTAGTATGCCGAACAGGCAACCATAACAGAAATAGTCCAACAAATATTCCGGCAGTGGGCAACTAAAGAATGCCAGCATACACATTTCTAAAAACTGCACAACCCAGAATCCCGGTATTGAAGCACACCACACAGCCATGTGCTGAACTACAGACTTTAGATAGCTATTATTTGTGAAACAGATGAGGATGGTGTTTGCTTACTGGTGGCTCATGGTGTGACAGCTCCAAAGCTGTGGTGAGACCTGTAAAAGTCACTGAAACATACACACTCACATACACACACATATACTGCACCGTAAAAGCACATCCAGGCATCCACTCTTTGCCCTGTACTTTACCGAGGAAGAGGAGGCGTGCTAACTGGAGGGACAGAATTATATTGGCCAACCACAAAGTGCCCTGGAATGCTGGGTAATTGATGCTTGGCTTCTGGGAACTGGTCAAGAATGAAGAATTTGTTTGGCGCAGGAAACTTGACTTTTCAAAAGAAGCTAAGTTACCAATATCAAACGCTGTTTGCGTGAAGCAGCAACAAGAAGGAGACAGGATTATGGCTGGATCCCCGAGCTTCGATATCTAATGTGAGGCTTAAATCAGTCAAGGTTGTGCAACTATCAGGGCTTTGGTTTTATTAGTACTTCCTGGTTCAAATACTGATTTAAACAATGCATACATTTATAGATAAATGCAAAATACAGCTTTGTGTGTGTGTGTGTGAGAGAGAGCGAGAGAGAGAGAGAGTGAGAGAGAAAGTACTGTGTATAGGAAAGAGAGAGAGAGAGAGAGAAAATTTGACTCAAAGAATAACTTTTGAGTAAAAATAGCCAAGGCACATGAATACATTTGGATCTCTTGCTCACAGGACAGGAAGTTACTGATCCCAGAAGCCCTGTCTACAGGAAGTTGGCTGATTTGTGTTGGCCGCTCATCACAGTGAGCAGCAGCCATGTGGTCCACACATGATCATACAGAGGAAATGTACATCCACTGTTAGTAACACACACACACACATGCACATATTCACTTATAAGCTGCAGAGGTATAATATCAAAGGCAATGATAAGGAAATGACTTGAAGGAAATACCGTTGGGATGTGTACATGGCTGCATTTTTATATGCATTCAATTTTTGTGCTGTGCACACATAATCTCTCTCTCTCTTTCTCTCTCTCGCACACACACACACACACACACACACACACACACACACACACTCAACTCTGATCATGCCAGTACATCTTTGTGAAATGTCAGTGTAGTTCTGAAGCAGGGTGATGAAATTATCTCCTCAATCTTGAAATCAGGCAGAATACCATGTAATGAAATAAAAAGACATTGATCAGCCATAACAATAAAACCACCAGACAAATTTTATGTAGGTTTCTTTTGTTCCACCAATGACAGGCCCCATGGTTTCTTAGCAGAACTTGCCCAGAGCATCACACTGCCTCCACTGACTTGCTTTCTTTTCATAGTCACCTTCTTCCACTGTTCAATGGTCCAGTTCTCAGGCCTTGTGCCCATTGCAGGCTGTTCTGACACTTCTCTATCATCAACAGCATCCATTTTATAAGAAGTTTGTGCTACAGGTTAGCATTTGCTCCCCATGTCCATCAAAGAGCCTTCGGTATCCATAATCCTGTTGCTGGTTTTCCTTCCTTGGACCACTTTTGGTTGGACCTAATTGTATACAGGATAAATCACACAAAACCTGCCATTTTGAAGATTCTCTAATCCAGTCATCACAATTCGGCCCTTTTCAAAGTCACGCACATCCTCATGCTTTGCAATACATCAACTTCAAGAACGTCTTTACATCTTTGTATTAAGACTAACAGTTTAAGGATGCAGGTACTATAAACCCATTTCTCACCTCATTCATTGTGGTATGGCACAGCATTCTGTAACAAAAAGTCAGAGTCCACACTGTACCTAAGCAGGTAACACTTGAGCACCTGGTTTCTCTTCTGTTCTGGATAGTCCTTCTCTGGACGCCTTGTCCTGTGATAGATGGTGATGGGATCAAAAGCCGTTTCAAGGTCAGGAAATGCTAATAGGATTTTGCATACTCTGTATGTACTCTATGTATAAATGCTAAATGCAATATTGGGAGATTATGTGAGAAACTTGGACATGTTGTAGTTAAAAAACAGTGAATACTATAAGTAGGGAACTGAAGTATTCACTGAGCTTGCTGTCGTCCTTATAAGGTTTAGAGATTTTAAAATCATGAGAAGGATCTGTGAGTCCACTCACCTTGCCCTGATTTACAGACAGAGTTGTGTGAGCTGGAGTGAGAATTTGCTTCACTGTCAGGGCTGGGTACATTCCAGTTCACTTGCTGCCTAATACTGTACTATATATACCACCCCTTCTGCCACTGTAATGAGATAATTAATGTTATTTACAAATTCAAAATTCAAATTTTTATTTGTCACATACACAGTCATACACAGTACGATATGCAGTGAAATGCTTGTACGACCGCAAGT
>JAQMYJ010000039.1:20999538-21017342 GCA_030014305.1 Clarias laeviceps
GTGACATAGCTTCAGGTTTTTGGGCTGCAGTGCATCAGACTGATCTCTGTGTGTGTTCTTGGCACCACCTCACCGTAACATCACATACAGTCAAAATGGAGCGATTTTCACTCCCTGTGATCTGGTGACATGTCCGTGTGTGTGTGTGTGTGTGTGTGCTTGTGTGTGCGTGTGTGTGTGTGTGTGTGTGAGTGAGGGTTTTGCAAAGTAATGAATGTCAGGGAAGCTTTGTCTTAATTCGTCAGCAGCATACATTTCAATGTAGAATCATGTTCTTTTATTCATCTTATGAATTGAATTGATGATGATATGTTGAAAAATTATGCAACTGATAAATTAAATCTTATGCATCAGCTCCTCTTTGCTTGCACCCCATGTCCTGCTCCTTTCCAGGTGTGTCTACAGTACTCTTAATGGGTATGACATTTATTATTATAATAATTTATAAATTTATATATAGTTTTAAGGTAAGCAATGCACAGGGAGCAATCACCGACATGACTGTGGATAGATTAAACTGAAACTAAAACAGTTACAAGGAGACAACAATGAATGGTTTCCATTATATTTAAGCTGCGGGTGGTCAGCTTCCACTGTTGGCCAAGGAAGATGTTCCAGTTGATGAATTTAGTGTAAAAATGCTATTATGCAGTTGAATGTTGTACTTACTTGGAGTTGCAAATATCTTGCTATTGTCACATTTTATTTGTGATAACTGTAAAATAAAATGAGGTCTCAGTAAGCCACTCTACGGCCATATGGTTGTCACAGTTGTAGGTAGCAAGCTAATCTGCTATCTGCTTATTGATGGATTTAAAGCCCAGATCAATCTTAAACTCAGGCTGTCATTTAGACAACTGCATTACAAAAAAATAAACAGAGAATCAATGGCCACAATACTAAGGACCACAATTTTAACCAAAAAATTCCAGACAGCTGTGATGGATTGACACCCCATCTAAGGTGTAAGTCTCCTGGAAAAGGCTCTGGAAAGGCATTGATGTGCATGGCAAGGTTGGAGGAAACTGTAAAATCCAGAGGAAGCCCATGTAGACATAAGAAAAAACTCAAGGTCCGGATCAAACAAAGCACCCTGGAGCTGTGAATATATTTTAGCTTTTGTTTACTACTATATATAAAGCAATGATTGGTAGAAGGCACCTAGAAGAACAATATCTTTATCCACCTGAATTAAGAGACAGGTTTGGACAGGGAGTGTTGGATACAACTAAGCAAAATGAGGGAAAAAAGTGGTTTTATGATATAGCTTTATCATCTTGAACTCACCATTTTAGAAAGGTCAAATTATTGGCCAAGAAACAAAAATTATTGAAAGTGCTGAAATTAGGTTAAAAACTGTACATCACATTATTACAACCATGCTGAAAAAATGTGGTCAGAAAAAAATTATCTTTAATACAGATCACTTAAGCACTTACAAAAATAGAATGTCGACAGTAGAAATCAAAGCTATGTTTAAAAGTGAAGGTAAGAGCAATTCCACACAAACAGTGCAAGAGGACTGGGATGAATCCTGTCTGGTCATAAGAACTGCTTGCTTAGGAAAAAGAAAGAAGGGCTTCAATTTGCTAGTGAGCATAAAGGTTGAACTTTGGAGCAATGGAAAAAGGTCATGTGGTCTGATGACCCTATTCCTAAGCACTGGGTACTTCAAGTTAAGAAGTGTTCTCCCACACTACCCCACTTCTCCACTCTCTGCACTGGCTTCCTGTAGCTGCCCGCATCAAATTCAAAACCCTGATGCTTGCCTACAAAGCCAAAAACGGCCCAGCACCCACCTACCTCTCAGCTCTATTCACACCTCGCACTGCACCACGTTCCCTCCGATCCTCCAGCACTGCTCGCCTAGTCCCACCATCTCGCAAGGATCAAGGAAGATGTGCATCTAGACTGTTTCGGCACCTAAGTGGTGGAATGAACTTCCTCTAGATGTCCGTACAGCTGAGTCTCTGGCAATCTTTAAATGACGACTTAAGACATATCTGTTTCTTCAGTACTTGGGCTAAACCCCCCCAAAATAAAAAAACAAACAACTTCCCAACAGTGTTTGACTGATGATACAGTACTTAGTTAGTAACCTAGTAACCCGGTGTAAGGATCTGTCCTATGATGGAAACTATAAAGCACTTTTGTAACTTGCTCTAGATAAGAGCGTCTGCCAAATGTCTAAATGGAAATAGAAATGAAGGAACATGAAGAGATGCACCCATCATGCATAGTGCCTACTGTACATGCCTGTGGGGGCAGTGTTATTCAATTCAATTTTATTTATGTAGCGCAATGGTCATTGTCTCAAAGCAGCTTCACAAAATGAAAAGAAAATTTATGGAAGTGTGTATGAGTGAGAAAAAAAATGTGTTTCAGATAATAATGAGATTGTCCCTGATGAGCAAGTCAAGGGTGTCGGTGACAGGGTTGGGCAAGGGTGTTATGATCTGGGATTGCTTTAGTAGACTACCTGAATGCACCGAATAACCAGGTCATTCCATTTATAGATTTTTGTCTTCCCTGATGGCACAGACATATTCCAGGACTTAGATTATAAAAAAGTGGTTCCTCACATGAACTGGCCACCACCTTGCATGGTTTAATCAAAGCATAAGGAGGTCAAATGAAGTGCAACTTTTTCTTTTGGCTAAGCTGTACACATCATATGATTTGTTTGTCCAACTACGTTTTAGGTCTAGGTTGTATGTAAGAATTTTTAAAAAGCAGCTAACACAGACATATTTCCACACACTATTATTCTGTAATCTGTATTTACTGAATAATAATTATGACTGTAATGTACTGTATCTCATAATAAGAAAACTAAATACTGTACCACACACAATATACACATTCTTTTTATTTAAATGACCTTATTTTAACTAACTTAAAATTATGTTTTAAATGATGAGTATATGATTGATCATTTTTCAATTAAACATTTTATGACTCTAATGAGGCGCCTCGCCTTTTAAAGGCTTTTCAGTGGCATGATGTACAATCTTAATGCATAATGAGAGAGAGAGATGGCATTGTAACTCTCTACTATGAGCTTAAAAAGATTCGCAGAATGCAACAAGAGACAGTTCTGCTAGAGCGATCTACATTGTTTTTTTTATTTTTATTTTTTATGAGTGAGTAATCCACATAAACTTCTAAAGCATGTGTGTGTGAGTAAGAAATATAAACTTAGACACTGAATGGCAAACAAGCCTCAAGTCTTGTTTGATGTGTTTGCGTGCATGCATGGGTGTATGTGCATCTGTGTATCCATGTGTGACTGTTTTCTGTGTGTGTGTGTGTGTGTGTGTGTGCGTGCGCGCACTTGCCCTTTACTGTTTTTCACTGTGCAGTTTTCAAATCACTGTGCAGTTTTCAGATTTCTCAGAGAGAGAAATCAAAAGCAAGGAGATGGGGAGAGACAAAAAAACAAACATGTTAATGTCACTGACAGTGAAGGAGAAACCCCATTTAGCCTAATCTGCATGTCTTTGGACTGTGGAAGAAAACCAGAGACCCCAGAGGAAAGCCACCAAACACGAGGAGAACATGTAAACTCCTTGAAAACAGACCCAATGTGGGAATCAAACCGAGGACCTGGAGGTGCAAGGCGACAAGGCAAATCACTAAGCTACCATGCCACCATTATAAATACCAGTAATATAATACCAACAATGTCAGAAGAACTTTAAATTTAGGCATTTGGCAGACATTTGGCAGACAAGAAGAACCCATGGCCAGGAGTCACCGGAGCTAAGTTGAAGGAGTTATGGTGGAATGGAGTTTATACTCTGTCTTCCCTGTCGATTATAGTGACACTAACCAATTGTGTGTTTCCATCAATTATGTGGAAGAGGGCAGATAATGCGTTCCTCTGCACATGCTATACTGCCCTGGGTTGCAACATGACAAGCACTGAAAAAAGTGTGGCTGGCTGTCTTGGCTGCGTGTATCTCGGAGGGAGCCTTCCTTAGTTGGTGGAAGGAAACTGACAGGTTGCCAAACTAGAAAGAAAAGGACAGGTGGGTGGGGGGTTATAAAGTCCATCCATCCATCCATCCATCCAATTTATCCATCTGTCCATCCATCCACTCCTCCATCCATTACTGCTTATCCTACACACAAGGTGCAAACCCATCTCATGGCAGAAGCACACATGCTCAGTCACTACAGGCAATTTGGAAACACCAGTCAACCTACAAAGCATGCATATGGATAGTGGGAGGAAACTGAAGTACCCGGAGGTAACCCACCAAGCAGGGGGAGAACATGCACACTACACGCACATAGGACCAGAGGTAAGATTTGAACACTGAAGGTGCAAGGCAACAGTGAGTACCACTAAGGGGGTATAATGTGCCTTTGAAAAAAAAAGGGAATTTAACAGGCTATTTTTATGGTTAAATTGTGAAATTCATGATTACATTGATGCTTTTTCCCCTGCGTTTTTTAACATTTTACAAAGCAGAAAAATTTAAGTGCAATTTTAACTCAGGGCTGCCTCGAGTGGTGTGCATGGCCCATGGTCAGGACTAAAGGAATGTGGCTTGTGTGTGCTGTGCTCATACAAATAGGTTATAGAACTGAAAATAATCAGCGCATGAATGACATCATCGCAAATGACACATTTCTTAAATACTTAAATACTTGAATTGCTGTAGCTGTTTACTGAAAATATTTTCCTCTAACAATGCGAGTTTATCCTCGGATGTTATTGATGTCATAAGATTCCTCAAGAGTCGTGCAGTGTGAGGGCATTATTACTGTGCCAGAATGCCTCTGTGCTGTGCTGAACTGATGGAATCTTCACGTCATCTCACACTCAAACCACCTCAGCTGGCTGCTGCTTCACATCTTGCACTCAGATTTAGCAATGAAAGTGAAGTAAATTTAAAACATACACAGAATATGGAAGGACATCTATAACACAGGCTCAAATAAAAAATTAGTGTATCTGCTATTCATTTGAAAATATGTGTAGCTCTAGCAGGGTTCAAACTGTAATTACAATCCATTTTAATGGAAAAAAAAAGAAACGGAATGGTTCAGAAATATAGCGATATTAGTATGAGACTAAAACCCTGTATACATATTATATCTATGTGAAGGCGTTCTCAAACAGGACAAATGTTTGTGGCACAAACACTAAATAGGCCATCAAAAATCCAGTGTTAATTAAAACTCTACATTGAATTAGTCATGATTTCATTACTAAAAAGAAAATGATACAAATAATCTTCACCTCACAGCTCCACTGTTCAATCCTGAGCTCAGGTTACTGTCTGTCTGTGCAGTGCTTCTGTAAATGCTTTTGTCACATTGTTCACACTAGGTGGGTGTGTGTGTGTGTGTGTGTGTGTGTGTTAATGACTGCTCACGTATATTTGGTTACCTAGTTTTTTTATTATAGTAATTTTTTATCTTTTTGTGAGAACAATGCAGTTCCATTAATTAGATTAGTCAATAAATTTGAATTTTTTTTCCTCTCACTCTACCGCTCATGCACCTGTCCTGCTATTTTGAGAAGGTTGACAATTGTACGTGCTCTACAGAGAAATACACACATTCATGCCTTGAACAGGTTGTGTTAAAGGAGAAAGGGAGTGAGAGAGAGAGAGATAAAGAGAGATAGGGAGGATATTACAAGTATGGACCAAATAGTGCTGGCTGACTTTCTTCATTATTTTTTAATTAAAACATTTATAAACGCTGTTTAAAAGTTTTAACCAATACAAAAAAAAAGCACCTTCTTAATCTGATAAACACATCCTACAGCATGCACTGTTTGAAGAACTTCATAAAAAGGGATGGAAAAAGAAAGAATTATATATTACTTCGGAGATACAACCTAAACTGTAATGGACCAGTTGTAAACTGCAAACTGTTCACATTGTTTCTGAATTTAGCTTGATTTACAGACAAAGTGTGAACCTAGACAAGGGTTCTCATATACTGTACACAAGTGCAGGAGCTCTTCCTTGAAAAAAATAGGAAGGTTAAGTGCTATGACCAATACACCGATCAGCCATAACATTTTGGTCACCCACTTAATTTTCAGTAGACCTCCCCTTCTGCAACCAAAACAGCTCTGACCTGTGTGTTCTGACACCTTACTATGGAGACCAGCATTAACCTTTTCAGCAAATAGAGCTACAGCAGCTCTTATATTTGATCAGAGTACACGGACCAGCTTTTACTCCCCATGTGCCTCAGTGAGCCTTGGCTATCCATGACCCTGTTGCCAGTTCACTGGTTGTAATTCCTTGCCTCACTTTTGGTCGGTTCTCACCACTGCAGATGAGGAACATCTCACAAGAGCTTTGCTCTGACCCAGTTGTCTAGCCATTACAATTTGGCCCTTGTCAAAGTCACTCAAATTCTTCTCCTATTCTTTTTGTTTCCAACACATCAACTTCATGGACAAAATGTTTTCTAACTGCCTAATATACCCACCCACTTCCAGGTGCCATTGGCATGAGATCTGTAGCTATTGCGAGAAGGGCCGAATTATGATGGCTAGACGACTGGGTCAGAGCAACTTCTGAAACTTCAGCCCTTGTGGGATTTTCCCAGGCTGCAGTCTTCAGGACCAGTGTTGGGTGTAACGTGTGAGTACTTAGATTACTTTTTTGATGTAACGAGTAATCTTAGGTTCGCCATTTAAGTACTCAGTTATTTAGTTAGTTTTTCAAAAATATAATCTGTTATTCAGACAATTAATGTAATTCATGAGCCAGACAGCAGTGATTCCCAATCCGTTTGAAAATGTGTGTGTGCGTGTATGTGAAAACGTCCAACAAGCCCCGCCCCCGATAACCCGCACCCCTCTGTTATTCCTGCTGTTATACCCCTATCTCACCTATGCGGGGACCGACGTGGGGAAAGATGGAAACGTAATCACAGCACCAAAACTTGCGTGAATCATGATGAATCGTACCTACAGCCGCCGCTCGAACCCTCGAACCACACCAAAAGTGATCCAAGAAAGGAAAATCTGTGAACTTCTGACAGGATCATGGGAGCGAGTGCTGGTCCATGTACTTTAGTCCAATATAAACGCTACTGTGCTGGTTTCCTTAGAAATGTGTCAGAACACAGGTTATTACTGCTTTGGTGGCAAAAGAGGGGACCTACTCAGAATTAAGCAGGTGGTCATCATGTTATGGCTGATTGGTGTAGTGCCACATTCATACACACCAATCTGTGTATGAAAATTTTTTTTTTTCACTTTTCCCATATGAACGGGCAGGTTTGGGAGATGGAAATGTATTATGTTTAGATATTATGCAAATTAATAGAAATATCCAATAAATTATGATCTCTTGTTTATAGTAAACCGCTTGCACTGTAGGATTGCTTGTCCATTCCACCTGCTACCACCACATGTATATTTGATATATTCACGGAAACTTGAAATCCCTGCCGTAATTCCTTGTTAACTGTTATGCCAGTGTCTAACTGTCAGACTGCACTACCTATGAACTCCATCCCACAACACTGTTGCATGGACATTAGACCTATTATATCCAATCTTCTCCTGCAGTCACAATAACCAGATTACTAACAGTACTGTATACGTTTTCTCTTTGTGAAGCCTAACTCCTGCATTGCACCTGTGAAGCCCTTGTTCTCTGCCTGTTCATATTAACAATCTGTTTAATTTATTCTTGTTTTCCCTCTCTTAACCATTAAAGTATCCCTTGTTCCGAGCATCACACAGGCCTTTTGTTTCTCTGTCTGGTTATTAACTAAAACCTGTACCTGCAATATTAATATTTATAGCTTTAGGCTATAAACATATGCATTGGTGTTGCAGGACAACTTTGAAGTTAACATAGTTGTTCTCTAAAGAGAAATTAGCACCTTTTATCAGTAAAGGATTAAAAGGAGGTGTGTTTTTAATAACTGCAAGGTGTGATTAATTTTTTTCTTTGCCACATGCTGTCTAGCTTGTTAACAATATTACAACACCGTCCTTTTGGGTTTCTGTGTGAATTGGAGCCAGTGTTGAACAGGCCATTGTGAAAAATTTAATTGCTTGTTTACAACTTGCCTCAATTGTAAGCTGCTTTGAATGAAAGCATTTGCCAAATAAATATACAAGTAATAACATGTAATTACACAAGCACACAATCCCTGCTTTTTTTTTTTTCCAGGTAGCACCTTTCTTTATTATCATCCTGCTCTTTTCAGCAGGTGACTGCTCTGGCATTACAACATATTTGTCACCTAAGTATAAAAGGTCAACATGCAGGGATTACCAGTTTTCCAAACATAAATCATATAATTAATGGCACACTCGTTGTAAAACACTGTTGGAGATTTTTTTTATTAAATGCAGAATGTTATATGCATTTTTAATACAAATTTCTCTTTTCTGTAATGCAATGCTTGAAGTTTGAGGATAATAGTCATCAATACAACATGGATACAAATATGGATGGGTTGCCTATGATGTATTGTTATACAGTATATGGAAGGAATTAAGCCATGACCTTAATTTAGTGATATCTAAAAATAGATTTTGTGTATAAGAGACAGTAATGTTTCTGCTCACCTGACTTCCTCTCACGCTTACACTTTAACATCAAAGTATTTTATGAACTGGGTTTATGAGATAAATGCAAATGCAATAACTGACATTTAGAATGACATACGTAGGTACAGTATGTATGCCTTATCATCTTAATGAAAGATCACACTAATTTGCTAGTAGACTATATATACACTTTTCCTATGGTCCAGCCATGGAAGGAAGCTGTTTAGCAGAGATAGGAGTAATGGCAGGAGTGAGAGTAGAGAGGGAGTAAGCAGGGAGACACTGATAGAAGAAGAGTATAATGTGTTTGAAAAGCTCCAGGGGAATCATGCTGATTTAAGACAGTGAGAGGGACAGACAGCGTGGTCTTGCTCAGAGAGGTACGTCAGGAGAGCAGGACGACTCACAGACAGGAGGTCAGACTGAACCTTGGCTAAGTGCTGTGCTCTAGAAAGAGGCCTTTAGATAGGGAGGCCTGTTCTAGCACTTTATCTTACACTCTTTTCTTCCCCTCGTTCGTTCTCCCACCTGTTTACTACAGGAAGCGATGATATCAGGCTCTTCACCCTCCGGCAATGGGCAGACGGAGACAAAAAAAGGCGGGAGAGGGGGACAGGGATTGTGCGTCTGTTGGTGTGTGTATGTGTGAGTGAGAGAGGAGGGTTTATTTATCAGTAATCCCGTTTTTTATTTCCTCCACGTTCTGACTCACACAATGACACTCAACAGCATAAGTTTGTCCTTTGCCCCCCCATTCCCTCCCCCTCCCTCTCTGCCTGTCTTTTGTTCTGTCTCTTTCAATGAAATGAATTTCTCCTCCTTACATGCCTCTGTCTAATTACTTTGGAGAGGAACGGAAGAAAGAGCGAAAGAAGGGGAGAAGAGAGGAGAGAGAGGGGTTACATACTAAAAGAGCCTGTAAAAGAATAAGCCGCATTCTTCGCAATAAAGACATGGAAAGAGGGGGGAGAGAGCAAGAAAGCAAGAAAGAGAGCAAGAAGGCTATGGGGGTATATAAAATGACGCTCATTCCTGTGGAGGGAAAAGAGGAGGGGTGTCTGAATAAATTAATCAGCCTGATTGGCTTTATACGCATCAGAAGTGCCGCGCGGATTGGCTGGTGAGGATGTAAAAGAAGGTGAGATGAAGCGTGATTGGTTGAGAGAGTTGTGAGAAAGGGGAGACCCGGACTCAACTCTGTTACTCCAAGGCTATGAGGGCTGACCTTCAACACACACACACACACACAGTATGGTCACACCTCTCTCTGTCTGGAGAGGGGCAATTAAAACTTCAGGGAAACGAGGCTGAATGAGGGGATGAGAGAGGGAGGGAAGGAGCAAGGGAGTGAAAGTGAGAGAGACAAAGTGTGTGTGCGCATCCCTGCTGGGTCGGGACTGCAGACAGACATCTGCCTCATTATCAATAGCAATTCACTGCATGAGCTTCAATATAATATGCTAGAGTGTGTGTGTGTGTGTGTGTGCGTTATTAAGAGCCTATCACATCTAAGCCATGAAGGGACACTCTTACCATTAGGATGCTCCATTAGCTTGATAATTAATTTATAGCACTATGTATGAGTGTGAAATCGTGTAACCCATAAATTCCTTTATGAGAATGAATTCGTTTCATTAGGCCTATAATGAAATTGGATTTCCTGCCTTAAAACCTAAAACTGTTTTTATTTTTAATTACAATTAATTTACCTTCATTTCCTGGCATTGAAAAATTGTACCTGCCAGACAAATAAATAAATAAATAAATAAATAAAAGTAAACCAGTTTTTGAGTCGGTGTCCAGAACAAACCCACACACCTATTAAAATAGATCTGGTGTGGCTGATTAAATGAGTAAGTCTATATTAGACTGTAAATTGGGACAGAGCCAGACTGAGACAGCAGCTAGGACATTTTCATACAACTTTTCAACGAAGTAATCCTAAAAAACATGAATACTTTTTTTCATGAATACTTTTATGAGCCATTAGCGCACATAGAATTCTTATAGAATTCTTCAGACTTCTTCAAGGAGGGAATTTAAAGGTAATATGCCGTAAGTCATGCTCTGTCTGTGAGTGTGCGTATGAGGGGGTGGTGGTGGAGAACGAGGGTTTTGTAACGAGTGTGTGTGGCGGAGCACTCCTTGCCATTTTAAAAAAGGGAGTACTGTGAAACTAAACTGGGGAGGAGACCAAGGAAAACACACCACACATGCACACGCGCATACAAACAGTATTAGAGACTCAGTGGAGGCGTGCTGCCTCTGACTGAGGCCCTGTTCCTAGCACTGGCTGAGTCAAAGAAACGTTTCAGCAAAAGTGGAAAAAAGGAAAAGAAGAAAAACACACCAAACTTCCCCTGTGGCGTCAGCGAGCTACCTTGAAGGTGAAGGCCGGCCATTTTCACTCAAGTTCTCCCTCATTCGGAGAAAAACACAAACAACTCAGCTCAGATATTTCGGTCACGACTCTTGAAATCGTTGGATGCAATGAAGCCAAGAACAAACACACTGATTGTATCAACAAATTTGCTCAAAATAAATGTAGCTCAGTTTGGGTTCTTATGTATTTTCCATTCCAAGACAACAGTTAATTAAACCCTGAAACAAAGAGATACTGTGTATAGTATTTAAATCCATAGTGCCTTTGGAGTGCTTTAGAGTGTGTGCTCGTATGGGTGATTACACTTTCTGGCTTCTCTCTGAAGGTCTGATGTACATATTTTTAGGTTTTAACCATTCATTACTTAAATACATACGCTTACCATAAACCATCAGAAATAATGATTTTCCTGATATTAATAGTACAAAGTGTTCAATTGTAACACAGTATTTTTATAACCCTCTAAGATCCCCTGTTGAACTATAAAGTTTGTATTCCAGCACCATTTGTTTCACTGATCCTTTAAAACCTAATAACGCATTACAGTTCTGACCTGCTTCCAGCTTCTGATTCCCTCTATAACAGGGCTTCCCCCCAAAAATAAGACAGACAGAAAAAAAAAAGATAGAAAGAGAGCTAACTCTACTCTACATGCTAACCTTAGATGTCCAATCACTACTGATTCTGTATTCTTTGTCCCCCACTCCACAATGAACTGTATGTGAAAGGGAGAAAGGAGAAACATAAGCATTCCAAAGAGGACAGACAGCAGGCCGATACAGTAAGAATCAGTGTGTGGCATCAGGCAGAGTTGCCAGGTGGTGTGTGAGCAGGGTGGCTGAAAGAATGCACTGACGCCTCCATTGAAGCAGGGAGTGACGTTTTGATGGGTCTTTGCTGCTCTTCAAAAGACTGACATTCGAGTTGAAGGACAAAAACTCCCTGCTAGCTGGAATCGCTTATTTGGGAGAAAAGACATGTGTTGTTGCCATGGTTACTGGCTACTGCACACCAATCTAACCCAGTCGTAACAGCACACACCACAAAAGGCAACACCAGCAAGGTATGAGTTGTGCAGAATGGTAGGCACACAGCAACAGACTGCACACAACAGGGGAAAAAATAATAATAATATAAGGGGCAGACAAAAAATATAGGTCACTTTCAATATGAGGTGGAAAAAGTACTGAGAAATTAAGTTTAATTAACATTATAGATGAATTAAAAATTAAAAAGTTGTGCTGATACAGAAACTGCAGTGCTAATAAGTTATTGAACAAGAGCATGAACACAGGAAAATATTCTGTAAATAATTGATATTTACTGTTAGCTACAATACAATTTGATTGGCCTACCAGTTATTTGCCTTAACTACTGAAATCAAGACTAGTCTAACCCTGCCATATCAAAAAAAAATTAAGAAAATAAAGAAACTTGGATAAATATTTATAGAATTCATATCAGAATGGCATGATCAGGCCTGATGCAAAGTGAATCAGTATAACATTTCTATAGCTATTACAAATCACTAAGTCACTGTCCCAGCAAAGCACTGACTAAGACTTTTCAATAACTGATAAATAAATGTCTCATATCAAGGAGCATCATTACATTAATGATAATCAGTTTCTCTAAAATTCTCACTCACCGTCTGTACTGCTTTATCCTGTATACAGGGTTGCAGGGGGAGTAGGGTACACCCTGGACAGGGTGCCAATCCATCGCAGGACACACACACACACACACACAAACACACACACACTACGGGCAAATTATGAACACCAATTAGCCTAATCTGCACATACTGTATACTATACAGTGTGAGAAGGTCAGGACAGATGTTGTCACCATTGTCAAAATTCACAAAAAACACTTGATTGGATGATTTAAATGTATGTAAAATACATGGGAACTTACTATATATAGTATTGGCAGTGGTTCTCAATCTGCCCTGATCAGTTTAGTGTTTCCCTGCTCTATCAAGAACCTTGAGAGGAACCAGACTCAAAAGAGAACCCATTCTCAGTTGGGTGATACTTAAGCAATATTACTCTCTTGTGTAATATTACTCTCTTGTGTAAGGTTGTGTACGGCTGTGATGCAATCGGCACATGAGAGAATATGTGCTGAAGGCATCACAGCCATGCTGATATTCAGTTTAACAACACAACCTTAAGTGTGATATTGCTTTTGTGCAACAGTTCCATAAACAGCCATTTTTATCAGTAGATTATCTTTTGTTTCTTTATTTAACCAGTTATTTTGCTTCACCAACACATATTCATCTGTGACTGGCAAAACTAACTAACCACGACTGGCAGAGCTGGTGACCGACAGTTAATGTACTGTAATTAGCAGGGGTTAATTATGTTTTAAATTCTTGTTGGTCATATGTAGCCAAAGTTGAGGAGAAGTTAAGTTAAGTTCCTTAGGAACTTATTATATTAGCTCAATTCTAGGTAGGGAGCAAGTTATAATCTGTTGTTCCACGCACAAAGTAGTGCCCTGGAACGGGGGTTAGAGAGGGATTTGGCATTCAGCCTTGGCATTAAAAGCTAGTTAGATTTGTATCTGTAAATAAATGAACACAAATGATCCAGATGCAATTCAGAATGACTTGGAAGAGAATACTAAGGAGACAGTGTTTTCTAAGATGAGAACATTATCAGATGTGTTTCTTGCTGAAAGTGCTTCCTTGAATTGTTTTGAATGTGGGTTTTGCCAAGACAGCTGCTCTCCCTTCTTCCCAGTACTGTGGAGTGATAAATATAGTTAAACATCCCTGTGCTGTTACCGTCTATCATCACCACACGTTGATAGCCTATTGTCCAGTCAGATTGCTTGGCCAGAAATAAACATAAATAATCTTGATGGTAAATAAATCCCTTCCATAATTGTGCACTATAGGGTTGAAAAAGGTTTGTGACTTCCACTGTGGTAACAGACCCATACTTTATGGTAACCATAGTTGTAACCATAGTAAGCCAAATCTATTGTAGTATTTCCTGGAAACAGTGTTACCATGTGCATACTCATTTCATAGATTTCCGGGGCATTTTGACCAAAATGACTCATATACTGTACAGGCCATGAGACTTACAGAATATCACTGTGGTACACATACATACTGTATGCATATGTAGATGAAAGACAATTTCTGTTTTTTGGATATAAACGGTATTTAAAAAAAACAATAATTTTATTAAAAACAATTTGTACCATTTCTACAATTCCACTCTTGCTTTTTTCAGTCTGGTTTTAATGATGTTTACTATCCACTAAGGAATGACTTAGTGACCATAACAGCAGTAAAACTGTGATGGACATTCCACACTAAGTATGGTTTGCAGATCATGGCTTTTTGTTAAGCGGATGTTGTCTAGGTTTTACCATGGCACAGGAAAAACAAACAGAGAAACAGTCGCATTTTAAACCCACAACCATATTATAGATTGATGATTTTGCATCATTTTGCTAAACTACTGATAGTTAAAAGCAATACTCAGTACAAATGTCAGTTTAAAAAATATTCTAGCAATCTCATTAACCAAATAACTGAACACTTGCCCAGCCACTGCAATTATTAATGGCATAAGCAGATATGGCTAGCATAAAATATATAAATATATGTATTTGATTTAAAAGTGCTGCATCATATATGAATTAAAAAAAAATACATAGAGTGTTGAAATGACTGGAATTTTTATGAAGGACTGCCCAACATATTATTAAAACCTGGAAGAATAGTGCTGAACTGTCAACTTTGTGGGGGGAAAAAAATAGAAAGAATGCCCCTTATCAGAGGTCACTTAAACACTTGCTGAAGTTGCAGTGTAAGAAAAATCAACAGCAAAAATCGCAGCTATATTTGAAAGTGCAAGTAAGTGATGAGAACTCACAGGATTGGGACCAAACAGCTGTGCAGCCATAAGGAAACCACATGTCAGTGAGTCTAATTGGAGAAAAGCCTCCAATTTGCTAGGGAGCATAAATATTGAACTTTGGACCAATGGAAAAAGGTCATGTTCAGATTGACCCCATTCTAGAGTGATGGGTGCATTAGAGAAAGGGAAGTGCATGAACCAATGCACCCATCATGCATACAGTAGTGCCCACTGTACACGCCTATGGAGGCAGCATTATGATCTGGGGTTGCTTTAGATGATAAGGTCTAGACTCAGCAAGGTCATGTTGCAATAAAATAAAGTCAGCTGATAACCTGACTGTATTGAATGACTGGTTATCACATCAGTGTTTTTTTTCCTCACTGAATACTGCACAGCAATATTCTAGGGTTCCAACTGTGAAAGAGTGGATCTGGGAGCATAAGGAATCAGTTTCACACATGAACTGGTCACCACATTACAGACCACAATTAAAGCTAAAGAGGGTTGAACAAAATGTGTATATTTGTTCCATGGCTATCTGTGAATTTTTTCACAAAGAGTTAATCTATAAAAAATATTTTAAACATATGAAACACAAAAGCCATACTGACACAGGGTCTTTGAATAGCTACACTACACAAATGACAAAAGCTACAGTGATAACAGTCAGTTAATCACTGTAATTTGTAACGCATGCCTAAATCTAAAGCTCTAATGGGAAATGCATGTTTATTTTTAAACCTATAACTTTTCAGATAAGCTCAGCACTATCTAATAACATCTGGCTCAATGATATAAGGTCCCCTAAATTCTTTCCAGAGCTCCACAATGTAGACTACCCATAACCTACAGTAGACCTACGGTATAATATGACCCAAATTGAGTGTGCAGTTCCTCTGTTTTTGCACTCCTACTGTGTATTCCATAGTCCCATCTTTTTAAACAGGATTATTAAATAGACCATGGATGGTTTTTTTTGTGTTCTAAACACATTTTAAGCACAACTACAAGCCACAGTTTTGTATAGCATGGCTGTCATTGTTGTGCTACTGTTATGGTTACTGAGTCATTCATCAAATAAGTATATTTAAGACTGATGAAGCAAACAAAAGTGGTGGTGTAGGAATCTTTGATAAGACAAAAAATGTCTTGTAGCCACATGCAAAACCGTAAGAAGTGTTTAATGCATGCATTTCATAAAGTAATTGATCGAATTTACTTAATTGATCTGTTTTGCTTTAGAACTGTTATTTATGTCAGTTCATAAGCCTTAAGGTTTAGAGAACATCTTCATTACATCATCACATTATGCACTCTGGTGCTTTAGTGCTTTAGGTATAGACTTTCTCAACAATTGCTGTCACAAGAATTGGTCCTTTATGTTTAATTAGTCATTAAGGAATTCAATAAAAAATGCGAGCCTTGGTGTCCCACAAAGGACTTTAGTGAAAGTGCTGTTCCTCAGGATAAGACAACGGTAATCGATTTGTCTCTTTGCTAGTAAATTAAAAATTATGCACCAGCTGGCTGAAGAGAATGTTAACACAATGGGTTCACACCGGGTTTTAGCCACACACACAGGACAACAGCTGAACATGGACTGAGCATGACATCACATTTGGTCAAACCCATGACTATCAATGTTAAGCGTAAAAAAAATCCATGTTGTCTGAGAGGTCTCAGAGCGGTTAGAAGGAGGGAAGAGATTCTTTGCGGTACTATTGTATGTAACCACTCATGCACACACACACACACACACACACACACACATAGTTTTGGACATATACATGCACAATCACTAAAAAAAAAGATTTGTGGTACTTTTGGATAATGCCAGCATGTCCGCACAAACACACACCCATACACACAGCCACTGCCACAATCTGTGTTTTTGTGTATATGTTTGGGAGTGTGAACTGATAAAATGTGTGTGTGTGTGTGTGTGTGTATTGAGAAACTGAGTACAATGTACTTGTGCTGCATTTTACATATGTTTCACTAGACTTTAACAAGAAGCAACCACACACACACACACACACACGCACAAACATGCACACATCTTGGTCTTATAATGCTTACGCCAATTATACTTACACCTAAATCTAACCTAAACTTCTGTCAACAAATGAAAGACTCTGTCTCTTTTAGTTTTTCAAATAAAAGCTGCAATATTAAAATACTCTGACTTGTGGGGACCAAGGAAATGTCAACTCAGAGCTAAACCAATGATTTGTTCCTACCAAATTATAGTATAAAAGAGTATAAACACACACACACACACACACACACACACACACACACACACACACACAAGAATGAAACTGATAAGTTGATAAGCATCGAATAAAACACAGGTGCTGTTGAAACCGATCGTCCTGTGCAGACTTTGTTCCGTGCACCAGAGCTTAGTACTGTAAGTCGTTCTGTAACACAACAACATGTACAAGTGCGAACATTCAAGCAACTGAATTCCTTAAAGCCTAGAAGAACTGCAAAAATATTGAAACCTTAAGCAGCATTTGCATCAAGTCATTCGACTTATCTCAAGCTACTTAAAGTGAAAGGAGGCGATCGCATTCCTGATGGTATTTGAGGGTGAACGCTGTTTCTCACGTGCTCTCTGGAAGCCCTGGGATTAGAACTCACAACCTAGCACAAAAACATTAAGCACCCCATTACCAGCACCACATGACAGAAATGTTTTAGTGTATCACTTTTCACTCACATGTACTGAAAAAAAGCCCAGCATTTATATTTCTTAGTCTTACACACTTGAAAGCACAGTAAGAGCACACACACACACACACACACACACACACACACACACACACACAGATTGCTGCCTATGCCAACTACTGTAAATATTTAGAGGTCAGCAGTCACAGAGTGGAAAATCAAAGCTTTCAGTGGTGTGTGTGTTGTGTGTGCATGTGTGTGTGTGTGTGCGTGTGTGTACATATCGGTATGATGTGGGTGCGACAGCACT
>JAQMYJ010000039.1:21017442-21039810 GCA_030014305.1 Clarias laeviceps
GCCTGTGTGTGTGTGTGTGTGTGTGTGTGCACACCCAGAGAACTGCTCTCACTTTCAAAGAGCTCTCTTTAATGCTCCACACTGACAGAGAGAGAGAGAGAGAAAGCAGTTATCTGTCTGCTGTGTGTGTGTGTGTGTGTGTGTGTGTGTGTGTGTGTGTGTGTGTGTGTGTGTGTGTGTGTGCGTGTGTGTACTTATCTGTATGATGTGGGTGCGACAGCACTCAGGGCACCACATTAATCAAAATGTTAGAAAAACGTTTCCAGTTAAAATAAACAACATGACCCAGAGCCCAGTGCGCGAGACTGCAGAACGATCTTGTCGGTGTAACGCTTTCTCAAGGCCTTTCTCTACTCCGGGCTGATTTTAACTGGGGTGGAACCTTTTCTCTGAACAAAAGCAACAACAGAGTGAACGGACTAGTGAACACAGTGAGAAAGCAGCACTAACCTTGCAAGAGTGCATTACTGTGAGAGATGAGAGTATAAAAACATCATTCTGATTAATAGCAAAGATGTAAGTCTGCTCAAATCAGATTATCGTGCATAATCTGAATGATTGTGTTATGTTATAGTATGGGCTTGTTTGCATATGTCTGTGTGTGTGTGTGTGTGTGTGTGTGTGTGTGGTTGAACCAGTACCACAAGCATGTGCGCCTAAATGTGGTCAATGTGGAGATACGTGGAAAATGTAAATCTGTGCATTCTATATGTGTATACACATACACACACGCACACACACATATGTGTATTCTATTGTTGGTGAAGCCACCCTCTCTCTCCTAAGTGGCCCTCTTTCTGGAAGCCTACTATATAATTTACCCGAGGCCAAGCAGTCGCTATTTTTTCCGACCACTAATTAATTATAATTCTGCAGTTTTATACAGTCACAGTAAAGGCATGCAAAAAACCTACATGAGAGAGAGAGAGAGAGAAACTGCCCTTGTGGCTTTGTGTTAAAGCATTTACTCCGCCTGTCATCTCCGTGCCTTTGACACAATTTCCATCTCAAAACACTCACCATATTTCAAAACTGCTTATAGCCACAGCGGTACAAGATGGAGACTAGGATGAAATCAGACAGAGGAAGTCCAAGGGGGTTTATTTAGTCAGAGAACATCAGCGAGATTGCTAGACGTTAACACATGGCTTTACACAATGACTATATGGATTTTGGTTAAATCATGAAAGCTATACTGATTGCTATGTTTTTAATACACACTATGTCGATCGTCAAAACATGAAGCATACTGGACAGCAGGCACATCAAGCAGTACTCTATCTAGTATCTCTATGAGCCAGGCATATATTACTAATTCAGAAATACAGTAAGTGCTAGCATACACCAATCAGCCGTAACGCTAAAAGTGTTAGCATTAAAACCACACCTTTTATTTAAATTTTTCTTTTGTGTGTTTTTCTTTTTAGTGTTTTATTTTCTACATTTTAGAACAATACTGGACATTTCAATACTATGAAATGACTCTAATTATAAGGTAATTCATTTAAAAACAACAACAACATCAATCAATCAATCATTGTTTTAAGACATGAAGGCTCTTCTGGAATCATTCTTGCAAGTACAGTACCATGATGAAACTGGCCCTTATAAAGACCTTCCCAAAAAAGCAAGACCAAAACCTACCTCTACTGCAGAGGAGAAGTGCATTTAGAGTTACCAGCCTCAAAAATCACTAATTAACAGCACCTCACATTAGAGCCGTAATGAAGGCTTTACAGAGGCATAAGTAGCAGACACATATCAACATCAGCTGTTCAAAGGAGATTATTGCATATTTTGTATGTTTTACAATGTAGAGAGAAATAAAAAACAGGAAAGATTATGAATTTGGAAGGTGTGTCCAAACCTTTGACGGGTAGTGTATAAAATCTGGAAGGATAGTCTTGAGCCGTCAACTTTTTGGAAGAGAAAAGCATGAATCATACTTGGTGAAGCTGCAGTTTTAAAAATAGACAGTAGAAATAAGAGCTATGTTTAATAGTGAAATTAAGAGCATTTCCACCTGCACAATGCAACGATATACAGGATTAGGAATAAACCACTATGTAGCCGTAAGAAAAACACTTTTTGCTGAGAGTAATCAGAAAAAAATGCTTTGGTTATGCTAGGGAGTATAAAGGTTGGACAATGGAGCAATGGAAAAAATTCATGTGATCTGATGAGTTCAGATTGACCTTATTCTAGAGCGATGGGCGTGTCAGAGTAGAAGAAGGGAAGGACATGAAGCGATGCACCCATCAATCACCGTGCCCACTGTACAAGTTTCTGGAGGCAGTTTTATGATCTGGGGTTGCTTCAGTTGGTCAGGTCTAGACTCAGCAACATTCTGTAGCAATAAAATGAAGTCAGCAAAATGCACGAGCGTACTGAATAACCAGGTTATCACATAAGTGTTTGTTTCTTTGTTTTTTCTTCCCTGATGGCATGGCGATATTCTAGGACTCAAATTGTGAAAGAGTAGTTTTGGGAGCATGAGGAATCATTTGCACACATGAATTGACCACCACATTGCACACCACAATCAAAAGCTTTTTTATAGTGTATATTAAAATATTAGAACGCTAATTACATTGCTTACTAACAAGCAGACAAGGTAGTAAGCCAAACACCTGGCCCTATATAATATTTAAGAGGTAATTAATTCTTGGTCTGTGACATTAACAGGAAAATTTGCAAAATGGGTAAAGAAATCAAATTATCTCAAAGTGCTATGCAGTGTCTAAATATGCCATTTACTTGGCTAAAGTTAAATTATCAACCTCATTAAACAGAAACTTTCCAGTTGAAATACTTTAAATAGTTTAGGCAATGCTCCTAAAATTACTGTGTCTTTTTATTTGAGGACACGTGTCCCTAAGTAAGGTGTTAGACCATAGCACTCTATGTTATGATATTATTAAAAAGTATTACACACTTAGTTCCAATCAGAATTAGTTGCTATGGCCAGAGAGTGGACACTATTATAAACATGTTTTTTTCTTTCTTTTTCGAAAAAGAGATATTTCTCCATTGTAGCCTGAGCTTCATAAGCTTTGTCGTGATTTAATGGAATGTAAGTATATGAAAAACCATGTATGACTAATCACTAATATGAATAGAATTTCACACATATTTTTGTTGGCAGCAGGGCTTGGGTGCCATTTAACAAGATTAGCCTAAGAAGCCATGTTAATCCATTAGTCAGTAATCCATTACAGTAACAATACAGAAGGACAAATAGAGGTAATTAATGCATGTAAGGATGTGTGGAATCCTTAGACCTTGGACCAGCTTTAATCAGTGTTAATCAGTGCTCCATCAAATTTAGGCCAGATGCTTAGCAACATGGCTTTTGCCAGTATTATTCATTGCATATTTAATATGTATTGGTGTAAAGTATATACAGCATTCATGGTCTCCTGCTGACAAAAAGTCATGGAAAGGTTTCCTTTGATTCTTAGTGTTGTGATTTCTAGCAATGGTGTTGGTAATGGTATGTGCTTTCCATGGAGAAAATCATTACTTAAATGACCACACAGTTTAGCGTGTTTAACAGGTCACCTGGTGTTAATTCCAGGCATGTCTGGTGGTTTGACTGGTTCTCTCCAATGGTGACCTTGTGGTAACAGGCTGTGGTGTATTGGTGATTCAGTGGACATTTGATATTCCCATCTGTAATTATAATGCACTTTGGACTGTCGTTAAAAAAACAAGTAAAGAGCTGATGTAGAACTCATGGTTATTTACACAGATCTTATTCAAAATATTAATGCAAGAACACCCCCAATTAATTACATGCAGAAAAAACTGCAGCTGTAACTAGATCAGTTTCGAGTACGGATGCTTGGTCCTTATTTTCTTTTATTTTCTTTTTTTGTCTTTTCTTTACATCTCATGCTTTTAAAGATTAGATTTTTGGAAATGTATACTTTTTAAATAAATAAAGATTGCATTAAAGCTAAGCTGCATTACGATCGATGAATGGAATAATGGGGGTGCTTTAGCATTAATATTTTTTCTCCAATCCCAGTATAGGCAAATAAACACTCATTGACAAAGAAAATAGTTCTTAGAGACTAGAATGAAACATTTTTCCAAAAAGTTTTTGGGAGAATGACTAAGAAAAATAACAATACTTATACATAACCACTAGAGACCATTTCATCATTGTACTGGTACGAATTAGGTACCAAAAACACCATGTCTGTAATGTAAAAAAATCTGTAATGGGAATCCATTAAATCCTAGTTAATAAAAAAAGTAGTTATTTGCAAAGCTGTTTTTCTATGATAGCCTTATACATGTGGACAAGAAAATATTTAGGTAATATTGACTGTTTTGGAGATCAGTAGGGATGAAGCACTGCCATGTTTCATAATCATTAGGAAGAAAACAAACAGTCTGACTAGTAGATGTACTGCTACTGTAATAATAATTTACCATGGGTACAGAAAGTATTCAGACCCCCTTAAATTTTTCACTCTTTGTTATATTGCAGATATTTGCTTAAATAATTTAAGTTCATTTTTCCTCATTATGTACACAGCACCCCATATTGACAGAAAAACAGAATTTTTGACATTTTTGCAGATTTATTCAAAAAGAAAAACTGAAATATCACATGGTCCTAAGTATTCAGACCCTTTGCTCAGTATTTAGTAGAAGCCCCCTTTTGATCAAATACAGTCATGAGTCTTTTTGGGAAAGATGCAAATTTGTCATACCTGGATTTGTGGATCCTCTGCCATTCCTCCTTGCAGATTCTCTCCAGTTCTGTCAGGTTGGATGGTAAACGTTGGTGGACAGCCATTTTTAGGTCTCTCCAGAGATGCTAAATTGGGCTTAAGTCAGGGCTCTGGCTGGGCCATTCAAGAACAGTCAAAACAATTCTGTGTTTTTCTGTCAATATCGGGTGCTGTGTGTACATTAATGAGGGAAAAAAATGAACTTAAATGATTTTAGCAAATGGCTGCAATATAACAAAGAGTGAAAAATTTAAGGGGGTCTGAATACTTTCCGTACACGCTGTATGTGAGTAAATTAAAAGTACAGTGGAACCTTGGCATTCAAATGCCATCTTACAAATTTTGCCTTAAGAATTAAAATTAAGCAAGAAATTTGCATCAGCATACAAACCATTTTCGGCCTATGAACAAACCACACCGAATTTTACACTTTTTTGTGTGTGTTAGTGTGTTTTTTTTTGGCATTTTGTGCAAGATTTAGTGAAGACTAAACATGGGTCCCAAGAACATTAGCAAGGACGGGAGGAATCAAAAAAGGAAACATAATCATTAAAAATTACTACAATTAAGGTTAAGTAAGGTTTGTCTATTTATTGCATATTTAATTAATTTGCATGTCTTTTCTAAATGTTTTGATTGTTTTATATGCACAAATATGATTATACTGTTGGAAATTGGTAATGTTGGTAGTCTATTTGGGTGGCTGGAACATATTATCTGCATTTCCATTATTTCTTAGGGACAATTCAGATCACAATACGAATTTTCATCTTAAGAACTTGTCTCTAAAACTAATTAAATTCATATGCTGAGATTGTACTGTTCTGATCAAGGCAATCACTTGGCTGAGAGGAAATGAGTTGCAACCGCACTAATTATATTTTTATATGTTCAGAATTTAATCTGAAATAATCTTTAATCTGTGTCCTGTTTTCTATCTTGTACTTCAACTAACCAAGTGTGCTGTACTGATGTAAAAGTCACCTTAAGTCGTATATAGTGAAAGATGATGTTACATGGCTAGCTAACTTAGCCAAATGCTGTTGTTTTCAGTAGTTTGCTATGTTAGTTAGCCACAGTAGTTCTTGTTAATTCATGCAGGGTTACATGGCTAGCTATCAAAGATGCTCCTACAATCACTAGGGAATATCAGTGTGAGATTCTAATTTTAATACGGAAATGTAAAATGTCAAAAATATTTGGCTAGATAGTCTAGCTCACTCTGCTAGCTAATTCCTTACCTTTATGTGTTTCTGGTAGTTGGTTGTTGAGGTATGAAATGGCAATTTCTCCACAGGTTTTATGTACTAATATATAGAATATTAAATCAGACACACTGAGGTAGGGATGATCATTTGTCTCAGATGTTGCTGCTGCTGGCTAACGTTTTGGTGTCTGTTTGTAGACTTAGCAGAGAGCACATTGGCAAAAATGCTTTTTTTTAAACTCTGGAATGAGGATCAAAATTCTGTTAGACTTATGTAGAAGTAAAATTGCTATGCTAGAACTGGATATATATAGGACCTATCCTGTGTATAGTCACAAGAGACATCCCAGGACACAAGAACACACACTTGCAATCACACTACCTCTGCCTATCTCGGACTGTGGAAGGAAACCTGAATACCTGGACGAAACCCACCAAGCACTGGGAGAACATACGATCCTCACACGCCCAGACTGGAGGTAAGATTCGAACCCTGAGCCCTAGAGGTGCAAGGCGACAGTGCTGATCTTTGACCACCTGTGCTGCTTTAATTGCACTCAAAAAGTATGATTATAGGGATCCATGTACTTCAGTACTGTAATGAATGAGAATACATAGTTCATAAATTTCCACCACGGACCACCACTGAAGGATATGACAATGAAATCATTGATGCCATTAGAGTTTGCAAACTCTATATAATATAGTTGATTGTGCTAATAATGGGAGTTCAGCTTGAAACCACTTATTACATAATAAACTATCTATTCAATGTTATGTGAAATAGCAATCATTATAAGGCCGTTTAAAATAGTAAAAAGGGTACAAGAAGCACAGGCATTCATATGAGTGCAGATTTCTTGTTTGTGTTGTGCTGAATACTGGTGTTTGACCCTGAAATGAGCTAGTGGAACAGGCTACCCCACCCACTGGGTTTGGGGCTGTGTGCTGAGTGCGGTATGAGCTCACACAGGCCTTCAAATTCTCAAGCACACGGGGCAAAATCAAAGTAAACCTGAAGAGTTTTTGAGATGGATTCCTCCGTTCCTTGGACCTCACAGACACACACACTTGTGAGAAAGGCACAAACACCTAATAAGTGTGGCAATCAAAAAGGGTGTGTGTGTGTGTGTGTGTGTGTGTTTATATGTGTGGTTTCGGGTGTAGTCTGTGTCCTTATGACCCCTGTTCACGCCCACATTACGTGTATGAGATTGAGTTACTCCCATTTTGTTTTATTTACTAATCTCGTAGAATGCTGTTCTTCAGAAGTGTCTGAAACTACGTATGTTTTAAATGCTCACACAGGCTGTTAGAGCTCAGTAAACCTCTACATTATAGACAAGCCGCATTTTCCACACCAACACAGCACAACCCCCAGAGCGAGACAGAGGCTCTAAAAATATTTATTCGGTTCATATCCACCACTGACGCATACACTTAAATTATTTAAAACACACACACACACACACACACACACACATTATATTTATGAAGACAAATTAATGACTGTCATGAGTCTTCCCTTTATTCAGATTTCTCTCTCGTCATTTGTGTCTTTACTCAGTTGTGCTAATGAATAAAAATGTGAAAATGTGTTTCTTCTTCATAGTAGTCAAGGCAAACAAACATTATGTCTCATAAGCCACAGAAGCAGGGAGAGAAGTTAGCTTTATTTGTCACTGGGACAATTTTTTTTCTTTTTTTGTTTAATTTCGTGCACCAGCTTTTGTAATGTTTGTTTTTAATGTGGTAACATACAAATATGCAAATTATGCCAATTAATGCTCTGTTATCTGTTTATCTGTTACAAAACATTTAACTTAGTTACTGTATGGCGGCACGGTGGTGTAGTGGTTAGCACTGTTGCCTTGCACCTCCAGGGTTCGATTCCCAGCCAGTGCTCGATTTAAGGCTCTGTGTGCATGAAGTTTACATGTTTGCCCCATGCTTGGTGGGTTTCCTCCGGGTACTCCGGTTTCCTCCCACAGTCCAAAGATATGCAGGTTAGGCTAATTGGTGTTCCCAAATTGCCCGTAGAGTGTGTGAATGGGTGTGTGAGTGTGTGTATGTGTGTGTGCCCTGGGATGGATTGGCACCCTGTCCAGGGTGTACCCTGTCTCGTGCCCTAAGCCTCCTGGGATAGGCTCCAGGTCCCCGCGACCCTGAGTACAGGATAAAGCAGTATATAGACGATGAGCGAGTGAGTGATTTAACATAAAACTATTGGAATGTATGTACGGTACAGTACTTCTTGCATGTCTGTATATCTGTGTATATTCCTTTGTGGTTTGTGGTTTATTGAAGACACCAATGTAATTCATTTAGATTTACAAAAAAAAGAAAACAAGATGGTCATACATGGTTAACAATATATTGTGACAGAAATTGTGTTAATGATAAGACAACAAAAACTATGATATTTATTAGCACACAGTGTTTGAGAGTAAATTATTATGAGCAGTTTGATTTTTGCACGTTCTGAGAACATACTGATATTATATAAAAAAAAATAATTCTCCATGCACATGTAGAGAGCGTACAATAGTATGCATACAATGCAGTTGGTTAAATGATGGTGTTAAAGCACATTGTGTAGACAAAGGCAAGGTATATGAATGGAAGTATTACATGACATACATACAAAGAAACAATATCCTGCTCAGTTGTCATTCCAGCACGTTTCACTTTTATTGATTTTAATACATTATAACAGTTTCATATTTACAAACTGTGGTCCTGCTGCAGTAAATACCTAGCCGAATGTCTGCAACATGTCATGATAAACTGCCCTGAGCTAATTAGGGAGGAATAAATTACTAACAAGATAGCCATCATCATTAGCATCCTGATCTTTGACCCCCTGTTTGAAATGCAATAATAACGAGCTGGAACGTGTTTATGTCTCTCTGTTGCTCATCTCACGAGTGTATCCTGGAGCAGTGCCTGAACTAAGCTGAAGGATCTCAGCTCAGTTCTCCTGCAGCAGGATTGTTTAGCTTCATTTAGCTTATAATCATATCTAAAGTCAGTTTCCTTAATACATAATTACCGTAACCTCCTGCTGTTGAAATTGTGTATCATGCAAACAGAAATCCGTTCACACTGTGTTCTCGATGGTATACAAATATCATTTTGGATAAGTAAATAAAGTTCTGGTTTCACCATGGGCTGTATTCGGACCTGAGTTAATTACATGCAGATAGGAATTATTGCTGGAACTCCAATCAAAATGGGGAAAAATTTGGACGTTTTTAAAATTTGAATAAAATGAGAACTGAAAGTTTAAAAACTGAATTTTTAAATGAGCCAATATTTTATTCACAATAGAACATAGAGATCATAAGAAATGTTTAAGCAGAGAAATTGTACACCTTTATCCACTAAATGAACTGATTTCAAATTTGATGCCTTCTACAGATCTCAAAAAAGTTGGGATGGGGGAAACGAAGGGCAGAAAAAGCAAGAAATTGTGAAAAGATTTAGCTAGGAGAACATAAGGTCTGTAACATGATTAGGTATAAAAGGGATGTCTTATAGGGGCAGAGTCTCTCCAATCTGTGAAAGAGTGTGTAAAAAGATGGAATACTTTAAAAACAATGCTCCTCAATGTCAAATTGCAAAGGCTTTGCAAATCTCATCATCAACAGTGCATAACATCATCAAAAGATTAAGAGAAACTGGAGAAATCTCTGTGCATAAGGGACAAGTCAGAAGACCTTTATTGGATGCCCGTGGTCTTCGGGCCCTCAGACGACACTGCCTCACTCATCAGCATGATTGTGTCAGTGACATTACTAAATGGGCCCAGGAATACTTCCAGAAACCACTGTCGGTAAAAACAATCCACCGAGCCATCTGCAGATGCCAATGAAAGCTCTATCATGCAAAAAGGAAGTCATATGTGGACATGGTCCAGAAGCACCATCGTGTCCTGTGGGCCAAGGACTGTTAAAATGGACTTTTTCAAAGTAAAAAAGTGTTCTATGGTCAGATGAATGCAAATTTGATATTCTTGTTGGAAATCATGGACTCTGTGTCCTCCAGGCTAAAGAGGAGAGAGACCTTCCAGCATGTTATCAGCGCTCAGTTAAAAAGTCTGCATCTCTGATAGTATGGGGGTGCATAAGTGCATACGGTATGGGCAGCTTGCATGTTTTGGAAGACACTATGAATGCTGAAAGGTATATAAAGGTTTTAGACAATGTCTCTTTCAGGGAAGGCCTTGTGTATTTCGGCAGGACAATGCAAAACCAAATAATGCAGCTATTTTCAACAGCATGGCTTCGTAGTAGAAGAGTCCAGGTGAACCAGCCTGCCTGCAGTCCAGATCTTTCACCTATAGAGACCATTAGATGCATCATTAAATGAAAAATACGTCAAAGACGACCACCAAATTCAGCAGCCAAATTCCAACACCAAAACCATAACCTCAATGCCCAGACGTCTTCAAACTGTTTTGAAACAAAGAAGAGATGCTACACCATGGTAAACATGCCCCCGTCCCAACTTTTTTGAGACCTGTAGCAAGCATCAAATTTGAAATGAGCGAATTTTGTGCATAAAACAGTTTAAACATTTATATTCTCTATGTTTTATTGTGAGTTAAATATTGGCTCATGTAATTTAAAAGTCTTTTAGTTTTCATTTTATTTAAATTTTAAAATCTTTTCCCGGAAATGTGTTGTACATATGCTCGTATTCAGACTTAACTTCAGATCTAATCTCTGTTCCGAAATTATGCAAGAGTTATGCACACGGTGTGATGAATTTGTGTGCAATGGAGGTGTGTCTCAGTTTCACATGATTATGACCCTGGCTTTAAGCCCACTTTCTCTTGCATATCGACAAGCAAGTAGTTTTATGTCCTGGTTTAATGCAACCGCAATGTGTCATGCTGAATTTATGTTTTGAGCTGTAAATGCACTCAGTAGAATATTTATGACATTGAGGCCAACATTAAATACATAAATATGACACTAACAGTTAATTAATAGTATCATCCCTTTAAAGTCAAATATTTATACCATGTGTACCGCCATATTTTGAGCTACTAGATGAAGTGTTTATTTTTATAAGTAGATTAAGTTAAGTTAAGCTTTAAGTTACTGTAAGACTTTATTTGTCACATGTACATTACTGCACAGTGAAATTCTTTCTATGACATATCCCAGATGCTGGGGTCAGAGCGCAGGGTCAGCAATGATACAGTGCCTCTGGAGCAGATCAGGTTAAGGGCCTTGTTCAAGAGCCCAACAATGGCAACTTGGTGGAGCAGGTGGAGCTACTGTACTTTCCATGTAAGTCATAGATAATAGTGTAATAATTACATTTAGGTCTACTCATGCAACAACATAATGACAATATACTATATTTGACTACTATTAGATGGTTATTTCACCATCTACAGACACAAACACATACACATGCACACATATCACTAATACCACCACAAGGTGCATTTATATACCAATAACCTAGTGGCAGGATCATGGGCACACAAGGCCCATCAGAGGCCAGCCTGTCAGGTCCAATCCCACAGAAAAGCCAATGTAGCACACTTTACTGAAAAAGGCAATGCTGGCCACAATAGAAAGGCCCCGGAACATCCAGTACACCACAGCCTGATGCATATGGGGCCAAGCAGGCAAAGAGTTTAAGGTTGTTGATCCAGCCTCAAAATTCTCCAGATATCAAGTGAGATCCATGGATTCACTGTGATCCCACAACCCACAGCACCCTAAAGATACAACTCTAGCTGCTAACATTCTGGTGCCAGACATCAACGCATACCCTGAAAGGTCCTGCTTAGTCATACCCTGGGGGACCAGATCTGCCCCAGTGGTACAAAGAGAACCAACACAATATTAGGCTTAATACTTAGGGTTTTAATGTTATGTCTGGAATGTCTATAAGTATGTAGCATGTGTGTATATTTTAAATTTGACTTGGAAGCCCCCGCTTCAGCTTTTCTTTGTTTGAGGGAAGAAAAGTTGCATCTTAAGGAATAAGCATTCCAATAGCCAGATACTGGTCAAAGCAGAATTATAAAGTATAAACCTCACTCTCTCTTATTTTCTCTCGTTTATTTTCACCTCATCCTCTGTCTCTCCATCTCGCTGTCAAACGAGGAGATACTTGTGGTGCCAAGCAGACATAATAAAAAATAAGAACGGATAGGAGGGCTGGAAAAACTTGAACAGGACACATTCAGTCCTAGTGTTGCAAATATTGCTTTTGGTATCCATGAATCAAATCATTATTCAAGCCATGAAAACACAGGCCAAATAGAGAGGAATGCAGCCTCGTTTTGGGGGGTGGGGGGCGCAGCAGGAAACAAACTCAGAGCTATTAACACATTTATGTATGTTCCATAAGAGGTCTTTTTTTATTATGCAAGAGAATATGTCAGTTTCCAGATCCATTAATAATGACTATTACAATTTTGGGTGCCACAATGACTGTATTGTATTTGTGTGCTGTAGCTCTTCAGGAGGATGAGTTAATCTAAATTACATGTAAACAAATGAAGAAAGCTGATTGGATTAACATTGGGCAGTGAGCACATTCATTACTTCTTCTGGGGGGAGGGGAGTTAATCCATCTCAATCTGCACGCATCTTCACATTGCATGTGAATCATTTAGCCACCAAACTAAAAATTATTTTAGAGTAATAACAGAGCAATTTAGGGGAAATAAATTGCCATCACCATGGAGTGAAAACTGCCAATCTGACGGCAGTGGCCACTTAAATGTTAGGGTCAGGCAGTTCTGACTCATACTAAAGTCTCTCTCTCTCTCTCTCTCTCTCTAATAGGAGTGCTCTTTTCCAGGATGACAATGCACTTATCCATGCATGAGGTCTCACTAAATGGTTCATTGAGTATGAAAATAATATAAATCACTGCAAATCAAGGCTTTGGCCTTCACTGTCACCAAACCTCAACATGACTGGAAACTTATGGGAGAGCATCCAATTAGATTTTATTTGGACTGATGTGTTAGACAGCTCCTCCATTACCATTATCAAAACACTAAATGAAGGAATATCATTTCATAGAACAATGTTTCATCCCTCTGGTAATGTTCCAAAGGTTTGTAGAATCAATTCCAGTAGAAACTGTTTTGGTGGCTCAATACCTTATTAACACACAATATCCTACAGTATGTTATTTTCCCCCTTTAACTTTTCTGTATTTATACCTTCTGGTCTGTTTAAACCATGAATGTGTGCAGGCAATACGACATAAAGAGCCCGTCCAACAGTTGCGTGTCTAAGAATGTCAAGTAGTCAGTTCAAAGGTACAAACAGCAATGTGGTTTTAATCACATTCGCTTACGTTGCTTCTTTTAGCAGATGAGGAGTTAGCATTTCATTTTTGTCATCACTCAAGTATTTTCTTTGACTGTTGGAACAATCCCTTCCATCTCATCTGTTAGAAGCACAGTGTCAGCCATAGCTCATACGAGAGAACGAGAGAAATTCAACTCTTAGAGAAACATTTCTGACAGAACACACACATGCACATTCACGTAAGGTCTAACATGATGGGAAATCCATTACTGTATTTGGAATAGTATAAACTAAAATGGCCACTCTGGTAATTCTTATACATGGCTATAATGAGGTATTACCAGTTAGCCCAAAGGCAAATGGTGTTAGTAACTACAGTAGTAAAGTTAAATCTTAGATTGCTACTGTATCTAATTCACAGCAAAAATCTAAACATATTGTGTTCAATAGGCCGGAATTAAAGTTCTGTTGGTATTTGCCCCCTTTCTGAATATTATCATTATTATTTTTATTTTTTGCATATTGGCAATTACTTTGTTTCTCATCTGTTCTTGAATGGGTTTTTTTTTTTTTTTACATCTTTTAGCATGTTTCCTTTGTCAGACAGGTTCTATTTAAGTAATTTCCTGATTTATCAGGTCTGACAGTAATAAGGACTGGGTGTGGCAAGTGAAATTTAACTCAGCATTCATGATTTAGCAAAGGGGCAATTACTTTTCACACAATGCCAGGTAGGTTTGCACAGCTTTTTTCCTTAATAAATGAAATAATTATTTAAAAACTGAATTTTGAATTTATTCTGGTTATCTCTGTGTAATAGTAAAATTAGTTTAATGATCTGAATCATATAAGTATGACCACAATGCAAAAAAAAAAAAAAAAAAGAATTCCAGGAAGAGGGCTAATACTTTTTCACGGCACTGCACATTACATCCTGAGTAATACCTTTTTAGCACGTTTTACAACTAACATTGTAGTATTTGATTTATGCAAACGTAACAGACTATATTGGACAATTAAGGCTAGTGTGTACAGTAGGAATGGAGAAGCTGTGTACAGCATGATCAGAGTTTATCTTCCAGGAAAAGGTGTTTATTAGCTGGCAATTTCATACGCGCTGTGTTTACTGCAGGCCCCTGGACAGTGTAAACATAGGTACGTACTGTAGGCACACTCACATGAGCACTGTTAACACACACACACACACACACACACACTGTGCCCATTAAAACGTCTGCAAACGAAACATTAGTCCTTTTTGCTGTGCTACTATAGCATATATGAATCTCAGAGTTTTGAGTTTCTATTGCTATAAAAACATAGTTAATGCCTGGAATTAAAATTTACACCTTTTTAATGTCTCAAGGAAATAACCAGCATGTTTACATATAACAGGCAAGACCATTTTTACTACCATGCTTTAATATCAGTCACTATGTTTATTTATTAATTTATATTTTTTTTAATGAAATTTTGCAAATGAATTTGTTGGTCACTTTAAAAGAACTTAAGATCAACAGCGTTTGGTGGGCTGATTTTAGCAGAAGCATCACATCACGATTACTTCTGTAATGTAATTTTACCAACAATACCACCAGTTAATGTTTCGACTTGATCAATAGCAAAAGTTTTGAACAATGGGTGATCTTTTCTGTTGCATTACAGTAGATCCAAAGTGAAAACTGAAATATATGAGGATGAGTCTAATGAAAAAAACTGAAAATTGTTTTCTGTTGCCTTACACTTTTAAATGATTTAATAACAGAGAGGATTTATTAGGTGATATTACAGTCAGGTCCACAAATTCTGGAACAAAGATTTATTGCCATTTGGCCTCTGTATGCGACCACATTGAATTAGAAATGAAACACAGAAGATGTGAGCAGTCAAGACTTAATAAGGTTTAATTTAAGGGGTTCGACAAAAGAGTAGCATTGACCATTTGGGAATCACAGCTTCATACATACAACAATTATGGGGGCTCATAAATAATTGAACAAATGACTGTCGAGCAGTTGCAAGCTCTTCCCTTGTTACTTCATGATTAACCAAGCAGATAAAAAAGCTGTTCATTCAATTCAAACTCTCTACATGATGTCCAAAAAGGTATCTATGCAACTGAAAGTAGCCATCATTCGGTTGAAAAAAAAAATATATATATATATATATATATATATATACTGTATATATATATATATATTCATATAAGGGCCTGTCTTTAAATAACGATTGATTGATTGATTGATGTGTTTTCACAGTCAAGGGAAAGGATTTTATCCAAGGTTTAAAAAGCTATCATTAATTCATGTGATTATGTTCATTTGTTTTAATATGTATGAGCTCCTGAATTGGTGGTGTGTTTATGAGAATGGCTGTAATTCCTGAATGGTTAATGACGCACTTCTGTCAAACTCCTCAAATTAAAGCTGAAAGTGGTCTTGACTTTACTCATGTTTCATTTAAAATTCAGTGTGGTGGTGTACAGAGGCCAAATCACCAAAACTTATCTTTGTTCCAAAATGTATGGACCTGACTGTGGATAAAAACCTTTTTAATTCAATATTATAAATATTATAAAATATATGTTTGGTGAGTCAGATTACATTTTGTGTTTATCAAAATTGGTCTGAGGGCAGCTGTACTGTACAGTAGTTTAAACAGCCATATGACAACAGTTTGTTTTATTCAATTCATTCTACCTAGTTACTTAAACATATGTGCTCATTTTACATTAGCAGTAAAAAAAACTAATCTGAAAGGCTAGCTTCACTGGTTATAATAACTACAAATTATTTTATTTGCAAGGGCTATAGCTTCTTAGCTAGCTAAATAGTTTGCTAAATAATTAATGTTAGCTAATAATGTTTAGCCCGGGTCTGTGTGCATGGAGTTTGCATGTTCTCCCCGTGCTTTGTGGGTTTCCTCTGGGTGCTCTGGATTACTCCCACAGTCCAAAGTTTAGGTTAATTAATTCCCAATTGTTCCGTAATGTGTGAATGAGGGTGAGTGTGTATATCTATACCTGTGATGGACTGGCAACTCATCCAGGTTAAGTGCCCTGGTATAGGCTTCAAACCTCCCATGACCCTTAACACAGGATAAAGGGGTATAAACAATGAGTGAGCGGGAGTGAATATTTCAGCTATTAAATGTTGGTTTAAATTTGAGTCAGATACAAGCTAGCTAGATTCGTTCTCATAACTCACTGGTGATTTTGAAACTTGCAATGTTTTGTCTCTTATTGTTCTTATCATTTTTACTTTTTGTTACATGTATTACAATATACCAAATTATCCATAACATTTAAACCATCTGCCTAATAATGTGTAGGTCCCCTGTGTGCTGCCAAAACAGCTCTGACCTACTGAGGCATGGACTTCACAAGACCACTTAAGGTGTGCTGTGGTACTGTATCTGGCATCAAGACATCACCAGCAGATCCTTTGCTTCATAAGGTGGGACCTCCATGGATCAGACATGTTTGTCCAGCTCATTTCACAGATCCTCAATCAGATTGAGCTCTAGAGAAATTGAAGGCAAGTCACCACCAAACACTTTTTGTCATGTTCCCTGTTTCCTGAACAATGCATTCAGTGTGACAAGGCACATTATTCTGCTGAAGAAGCTGTTGCGCTGAAGGGGTGTACTTGATTTGAAACAATGTTTAGGTAAGTGGTTCATGTCAAACATTAACATGAATTTCTGGACCAGTGGTTTTCCAGCAGAATATTGCCCTGAGCATCACACTACCTTCTTGACTACTTCACATAGTGCTTCCCATGCAAGTGATACACAGGCACCCTGTGTCCACATGATGTAAAAGAAAATGGGATTTTCATCATAAGACCAATTTCTCCATGGTCCAGTTTTGAAAGTCACACACCCACTGAGCATGCTTTTCGCTTTTGGCAGTGGAGACAGGTCAGCATGGAAACTCTGTCCATTCTGTGGGTATACAGCTCTTTACTCAGCAAACTGCAATTCACTGTGCGTTCTGACACCTTACTATCATAGCCAGCATGAATTTCTTCAGCAATTTATGCTGTAATAGCTCCTCTGTTGGATTGGATCCAGCAGGCTAGCCCTTGCTTCTCATGCACATCAGTAAGCCTTGATTCCCCATGACCTTCCTGCCTGTCCACCAGTTGTCCTTCCTTGGATCATTTTTGGTATCAGAAATACCACACACACTTGCAGTTTGGGAGATTCTCAGATTTTGCCAATTAGATAACTAAGAACAGTTGGCAAGCAAAAGTACCAACCAACAAATGGCCAGCGTACAAAGGACTGTGTGTACAGTATGTACAAGGGGTATTCAAGTCAAAATGGAAATGAGAGATGTAATGTGCAAGTGGTGTTCATGGATGATTGTGTGTACAGTTTTTGACAAGGCATTCCCCTCTCTAAATGTTTTGAAATTCATACTGTAAATTACGGCAGTAGGCTCTGAGCTGTCTCAGAGACGATCGTCATTCCGGGCTATACGGCCTTCTTTACCACGGCTAAAATTCTCATCACTGTATTGGGCTTGAAGTCTTCTGTAAATGTCAATCAGTTTTACACCTTCATTCATGAGAAATTTCATCTCAATTAAATCCTGGTTAGATTGGACTGTCCCTTGTAGTTTGAAAGTACATTCTTCCATCAACTTTTGTTTCTTCATGTCCCTCACCTCTCCTGCACAAATGTCTGAATAATGTCTGCTGCCTCTAGTAGTACAACAAGCTTAACTACACCCTGTTCATTGCAGTACATGCCTGCAGTGAAGAGTAATGTAGAAAGCCCAAGTTGTAGTAAAGGTACCGCATAAGGCACAATGGGTCATAGAAGTATAAAGCATGGTTAAGTATCTGGCCTGACATTTTCTGTCCTGCTCTGTCATGATTAGGGCGTATGAGAGTGAAATCTCTGCTCTTTCCATTTCTAAGCCTGTATCATCAAGCTTCTGATTTCTCAGGGTTGCATTGTGAAACAGGTCATTAGTTTAGCATATGGCCTCAGGCTTCTGCCGTCTGACACACACACACACACACATTCACGATGCCCTGAGTGAACCAGATATGTGCCACACAACATGCAAACACCCGGAGGCCAAGTATAATTTGATTGTTTAAACTCAAAGCGCTTACTGTAAATAAATATCTGTGCAGAATTTCTCCAGAGAACAATTTGCTCTTTAAAGGTACATATCCAGCAAGCATTAAATATTGTTTCCCTTCTTTGTTTGCTGTGTTTCTGGCAATTCTACAGTAATTAGTGGGTACTGAAAAAATAGGATACTCTGAATAAACATAAAGAAACCAAAGCAGCAATACATGCACTCGCTCTCTCTCTCTCTCTTTCTCTTTCTCTCTCTTTCTCTCTGCTTTTATCTGTCTATTTATCTCCCCCGATCTCCCAGCAGGGATGCGATATTTCAGTAAATGGTATACACATGTGCTATACTATGTATGAGCACTGGCAATGCAATACTCCCATAGTGGTACAAATCTTAACTTACCCACACACACACACACACTATAGATCGTATTAATGACTACAGTAGTCTGCATTCCTACAGAATCTCTTACACATGGATTTGAGCATTCACTTGTGCACACACATGTACACACACGCGCACACACACACATACTTAAAACACTTCGTAGGCACACACATGCTCAGATAAGTAAATCCTTAAAAGACAAAAACACTTCAGTACACTCCATAGAAGAGATGTTTAAGAGGGTCCCTCTCTCTTTATCTTTGGGCTAGGCGATAGGCGAGAGAGGGATGAAGTGAAGGAGTGAGAGATATGGGGAGGGGGGATATGGGGAGGGGGGGAGACGGTGCATGTGTGGAAACACAGTAAGTGGAGCTGGGTTCAGTAGCACGGTAATTATTTCTCACAGCTGGTTTTTAGGCACCTGCTAGTGAACATCTGCACCGTTCCTGCAGGAAACACAGGGAGTGAGAGAGAGTGAGCAAGAGACAGCAGCTTAGACTTTGATTGATAGCTACTCTCTCTCTCCCCTGCAGCTTAAGGTGCTGGCTGGAACAATGGCACTCTTCTTCTTCTACTGCTGCTGCCGATGAGTTTAAGAAAGTGCAGGGGGGAGAAATGCATTTTTGCACGTACATGTATACACAGGTGTGTATGTATTACCGTAGACCTATATCTATGTGACACACTGTAAATCATTCCTCCTGCGTTTTGCAACTATGTGTTTGTCACTGTGCAACAGAATGTAATCTGCCTCTCTTAAGGAGCAATGATGCATGCAATAATCCTGACGATCTAAATATTTCTTAAAAAGCAAAGTCACTAGACACAGTGTGTTCTGGTCTTTGCTATCTGTGATAAAGAAAATGTCATCCAGTAAATACAAAAATGCATAACACTAAGCTTAAAATGGAAAGACATAATTTTCACATTAAGGCAAAAAAACAACATTAAAGCCCAATTTAATATGGTTAAATATGTTAAAACTCTGTCACCTAACAAAAATTAAAGTTAAAGGTAAAAAAAAAATTTTTTTTTAATTTTTTTAAATAGATTGTGATTATACTCCTGAATTTCTCCTGATGAGAATTGTGTACAGTAGGTGTGTCATTTCATAATGGTCGGCTTCGAGCACCCTGTCAGCGCTTGTCTTAGAAAAAAAAAGGAATGCAATGAGGAACGTGTACACAGTGTTCATTTTATGTATGTCACAAGTCAGAAACAGTGTCGTGATGATGTACATATTTGTATTCCATTTGTACATAGAATATTACGGCAAAGTAGGGTCTGACGGTGACACTCGACCGCTGCTTCATCACTTAATGCTAGTTTAATTAATTTACACCTAGCTGCTGTTCATTTCTCTGTTATGATTGGTCATATGGTATGAATTTATTGCACAAGGTGGCGTTGTAAGTGGGGATTCATGTTTTTTTTTTTTTGGAAGGAGTCTCTAGTGCTTTGTGGTTTTTCTGTAACATGACAAACCCTATTAACTTCACAAGAGGAAAAAAAGTTATTCTGTAGCTGTTCGACAATATGTGTAAATGTAAATAAACGATTCACTTCTTTAATGTTTTTCTTTTAATAAGAATCATCAATGTTGTCAAATTGTTGATGTACAAGTCAGAATAAAACACTTTGTGATCAGTTGGTGTTGAAAGAAAAGCACTTTAGGGTGGTAACATCATCACACCACCCTGTTGGTGGGTGTTTTCCTGTACCAGCAAGTCTCAGTGTTAGATATTGCTCCGGTGCAAGAACAGTGCGACTGTTCCTTCAAATGTACTCTAAGCTTTCTTTGCAGTGCTTACTCACATTTAACTGCCTTCTATTCAAATTACACCAGGTACAGCTTAAAAAAACCACAGGCCGCCCTTTTACAAGCCTAGACATAGACATAAAAATTATTTGTAGATCAATTTATTTAAATTAAGGGTGGAATTTCCACTTAGGTAAAATATGTAAGGAGAACAAAAATAAACCCAATAAAACATAATGCTAGCTCTATGTTAAACTCATTAAATAGAATTGTGTACATTTACAAACTGAAGTTATTGTTGTCATGTAGACATTTTATTGGCATGTAAAAGCTACACAAGGTTGTATGGTGTGATTTCCATAATGTCTAATGTCCATAATGATAATGTCTCTCCAGCCATTTTGCTCATTCCAGTTTCACAATACTCTAGGTAAAACTACACACCATGGCAACACTTAAACTGCTAGCTTCACATTTGATCAAACTGGTTACTTCTTTTATAGTGGACAGAATTAACATTCATTTATACAAAATACACTAATCAGCCATAGCATTCAAACCAGTGCCAGGTGAACCGAATAACATCGATCACCGGCAAATGATATTATTACAGGTGACAGGATTACGGCCACTCAAGGCTCACCCATGTCCATAGACATGTCCATGCACAAATCTCTGAAAAAAAAGTCAACACTGGCATTGATAGAATGGCACCAGAACTCCGAGTGGACACACACAGGGCCCAGCAGGCAATAAGCTCAAGGCTACATCCCATCCTCCAAAGTCCCCAGATCTCAGTCTAGTCAAGCGCCCGTGGGATGTGTGGGACAAACAGGTCTGATCCATAGAGGCCCCACCCTGCAACCCACAGCACCCAAAGAATGCTGCCAATGTCCTGGTGCCAGCCATGCCAGTACACCCCCAGGGATCTTATGGAGTCAGAGCTGCCCAGATGGCACAAAGGGACCCCAAAAGTTTTAATATTAGTGGTTTTAATATCTTGGCTGATCAATGTAAAGTAATAGCAAGAAGCTTTGGAAAATAATTTGTCTAAAATGGCTACAGCAAAACAATACTGGTTTAAAAAATTCTACATTATTGAAACAATTTAAAAACCTTCCAATGCTGAAACATGACGTGAGAACACAATCACGTTACACCACAGCACAATAGCTTTAGACTCACAGAAACCTATTTCCAAAATTCTGCTTTCATGGTCATGCACGACAGAGTGCTCCAAGCCACTAAGGCCATATTTTCACATGAAAGACACGAGAAATAAAAAAGACAAACAAAGGACACGGAGAATTTCCAGCAGTGGTTTAACAACCAGCTAATCTGCAGCCTCGTTAGCGGATCATTTGCTGTCAGCTGGATAACTCGCTTAGTGTGTTAAGTCCAGGTTGATATTTAGACTCTGTTTGGATATTTTCAAGTGAAACTTCATTGCTGGCAGCAAAATTGAGTTCTTTTTTTTACATGCTAATGTAAGATTATCACTGAATATTACATGCTGCACCTCACACACATGGTCTGCGTGCGTGGAGATGAATGCCGTCCCTGTGCTTAATGGGTTTCCTCTGTGTTCTCTAGTTTCCTTCCATAGTCCAAAGACACGCAGTAAAGCTTGATTGAGGTTTCCAATGGTCTGTACTGTATGATTGACTGTGTGTGAGTGTGTGTGTCTGAGATTGGTTTCAGGTCTCCAGCGACCCTACACGGGATTAAGTACATAGACAGTGTCAGTGATGACATGTTCTAAATCAAATTCAAATTCAAATTTTATTTGTCACATACACCGTCATACACAGTACGATATGCAGTGAAATGCTTGTACGACCGCAAGTGACCTTAAAGAGAAAATAAAAACTATATAT
>JAQMYJ010000039.1:21039910-21054491 GCA_030014305.1 Clarias laeviceps
AGATAAGTATATATATATATATATATATATATAATAAGTATAGAAATATAGGAATATAGGGGGGGTGGGGTACAAAAAAAAAGATATATAAACATTTTAAAGTGGCAATGGCTGTGCAAATATACATGAAAAGTGACTGAAGAAAGTACTTGAATGTTGCATTGCCAAAATGCTCTGGTTTTTTCTTCTTTTTTTTTTTTTGCTTTATGCTTTATGAGGAACTTGTGACTCTATGCGCATGAACAATGGATCAGAATTTAATTATTTTAATGTGCTCTGATCTAGTTCTTTTATTTCCCCCCTTATCATTCATGATGTCGACATGTTTTATTGAAAGCAGTGTTCAGATCAGGTCGTTTTGTTACGTAACTGACTGACACTTGGAGCTCGAAAGTTTTGAACTGAGGCTGAGACTAGTGAAGATCTAGAGGTGCCGTCATTTTCGGATCTGATTTAGGGTAGACGGACAAGCTCCCTGTGATCGGGTTTTGTGTGTATGTGTGTGTATACTGTACATCTTAACGAATTCCAGTACAACTTGAGTTGAGTTGTGCTGTGAAAAAACCTGTTTTCATCTTGAGTGATGTATGCCATTTTTCACTCTCACACACACACATGCTCCAAAACAGTGAGACATGGGTTACTTATCCAGACAGTCCTCTTGAGATGTGAACCTTCTGTCAAAACAAGTCCAGACACCGGTGCGTACAGAGACACATCGCACTCTGTCTTTATTAAACATCAGCCTTCACATGGCTCTAATAGGCCGTCTGCACCTCAGGCGCTCTCGCACCACGCCGCATTCGCACTCTTACACTAATGTTATGCTTTCTTACGCCGCTGCAGGAATAACACGAGAGGATAAACACGCCGCTTTAGACCCACTTTTTTTTATGCGGCTAAATATTAAAAAGGAGACTTCACAGATCAAACGGGTGTGTACTCTGTTTTCAAGTGGAGTTTTCTTTCCACGTGGGTGTTTGATCTCCTGGAGTTTGAGAAAAGTTTTGTGTATCAGTGTGTGAGTGTCTGTCGGCCTCTGCCTATATGTGTCTGAGTGTGTTTTTGCAATCAGAGCCTGTTCTGTGGGTTACTGGTTCCGTGCAATCCCTGAGCTTCTCTATTAAAAGCTTTTGTTTATGCGATGTTGAAACACCATTCCTAAAAACATTCTGGTTTCAGTGTGGGTTAAAGAGTCCTCATGTAGTAAGCAAACAAGCTACAAACTACTGACACCTCACCACACAGCCATACCCCTCTGACCAGACACAAACATATGAACAGACCTGCTTTTGTGTGTTGTGCATATGTGTGTGTTAAGCAGAGACAGAGAAAGAGAGAGAGAGAGAGACAGAAGGGATTAATAAAAGTGGGATAAAAATAAACGTCAGAACTCCACCCAGTAGTACTTAGAGAGTTCATAAACTCTCCAGCCTTCATATGAGCATCACACTCGTCCTGCGCACTTCCTAGGGATCTTGTGCTTCTGGGCTGTAATTAATTAGACTCCAAAGTAAAGTGTCTAAAAAAAGATCAGAAGGCTTAGTGATGACCATTTTGTTCATGCAAAATACTTTGAACGGTGTGTGTGTGTGTGTGTACTTTCATTGCTGTGGTGTCTCTTGTTTTACATGTTTTCTATAAAGCTTACATTGCCACTTCTTATCCAGCCATCTGTATTACACACACACGCACACACACACAATTCTCCTCTCTGTCACTCTGTCACCCACTCCCTGTTTATTTCTGCAACACACACACACACACACACATTCACACCTGGTCTTCATCAGCCAGTGTATTCTTCAAAGAGCAACTAATGCTTGAGACTATGAGGAAAAACACTTCTCTAGACAATCTGGCAACCTTTCCCACAAGTTGGCAAAGAAGTGAAAGGTTTACGGAGCAGCTCACATGGCATAGTGCGTGCGTGTGTGTGTGTGTGTGTGTGTGTGTGTGTGTGTGTATTGAAAAGAAAGGGTGGAGTGACAATAACACTAAGGCCATAAAATAATGATAATATAAAAGTAGTCTGTGTGTGTGTGTGTGTCTGTGTGTGTGTGTGTATGTGTGTGTGTGTCTGTGTGTGTGTGTGTGTGCTGAATAAGACGTCATCCTATTTGTTAATATTTGATTTTGATTAGGTAGTTGACTACAGTAGAATTGCATCATTAGTCATCACCAGCGTCCACTTTGTCTACCGAGTACTGTTCTCTCTTTTACACATACTTCAAGGCTGGTCAGGTAGATGAATAGAGACAATAAGAGAGTTTTAAAGAAGAGAAAGCGAGAGAGAGAGAGAAAGTGTATAGGGTCAGTGAGAGAAAGAGAAAGCAAGAGCGAGGGAGAGAGTAGGGAGATGTGTAATTTGTATTTTGCCAACAAAGGCTTTAATCCTCAGTACAGACCCATGCTCCCGAGGCCTTCAGCCTTTGTGCCTGTTACTATTGTTGGACACAGAGAAAGAGGTTCGGGGCTTGGGTTTCTCCGTTGTCAACCACCCACCAATTTCTGCCTGACAGAGTTCATTTGAAGCTAAGCCTGTGCATGGCGAGGTGGGGTTAAGGGTTAGTGGGACGCCTGAAACGCCTGTTCAACTCATTTAACGCTATCAGTGGATGAGCTTAGTGACATGAACACGCTCAAATGAAGTCGCCACACCATGACAGACATCCAGACGCACAGGTTTGAATGAGGCTTTGGATTATGCCAAGTTCTCCACTCTCTGAGGTTCTGAATGTTTAACGGCTGTCAGGAAACAGAAATGAGTTTATAAGGCTCGGGATACAGGAGAGGCGTACACCATTACTGTAATACACTATACGCCATTACCTGATACACTTAATAGAATATCCCTCTACTTGTCCAGACCTGATGGGGTAGGTGTCTGATATTACTATTTTAGTTTTATTCTGTGGTTAAGATTTACAAATTAGATCAAATGAACAGTATTTAATTTAAACTCAGTTCAAGGTGAGAATTGCCAAAAATGAAACGAGTAAAAAATGATCTGCACTCTGGCTGTAGAATTTATTTTAATAAAAAAATTTTAAAAGATAAAGACATAATTTCCTTGCTTTTCAATACACTTTGTCCATCTGTGAACAAGCTTTCATATTCCAACATTAAAAAATGTTTTAGGCTGAGCTGCGAGCCATGAATGAATCGTTGTTTTCACATCTTCAGTTCTTTATCAGAAGTGAATCTTCATTCTCGTAGGGCTGCTTTCAAGGAACCAAACAGGTTAAAGTATGATGGAGCAAGAGGAGGACTATACGGAGGATGCTTTAACACCTCAAATGAAGTTTGAAGTGTACATATGTACATTGTCAGGCAAGATCACAACACAACAAGATCACAAAACCCTTGGTTCAATCCGAAGTTTAGTGTTCAGCTCTTCAATTAGCATCTCACTGCAACAAGCACTGTTGATTGTTGAACCTTTGTCCTGATAATGTTCCAATACTGGTCATTGAGAATCCCAGAAAACTGTAAGCATAAATTTTCCAGCTGATGGTTGACTTTTAAACTTTTTCTTGGTTGGCGATTGAGGATGTTTCCATTCTATACTCTCAGGCTCATAGTGATAAATCCATCGGCAGGAATTATTCTCTGTAGGAAACTTTCACCTTCCTTAGAATATTGTTCCAAATTTTGTTTGCAGATATCCAAAAACTTCTGTTTATGCTCTTCTGTGAGATGCCTTGGAACCAGGTACACCCTCAGACCACAATAAACGAAACATTGCATGCTGCTCTTCTTTTATGCAAATCACAAGTGGGGCATCCCTATTTGCCCGCCTGCAGTTAGAAATGAACTGATGTAACACGTTCACACCTGCACAGCAGAGACTGGGGAGAGGAAATCGTAGCCTTGAACATAAAGTGCTGATAAAACAGTGAGGAAAAAGACTGAAATTTTAATATAACTGGTGTGCAGATCATTTTTGAGGAGACCTAATTGCAACCTTGGTGTAAAACTAATGTTAACTAGTGAACAGTGAGAAGAAGGTAATGAAGCCACTTACTCACTCACTCTCACACTTTATCATGTATTCAGGGTCGCGGGGACCTGGAGCCTATCCCAGGAGGGCTATTCCTATATCGAAGGGCACACACACATACACAAACTCCGAAGGAAACCCACCAAGCACGGGGAGAACATGCAAACTCCATGCACACAGAGATGGGAATCGAACTCAGACTCTGGAGGTGCAAGGCGACAATGCTAACCACTACACCACCGTGCCACCCGGCAATGAAGCCGTGTTCAAATGTTGAGGCAGTGTTCAAATGTTCAAGAATTATCTTCATAATTAATTTACAGCATGCCACATTGATGCTTTTTCTCTATCTGGATGGTTAGCTTAGTTTCCAGTATAGCTCTTTTTTCAGAGGGAAAAAAAGAGCGCCCCATGTCATTTGAACTGTCAGCCCTCTTCAAAATACACCATTTGATCACTGCGTGTGTTGGCACGGTCCTCCGGCCTCAAACCAAGCTTCCAGTTCAAGAAATGATCACACGCACAAAAAGGCAGTGCTGAAGAGGTTATGTGATCCTGAGAAGTATTGTGCACATACCAAAACCATTTTCTCCCTCTTCCTCCTGACAGAGTGGGTGGTGTTGGTAAGCAGAGTGATGTGGAGTGAGGATGAATGAGCATAAAAATGGATGAAGGAGAGAAGTGTAAGCCTGCTCCCGGTCTGCCCCCGCACTCATTAGAGCAGGAGAAATCATCCTCTCCCTTCCTTTCACCCCTTTCATCTTGCGCCATCTCTCCAAGTTCCTCTGTTTCAACTGCTGCAGTAGATTACTCCGCTATCAGATGCACATCTCTCTCTCTCTCTCTCTCTCTCTCACACACACACACACTCACTCTGTCTTGCTGTCTTTTTGATGTTGGTCTGATCAGTAGGAGCTTTAAAAAAAATACAGCTAAATATAGATACTGGCTGAAAATAGGCTTTCATCTCTTCCATAAAATGTGTGTCTGTGTGTGTGTGATGAGCATTAGCTCATATTAAGAATCCTAGTGTGTAAACAACCATAATAATCACAGATTAATTCCAACTGAGATGCAGGGTGATGAGTTTCCATAATCTCTATCTGATTTGTGATCTGTCCAGTGGGTGTGGTGAACATCTCTCACACACCTGCACATACACCAATAAAGGTTTAAAGGTTTATGTTTTATGAACATAAAGGCAGATCTATTGTATTTACTTACACTTTTTCAGTTTGTACCAGCTGAGCTGCATTTGTCAACAATGCAGCTCACAGATATGCTCTCAAGATCACAGATATGCTCTCACTGAGGGGTCCGACCCCCCACACCAGGTGCCGTTCATGAAGCAACCCTTCCATTTTATCCAGGCTTGGGACCGGCACTGCATCCAATGGATGGGTTTTGGGCATTGGGTGGGAATTAAACTTGAGTCTTCTGCATGGCACTGAGCCACCAATGCCCCACTCTCAAACCTATTTATAAACCTATTCCCCTAATTGTAATATAAACATCATCTTGCAGCACTTTTTAGATGAATATAAAAGTGAAAACCTTATTGCTATTGCCCATTTCCAAGATATGGATATGGAAGTTTCTAATGTTTAACTTTTTTTATTGTGTTCTCTGGGTATACCATCTGCTCTTTCACAGGTGCAGCTTTATTGGAAGTGTTCGCACTGTTTTATTGTCTGCTCTCATGGATGACTTGTGTTTAAAACTAAACTCCAGCTTTTTTACACTAAACTATCTACTATAAGACATCTGCAGTGAGATTGATTGCCATGAAGATGATAAAAAAAAGAGAAAAGCAATTGTTATAAAACTCTTAGTTCTATGCCTTTTTATGACCTGTAGATGTACATATGTTTCCGTAGACACCTATGGGCAGCAGTAGGAGTGCTGAGGTGTGACTGTAAGGAGTGCAAGCATGGTAACACTGGTAAGTGAGCTTACCACTAATTTTTGTTTAATAACTGTGATAGGGTATGTGATAAATATATATGGATGTATGTGTGTATTAGCATACGTCTACACACATATATTTAGCCATAACATTAACATTGATCAACAACTATATGATAGTAAACTGGTGCATGCATATTCAAGGCTCATCCATGTCTGTGGGGATCAAAGGTCAACCCATCCAGTCAATAGACAGAACAGCCAATGCAGCACAAATTGCCCCAAAAAAGTCAATGCTGGCCATGATAGGGAGGCACCGGAACACCCAGTGCACCACAACCAGAACCACTCTGTAACTCTGTGTCCGGGAATATACCTGTGCCATCATTGATGGAATAAGCTGATCATTCAGTACTTTCAGGTCATCGGCTGATTTCATTTTATTGCCACATAATGTTGCTGAGCCTAAACCTGGCTCAGCAACTGGCTCAATCTGGATACATCACCCTTTTCCAATCTCTATTCCATCTTTAAGTCCAATCCTTAACCCTTTCTATAGCGCCACCATATTGCAATTTAGTTCTGTCTCAGTGCTTTGTTGCTATGCTTTAGCTAAAGTTGCCAAAGTGTTTCAGAGACACAGTAAGTTACAAATTTTAAAACCACAGTGATTCAGAGCCAAAAGGTAAACAATTTAGCATAGGGGCAGCCTTTAAACTTATTTAACATTTAAACTTTAAGTTCAAATATTTGTGGACCTCAGACAAATCCACCCATATGTGGTTCTAGCCAAAAACGTTTGCCACAAAGTTGGATGCACACAATTGCCTAAGATGTCTCCGAATGCTGTTGCATTAATGTTCTCCTTCAGTGTAACTAAAAGGCTCAAACCTGTTCCAGCATGACAATGCCCTTTTGCATAACACAAGCCCTATGAAGTCAAGGTGTGCCAAAATTGAAGTTGAACAAGTCAAGTGGTCTGCGCAGAACTCTGACCTCAACCCCATTAAATCTTCGTCGGATGTTTGATGTGCAATCTGAAAACAATTAGACTTATAAGTTATGTCAAACATTTTAAGTAGTAAAGATTTTAGAAAACACCACACTGGCCTTACAGATGCAGGGTAGCTGCTTCAATTCTTAGCTTGAAATACTTTGAGTACCTGGAGTCTGCTTTGAGTTTAAGTGCATGTTCTCCCAAATCTCCAAAACATACCAGTAGATGGACTGGATAAGATGGATTGCCCCTTGGTGTGAATGGCTGGCTGGTGAGTGGGTGGTGGACTGGCAACACATCCTGGGTGAGTTTATGCTGTACTTCTAGTGCTTTCAGGCTAGGCTCCAGATCCACCTCGACTCTGCCCGGGATGAAGCACGTCCTGAAAGTGAGTGAGAGTGTGTGAGTGGGTGGGTGAGATATTGGAAAATTATGGTGTGAATCTGTGTAATTCGATTTGTCAATGAAGAAATTACTTTCTCAGGGGGAGTAATTTGTGGTTAGGTCTAAACAGTGTAGTCAAAATAGCTCAAAGTAATCGCAGAAGCACCTTTGCCTGATCATGCATGCATACCAGAGACCTGGAATGACTGTGTAATGTATTTTTGCAGTGTGTAAAAGTTGGGTCGAAATACAATATATATGAGCAGCTTTTGGTCATTTGTCTCTTGTTACACCTTAAGACATGTATTCTTCCACCATAACAGCAGCACATTTGGAGGCGTATTTTCACAAAACCTGAATGTCTATATATAGAATTCAACACCTTGCAATACACCTTAGGCTTGAAATTAAGCTGTCACTGGTCTTGACTGAAGTCTGAATGTGTCTTTGTGGACAAGATTTGCATCCACAGCAGTAATAGTGCCTAAGGATTTTCCAAAAAATATTTTATTGCAATACTGTACATTGACGCTATTGAAGAAGTATAAGATCTTAGAGCTATTATTAATATTATTATATACTGTAAAGTAGATATTACATATTACAGCTGTACGTGCCCTGATTTTTAAAGCTGTTAGTTAAAGCTGTTGGTTTAAAGATGATTGTTCATTTGAATTTATTTTAAAAAGAAATGACATCTTTAAAAAGAACAAATACCCAAATCAGCACAAATACTAATAAACCTGAATAATAGGAGTCTTATTAAGAAAAGATCTGTATACGTCCCTAAAACTGTAAAATCTGGGTGCTTCAGCTAACTAAGCCAAGAGCGAAAGCACAATATATTTTATTAACAACCTCTACCTCTGCAAAATGACTTTCCTATCGAAATGAATGGCTTTGGAAGTTTAGCAGAATCCTGAGAGTGTGTGTGTGTGTGTGTGTGTATATAAATCTGACTGCTGATATGCGCCGAACAGCCAGCAGCAGCTCACCGGGAAACAGCAGATCAATGGGAGCCTCCTCTTTCCCTCCTCCAAACTGAGCTTCTCATTTATCATATCACAGGGTGCCTGTGTCTCTTATTTATTTATATATCGCTTCGTCCTTCGCATGCATCTAGAGACTCGATAAAATTTTAAAGCAATTTGTGCAGGTGTCTCTTTTGTGTGTTCACCTTTAAAGGATAATATTCCTGTTGCGCTGTCTACAAAATGCCCTTCATTAGAGGTGTAACGCTGCTCTCCTTCATCATGCTCACCGTACACATCCTGGAGCACAGAGCAGCTCCGCATGGACAGATTTGGCCTGCTTTGTGGGCCAATTAAATGGATGTCCTTAGTACAGGGATAATCGAAAATATTTCAAAGCCAGCTCCCGGACAGAACTGGAACAACGTCAGAGAGCATTAAAAAAATAAAAAATAAAAATCATTGACTTCCTGGATAAGACTGGCAATCCTTCAGAGAAGAACGCATAAAACTTCCACAGCTTTTCCCATGCACACTAGAACATACATATATAAAATATACAAGGGCAGTGTATATGTTTTAAATCAATTTGTCTTTACATTTATTTCTCCAAATTTTATGAATCTATATGAATTTACTCCTAATCTAATATTTTTTTGAGTCCACACCTTTATTCAATAAATCCTTCACTTACTGGACTCTGTTACTGGGGCAAGGTACCAATACAAATACACACTCTCGAACCCTCGAACACACACACTCATGCACACGCTCTGTCTATTTAAGTAAGATATCTGTCTCAGTCTCTTGCTTTGGTGATTAGATAACACTGCTGGCTCGATAAAAACAGAATACATCACAGGGTAAAGGCGTTTAGAGTGCCAAATTCAATCCCTCCTTTCCACTGCAGCGGTTTGTGTTGGGCTCTTAAGCCGCACACTGAGTGTACAGTGGTGTCTTTAGAGCCAGAGCAGTAATCCGGCTCTTTCACACGGCTCAGTTTGAATCTCAATAGGAATGTAGAAGCAGATTTACTCCCAAATCCTTCTGCAAACACAACGCTAACACTCGTCTCTGGGTACCAACAGGGCTCCTGTGTTTGTTCCTTGTGTGCGTGTCTGTGTGTGTGCCCATGTGTTTGCTGTGTGAGCAGCTGAGGGTAATTTTTTTTGTTTGGTCTAGTGACTCACAATTCTTTATCCTACTTGATCATAAAACTTGGTGCGAAGTCTGGCTATGCTAAACTAGGCTAGTCAGAAAAATGGGTTTGAGTCTCTTAGGTTTCCCAGTATTCATTTTTGTAATACATAGAGCTATTTTGAGTTAGCAGGACAGAGTTTATCTTTCTCTATCTTTCTCCCACACTTTATTACAACTAAAGGCCATTTTACTCACAGTTCATATCCTATTTTTTTATTTAGCAGTCATGTTAATAAGGACAACAGGTGCTTCCCAAGCTGCAGTCTATACTCTAAGGGTACACTATATGGACAAAAGAATTAATGCTTCAGGCATGCCAGGACATCCTGGACAATGCTATGCTTCCAACTTTGTGGCAACAGTTTGGGGAAGGCCCTTTTCTATCCCCAGTGCACAAAACAAGAACTACTGTTTAAAGAAATGGTTTGATGAGTTTGGTGTGGAAGATCTTGACTGGCCCGCACAGACCACTAACTTCTATAGAGTTATACACTATAGAGCACCTTTGGGATGAACTGGACCGGAGATTGCAAGCCAGGCCTTTTCGTCCAACATCAGTGTTTGACCTCATAAATGTTGGATGAGCACGAATTCCCGCAGAAACACTCCAAAATCTTGTGGTCAGCCTTCCAAGAAGAGTAAAAGCTGTTATACCCTCAGTAACGGGACTAACTCCTTATTGAAGTATATGTATTTGGATACAACATGATTGCAGGTTTGGCCAAATACTTTTGTCCATATAGTGTATTATAATTATCTGCTGTAATTGAGGTCTCATCAGGTTTACACCTGTGCTATGAGAATAACCTTCGTGGTTTTTATTGATTGTTTAAGTCACTCAATAACACACAAACGACAGGGGTCTAGAGAAGCAGTAGCTGGATTACATTAGCATTAGCCAACAATAGATAAAAAAGAACAACAACTCAAAAGATCCATAGAAAAATGTAAATGTAATAAAGGTGAACAAAAACCACAGGAGACATACTGTCACCCAATATAGCTATGTTTTAAATGCAACCGTGAACATAACGATTAATTGACTTGCTAAAAATAATACTAGCGGACTAGAGAGAAGAACCGGCTAATGATACAAGTCATCATACACTAGCATCCCAACAAATAACAGAATTAATAAATACCTTACTTGTTCAGCAAGAAAAAGGTCAACTTCATCATGCCTGAATCCGTCTATCCATTCTTTATCTATACCTCTTATCCTGTGTAGGGTCATGGGGGTCCTGGATCCCAGGGAACTCAGGGGACAAGACTGGATACACCATTAATTGAGTCCCAATGTATTTCAAGTAATGTATTTTCAAGTAAACACACTCACACATATGCACACTCACACAATATGGGCAATTTGGAAATGCCAATCAGCCTACTGTGCATGTCATTGGACTGTGAGAGGAAACAGGAGTCCCAGAGAACACAGACCAATGATGGCATGCAAACTCAACACAGAGGTTTGAATCTCAACGCTGTGTAATGCAGCAATGCTAACCTCTCCGCCATTGTTCCGCTAGACCTAAATTCACATTCCTCTTATAATATCACACTCTTTCACTCTATCATGCCATCTTGCTTTCTATTCTGATTGGCTAGTCATTATGTAGTTGGGCTTATTTCAGTTGGGCCATGATGGTGTTTAACAAATTCAAGCTGGCATATGATACATTCATATAAACCAACCAGCTATAACATTAGTGCTACAAAATATTAACACAATAGCATTTATTGCCAATTATATACCATAAACTGGTGACAGGGTTCATGGGCACTCAAGGCACACACATGCCTATGATCCTGTCACCAGTTTATAGTATATAATTGATAGTAAATGATGACAAAATCATGGGCACCCAAGGCTCACACATACTTATGGGGACCAAAGGCTAGCCCTTCTGGTCTGATCCCACAAAAAAAACATATGTAGCACAAATTACCGGAAAATGTCAATGCTGGACACGACAGAAAGGCACTAGAAAACCCAGTGCACCACAGCCTGTCACACACGGGGTCCAGCAGGCAAAGTGACATGGAGACCCTACCCCACAACTCACACAAAGGATTCAATGCCAGTGTCCTGGTGCCTGGTGTCCCAGAGGTCTTGTGGAGTCATGCCCCAAGGAGGCAGAGCTGTCCCAGGGGCACAAAAATGGGTATAATGTTTTGCGTTGTTATGTTACGGCTGATCTGTATATATTTTCCTCCAATTCAAACCCGTGTCATGGCACAGTATAAAGTAACTCTTCAATGATTATGCATTGTAGATTTGAAGACATGGACATAAGCAAAAATAGTAGCAGCTGTCGTGAAATCTTTTTTAATTTTAATCTTGAGGAAATAGTTTCAGTCCAGACAAGTGTCAGATTCAGGTAAGACGTATCTGACAGTAGAACAGAAAATTTCAAAGTCATTTGGTGAAGAAGTAGACTTTTGTAGTAATCTTACACCATTATGATTTTTAATGAAGATGTCTCTCTACATGTGGTATTATTGAACCAGGCAAACATTTTGAGGCAAATACTTAATCATTTATGCACTTTTTACTTGTAAGTGCCTTGTAGCTCTGTTGCTAAACTTAAAAAAATCATACCTGAGACATTAAATATGTCTTGGCTGATCAATTACACTTTGTGCTAGTGGAAAATTGTATAAATATCTTTTTTGCCCGACCAGGCCGTGTAAGCTAAAAGCAGTAGACAGCTAAACCCTGATGTATAATCTGTCTGCTGACCACAGGCATTATGGGAATCTGACGCTTCGGAGGCATGTATTAAACTCTTATCAGGCCAGTATGTGGTGTTAATTCTGGGCATCTAAGCAGGAGATTAGGGAAAGATGGAGAAGCACTTTGGGGTGGAGGGGGGCTCCAGAGGGCAGAGGGGGGACCTGAATTCCATGAATGCCTCCTGGATCAGGGGCCAGTGCTGCTGTGTTTGGATATGGATCAGCAATAGCTTCACCACCAGCCTCTCCACTACTTCAGAGTCTTATACTCAAAAAGACGCATGGAGACAAGATTCTGCTTAGAGCCTGACTTTAGTTGGTTTAAACCTAATTCCATCCATCAAGATGTGGGAAAACTTAACAATTAATAAAGTACCATACCATAACCGTTTCATCCCGTTTTCTGCATTATTTTTATCATGAATCAAACAAAAATGGGATGGAATGAGTAGGGGTAAGCCCCATAGTAGTTGTTTATCTTTAGCTTGGCAGCTTCACACCATACAAATTTCAACTCATACACACACACACACACACACACACGAGCAAGAAAATCACGCACAAAGGAAGCTGCAGGTCTGTTTGAGTGAAATGATTCTGGCCCCTGTGGTGCAGTGTGGATGATGAGAAATGTGTTGTCAGTGGTGACCTGATGTTTTCCGCCTCTCTTCATAAAGCTTCTCATTAATGTGAAAGAGAGGGAACGAGAAAAGCTTACGAATAGAATTTAGCTATGAGCACTTGGGCTTATGAGAGTGGCTCAATTCTGGGAAATCTTACGTCATTCTGCTGGTTAGAGAGAAGCGGCAAATATCAGATCCTCTTCTTTTTACAAAACCTCCATAATAAATGTTGTCAGCCGACTTTGTGTTATCAGAGAGAATTGGAGAATGCTGTTTGTTTAGCTTTTTATGAGACCAAATATCACCATGAAGATATTTATCCATGACAGTCTTAACATTATGTGGGCATTTGGCTAAACCACAGAAATAAATGGCCTTTTTGTTTTAAAGCATTTTGTTTGAGGAAAAAAAAACAAGACAAGTCGAAAGATGTATTTGGGTGTGTGTCTGAGTGAGTGCATAGAATGATGAAAAGAGCATTATGAGTCAGATCTTAATCAGGGAAAAATATACATTCCATTAGCTCTGGTAACAGGGATTTGTAGTTGTTTTAGAAACAAATCCTGATTTTCCAGCAGTAATAATACTTCCAGTGCAGATGAAATGGTATTTAAGTGGATATGAAAAAGAGAAAAATTAAAGTCTTTCAAGCATGTATGTAAGTTTGTAATAATAATAATTATAATTGTTTTTCTTTTTTTTTTCTTTTGTAAACAACCGAACTAAAAACCTCTTGAAATGACATTGATGAAATCCTTTCATTTAGGTTTACCAGTACAGTGAGGGCTTAGAAGAAATATTAAATGTAATATGAGGTTTTATTTCACTAAACATGAGTGAACACCCACCATTCTGATGTAAGTAGCTGACTTTTACTTTAATCTTAGTAATCTCCAGTTGATTGTCAGGTGTTACAGTCACAGATTGGCTCAAAGCCCCCTCCACAGCGTTTTTCTGCAGGTTATAACATGATCATGTTCTGGTAATTATTTTGTTGTTGCAAGAATTAAAAAAAAAAGCCAGGTAAGGTAAATTGAGTGACTGAAAAGACATTTAAAATCTTCTTTGTATTTAAGTGAACTTTCATCCTGTTGAATTAACTGAGAAAAGTTTTTACAAAAGGCTGGTGTTAAAGATACAGCTGAGGTCATTTCAAAACCCTTTGGCATCCTTTGTTGGCTGTGAAACGATTATCAAGGCAAAAAGAGAAAATAAATGGCCGGCTTTTTATTTTGTAACTGCAAGATGTTGATGTTGAGCTTTCCCTTTAATGATAACCACAGAGAGACAGAGAGAGAGAGAGAGAGAGAGAGAGAGAGAGAGAGAGTGATGTAAAAGAAAACAAATAGACTGTTATCAGCTTCTGAGGTTATCAGGTAAAGTATGCGCACAGATAAGAGCTTAACGCCCACCCCAACACACACACACACACACACACACACATACTCAGATTACTATCATACATATTCCGACCTATCTTCTCACTTCTAGTTTTATATGTAATATATCTTTGATGTGAATGAGTAATTGGTGTGAATTTACTAATTCTACAGCAGTTTTAACACATATTTACTGGGATTTAGCTGGAGCTGAAAGGAACGGGTCATTATGGACTTGGGATCAGTACAAACTGTAGATTTTGTAGATTGTTGTGTGGTAATCACTAAACAAAAAAATGACTGGTTTGATCATCTTTCATAACTCATTGTTATGGGGGGGGGGGGGGGGGGGGGGGCCCCAAGGTAATTTTTGGCGTTGGAGT
>JAQMYJ010000039.1:21054501-21065499 GCA_030014305.1 Clarias laeviceps
CCCCCCCCCCCCCCCCCCCCCCCCCCCCCCCCCCCCCCCCCCCCCCCCCCACACAAGGTAATTTTTGGAGTTGGAGTCCATTTGCTAATCATCAGGATTTAGAATGTCTCACTCTGCCTTCTGCATAACTTGCTCAAACTCTCATGCCTAAAGCCTGGCACATGTTCCATTTCACAACACAGTCACAGAAGTCACACCTTCTCCAGGAGCCATTTTCTGTCAATTTTTTTAAACTTCTGTCTCACTTCCCAAATCAATTCCTTCATTTTATTCGTCATAACCTACTGCAATGTTCGTTCCAGTTAGTAGAAATCGTTTAACTGGTTTTTAACTCCGTGGATGCAAATTGATAGTTGCACCAGGTTGAGAATACTGTTAAGCGCCCACACACAGGTGAACAGTCACCACTAACTGCACTACATTAATCCTGTCAGTGTACGCATGAGTGCATTGCTCATTTGCACTTTAAAGGTACATTAGGTGCATATTTTTAAACTGTGTATTTTACAGACCTCATTTGTGTTCTATCACATCAAATCAGGTATTAACTTTGATGTTGGGTGATTTCAATTATGTATATTTTCAGATTCCTGGTTCAATAAGTATATTATAAATCACTGTATTATGTCCGGTTCCTGAGATATGAAAATCTGTTGTAATCCTTATTTTTAGAATAAATAAATGAGAATTCCATGACATACTAAAAAAGAGGGAAACCTCAGCCTCATTATGACACAAGGATTTGCTTGCTACCCCTAAAAATAACTTTACAAGCAGTGGGGATTTATAGCAAAAAATTCACTTTTCTATCACAACTGGAATAATCAGATTGGATTTAATAAAGTGTTTATTAAAGTGCTGAAGCAATGTTTAGGATTAAAATTTCTCAATTCTGTTAAAGGATCAGAAATTTACTGAAAATCTGATACATTTCACCTACTGCACACTATTGGAAAAAGCACAAAACTAACCTGTGCAACTCAATGCCTGACTTGATATGATGGATCACATTTAACAGTGTGTACGAATGCATCAGTCATGAAGGTGCTGATGTGAATCTGTGTCTGTCCCTTTGGGCTGTCATGTTTGTACACTGATTATAACACTAGGGAGCCAACAGGCCTTAGAGCAAACACAGATGGACAGCTACTGAAGGACACACACATTCTCTTTTTGCACTTACGGAGGCAGGTGGAAGTATTTAACCTTCATCAACCTGGTGTTGCAGACGGTGTTTTTCGGACTCTGTGTTTTAAACGATTTAATCCGCGTGGCGTTCCCAGGGAAAAGCAGCATCTCGGCGTTCCTCGTCTCGGCGCAGGACTTCCTCTTCACCGTTGTAGCTTTTCCCATCGGAACTTTTGTCTTCACTTCTTTCTGGTCCATCTAGGAGGACTCTGACAGGAGGACTCACTCATAGGGATCCCTGTAATTACAACAGAATTTTGCCCCTTTATGATCTCATAAAATTGCCAGTACAAACAAGTTTACAGCTCCAGCAGTAATTGAGTCTTTGTTTAGTGTTTATTCTACAGAATTACAGCTCTCATCAGCACTCGCCGCTAATCAGCCTTCAAGAGAAGCGTGACGACTTTATGATCCAGGTACAAGGAAATTTAACACATAGTCACACTTAGCAGTGCACTTGCACTTAAACCCACACTTAGATTATTGGGTGATTTTGCTCTAGTCAAAGCCATTATAAAATACTATTATTTTGCATTGTAGCAGCTTGAGCTAATGAAAACCACGTAGCAGCTTGAGCTAATGAAATGTTTATTGTTTCAGTTAAAATATTATTTCAAGCTCAATCTATGTAAACAGTGTAACTGTAGTTTCAAAACATGCTGTATATGCTGGCTGTCAGGTGTCTAACCATTAGTGTCGCATGTGTGATGCCTTCCTTATACCAACTCCTTAATGTTTTTCTGGCTGTGGTCATGTGATCAAATGGAATAAACTGTTATTAATTAACAAACATATCTTTCAGCCTTTAGTTTTCAGTCAGTTGTTTAACTTTGTTAACTGCTTACATATTGTTGTATCACATTTAATATTCTCTCCTGTATGATGTTTTTATTCAAAGTGGCAGTCAAGGTTTATACTGTAGATTGATCTACTGTAACATCAAGAGCAGTTCAGTCATTTATAAAGCTATTAGAAAAAGCAGGTTAAATGAGCCATATGCATAGGAGTTGAACGATAGGCCTCCAGGGCAGTACTGTAGCTACCATTCTTAAAATAAACCCTAATATCTACTCATATTACTTTGTTCCCAGATCACTGAAGAAAATCATTATTCTGGGTTGAAATTCAACATTATTGTATTACTTGTGTATTCGCCACCTCTATTGAATTTTATGAAATAAACAATAACAGTGAAGTAAACAAAGAAAACAAGTCAGATATTCTGCAGATGCAGCATGGTCCATGCATAGTTACTGTAGATGTCACTTAAGGTGTGGATCCATCCATCTATCTATGGGACTTCTGTAGTCCAATTATGGACCGTGAAGGCTAATGTTGACCATTGTATACATTTCTACTACCGTGGTAGGACCTCCAGGCAACATACACACATTCACACACTAAGGGCAATTTGGGAACACCAATTACCCTAATCTGCATGTCTTTGGACTGTGGGATGAAATCATGCACACAGACAGGAGGCGCGAATCGAACCACTGACCCTGGAGGTCTGGCCACAGTGCTCACTGCTACCACCTACTAATTATTTTGCTCATTCGACTGCAATTTTTAAGAGCAAGGGAAGTAAATGGAATCTGCGATGGATGAAAGAATGAGCTGGGTTCATGCATCTTTTATGCATCTATGCATCTATAATCTATAAATATATCTTGCTTTAATACTCAAGAATGACCATCAACACTGGCTGTGATCTCGTTTCTTTTGTACGTGAGGTTGATTTGATCCCAGACTATATTAAACAGCTTTCCATGAAGTACTTCACGGTTTCTGAATGAAACCCGTGTGTCGGCGTGCTGTGTGTGTGTGTGTGTGTGTGTGTTGGGGGGTGTTTGGAGTGTGTGACGGTCTCGGCTCATTAGACAGGGGGCGCACGGTGAAGTGAGCTCCTGATGGAGTGTTCTGGCTGGAATGGGTGTGGCCTGGCGTAGCTCCACCCCCCGCGCGGACACACACACTTTCCCTCTCTCTCTCAGTAGGAGGAGAGCGACAGGCGGCGAGCGCAGCACTCACAGCGGGGCCGCGGTTTGAAATCTGATCTGGGCTAATTTTTTTTATTTACCCCCCTCCTCCTCCTCCTCCTCCGGAGTCCGGAGCTCCAAACTGTTTAGCGGGAGTTCGTGAGTCCAGCAGTTTCACACTGAGGAGCGCCCGAGCAGAGAGAGGAGCTGACTGCACCTCCGCGCACTGATACCCCGCCGGGCAGAGCGACGAGCTGGACTGGGTAACTCAGGCTGGTGTCTTAACTCGGAGAGACAGTGAGAGAGTGAGAGGGGCTGAAGTTTATCTGGATTGGCCCTTAAAGAGCTGAACGTCAGTGAATGCTGGAGAACTCATATGGACTATACGCACCTTCTCAAGAAATAAAGCAGCTGGGCAGTTTATTGTGATTTTGTAATACCTGAGGATTACTGACAGCTCGGGAGATTTTCGGGTGATTATATTTTATTTGTTCTATTATGTTTACTTGTTATTGGGGATGATATTGATAGATGTCATTATTATTATTATTATTATTATTCAGCACAATAATAATATTTTGTATCTCTTATTGATGATGTCACACTTCATGTTCCTCGCTGTGACGAAGTGACAGTGCCTGCTTTCTGACTACAGTTTCCTCGTTTAAGTTAAAGTTTAATCTAATCAGATCCAAAAGGCACTAAAGATATCCAATTATAATCCAATCCATTTTTTTTATTGTCATGATTAGGATTATTTCCGCGGTCTAAGCGGTGTATTGTGGCACTTCGTGCGCGCTCTGGATATTTCTGCGATGCCACTATGCTCTCGGCTGCAGAATGTCTCTACACAGTGCGCTTGGTGGTGTGTGTATAGAGTAGAGGTGCAGGCTTGCCGGGCAGCAGTGCTTCATGGGACACGGCGGCTAAAGCGAGGCGGCTCGGGTTCCGGCGGGTCAGGTGCTGCGCGCTCTGCGCACTCCGAGGAGACGGAGCTCTCGCGCCTGAGCGCGCGGCTCTCTCCAGTCATTCACACGTGCACATGCTAGTCACTCCTTATGTAGACTATTGAATGGTGAACAACAGAGGAGTTCTAGGGGCATTTTATGGATGAGAACCGAATGTCATTATGATGAGAGAGAGTCCCTGCGCGCTGTACTAAACCATAACACTGCGTATAGTGGTTTATAGTGGTACACTGTGCTACTGCTGCTCTTTAGTATGATAGTGTGATTGTGTAATTCTGTCAGCTGTTCTGACGCATTTAATAAAATGTAAATAAATTTATATAATAAAATATATATAAATGTAATACATATAGAGCATATGTATCCATACACATATGTCATAAACACATTGCTTAACTGAGAATGTTGGAAATATTATTTACAATAAGTATGAACATTTTTTTAAAAATCATTCATTCCACATATGTATGAACATTCTGGAACACCTTGTACTGCCTGTTAAAACTAGATTCCGGATGTTTCCTCAGAGGTCACCCAGAAGCTCCTTATGTGGCCTGGATTTGGTTGACGGCAGGCACTCGAGCCTCTCTGTGTCCATTTGCGCCCATTAAGGAACGGACATCTGAAACCAATTTTCCGCATTATATTGCGTCGAATGTCTTGCGGGGTGTTAACGGGGCGCCAGCGGGGATCATTAGCCACCTGCGAGCTCGCAGTGCTCAACTCCATCTACCCTCGCTCACAGCCAATACCAGCCTTTTTCCCAGATGAATGCAATGGATAAAACATGCCTTTATTCAATTTCATGGTCGATATAATCAGTGTTAATTCTGTTTCATGAAGATGAACGAATAGTGGCTACAGTTCCCTTCATGGAAAGAACTCCCTATGGGGACGTGTGGATGAGATTGTCCTCAAATCTAATGTAAAAATGTAGGCTCTTACTTGACAACATTTTGATGCATTTCATTGAAGCCTGAGACACAGGGTTATTCCATTAGACTATCTGCACAGACATGCAGGGAGCAAACAGACATCCCAAAATTTTGTGCTAAAAAAATGGGTTATATTTTCAAGCATATAAGGTTTAGCCATTGATACATAACCAATACTTTGCTGACTTTCCTTTGATAGCTTTGAAACCGACAGCTCACTTAGCCATAGAACGAGAGGATTGTTCTTAAGTGATGTCTTTCAGAAGCCCCAGGTCGACCAGATCGTGACTCCTCTGATGTTTTATCTTTGTCTTTAAATTGAACTCTTATTCTGCATAAAAATATAAAAGTATAACAGTAAAAAGGAGCATTTCAAGATGCCTAGCTGTTTGTCTATGGGACAGTCCGCCCTCATATTGACCAACAAACCGGCAACAATCTTTTCTCACTTATAGACATGAGGGCTGCATGATTTGGTCAAAAAGTCACATCGCGATTACTGCGATTGCATTTCGAACGGCGATATGTATTATTTGGTATTTAAATATATTCAGTGTTTATCTAGCTTAACAAAACATATAATGGAAAAAAAATCAATATTGAATAAGTACCAAAATTATTGACCAACTCCAAATAAACTCCTGAATATGCACGTATTACCTGCTATAAAATCCAGTGTTTTGCGATGACATAACTTCACTGCTCCATATCGTGATTTATATTTGTAGCATTAATAGGCATGCTTTAAGATGGGTACAGTTCAATTTGAAAATAAGAAAACAAATAATCGCAATATTTTGGTGCGTACAGTTTTTGATAAAATCATTCATGTCTGCGTGGCGTAAATAATCCAGAGCTCAAGTTCATTCTTCGTACTAGACTGTACTAACTGTGCTCTGCGATGCGAGTGGGAAAATCTGGGCATGGGGGAAAAAAATGCCTTTATTAACTCTTATTTACTAACTGCGACGGGAGCTAAAGGAGCAAGTGCAAACTTGGATCTGACTGAAAAATCAATGTCTCTCAGGTTGCTCAGGGAGGAACTCAGACAGTGAACTTTGCAGCACTCTGGACCAGTCTCTGATTAAACCCATTTCTTCCCCTCACTGTCAGTCTGTTTCTGGCTCATCCTGGTTTTAATCAGCCTCTGTTCACATTCTCATTTCAGAAGGGCCGGGTCCACAGTCTTCTGTCTTCTTGGTGTTCAGTAGCATGTATGCTCACGTGTATGTGTCTGTAGACACACTTAAACGACCCGATGACAGGCATGTTTCCTTTTAAAAGCGAACAGCCGTAGGTCCGCTTCATGAAAGAGGTCTTTGTCATTTGTGCAAATGTGGCTTTTTTCTCTCTTTCTTTTTCTCTCTTTATTTTTTTTTTTCAAAATTGGAGTCATTCATGACCACTTTCTCGCTTTGATTTTGTAAAATGGAGTTCTGCGAAAATGGATTATAATGTCCGTAATACAGTGTGCAGCTCACACGCATGTGTACACACACACTACACTACACTACAGGAAAGAGTGAGTAGGTAGAGGATTACATACAGTACACTCTCTTTCCCGGTCCATCGTTTTTTTTTCTTCTTCTTGTTGTTTAAGCGTTGTGTTAAATAAGAGACTTGGTCGGCTCAGGCAGGATTGCGCTGCATCACTGTTGTATCTTTTCTTTCCTCAATTTTTTTCCTTCCCAATGCAGAATGTGACGAGCATGTGACAGGGTTTGGTTTTAGGCCTGCCTTTTTTAAAAACATGAAAGCTTCAGCCATCACAGAAAATTTAGAGCCCAGACTTCAGCAGTTAAATTTTTGTATACATATTTTGAATGCTTCGGTTATTACCAGTAAATAGTTACAGCTGCATTGATGCACAAATATTTATCTGTGCCAGGCAGCCTAGCATCTCAGCGCAGGACGCAGGCCTCGCCTGTTTGAGCCTGGTATGAGCATGTTTTTCATGCATATTTCTCTTTGATTCAGCTCATCAACCAGTAAGAGAGAGAAAAAAAGCAAGAAGAATTGCATTTAAGTGGGGAAATGCTAGAATCTTATTCATAGTAAATCCTATGACCTGAACCGAAGCCCAGGCATTGCTCCACTGCGGATTTGCACCGCTGCTAATCAGTCATAAGGGCCTGCCAGGCCTCGCCACACACACACTTCCCTGTGTTTAGACTATGCTGCTGACTTTAAACTACATTAAAGGCAAGGCTAGTACGTTACTGTCTCGCGGCCTCACCGAGCGCCGGTGTTAAAGACTAGATCCAGCCGTCGGAGCTGTAACCTGTCGCTGCCCTTTTTATTGCACACCTCGCGAGCAGCACTTTATATGGGCACTTTGTTTCTGCCGCGAGGAAAATAGTAGTGGTAGGGGCTTCGGGAGCCTTTGGAGCAAACGCCGCGTTGTCAGCCAAGACCCATGATCCCTGTGTTACTGTAAGATACAGGAGACTCCAGGAGCCCATGCCAGACTCGCACACGCACACACTCCAGACTGACACGCTCCAGAAATACACAGAGCAGATAGACTCCACAAATACACCCTCCACACACACAGCCCAACCTGATACACTATCACTCTACAGCGCTGAAACCACTAGCGCTCTGCCAGCCAAGGAAAATATGCTGTTGCTCAACACATGGCGTGTGTTTGTGTGTGTGTGAACGAGTGAGAGAGTTTCCTCGGTAAGGATTTACCAGTAAATATTCCACAGTCTTCAGGAAAACAGGAGTGTTATTGTGTCATTAGAGGTCGAAATCGAACAAAAATGACAGCTTTTAGCATGCGTATAATCCTAGTGTATTTGTTCCTGTCTCAGCGTGTGTGTGTGTGTGTGTGTGTGTGTGTGTTTGAGCCAAGGTTGTAAAACAAGACAACACACAGCTCTGCGACGTTCAATGTAGAAAACCCATAGCTGAGCACAGGATCCTACTGTGTGTGTGTGTGTGAATGTGTGTATGTGCACATGCATGCGCATGTGTATGCATGTGTGTGTGTGTGTGTACACGCCTGTATGCCCTCATTTTAGACTACATTCCTTTTATTGTGACTAATGTAAACGTTCTATGTGGCAAGGAACAACCTCAGAGACACACACACACACACACACACTCACCCACCCGCGCACACACACACACAGACTACCCAGTGTGAGGGGAACGTGTGTTTTCTTTAGAGAGATAAGTGTGTTTGTGTTAGCCCTGCAAAAGACATGTTTCCGAGCAGAGCAAGGGCGTGTGTGTGTGTGTGTGTGTATGTGTGTGTGTGAGAGAGAGAAAGCGAGAGAAAGCGAACGTTTACAACAGACATGCATTAGACAGATCACCTGAAATCATTTCACTTTTTTTTTTTTTTTTTTTTTTTTTTAACAGTGCAGGCAATTATCACCTTGTTTTTCTCATCACAGCACACTGAAGTCATTTCCGCATCAGCAAATCCGTAATGCGGATGTTCTCAAATGATGTGTTCCATGACTGCGAAGCATGGAGTGTTTATCTGGAAGCGTTTCGGTGTTCGTCGCCTCGTTAATTATAAAAGCACTGTTTTTGTTTTGCTCGCTCGTATCCTTGTGGGCGAATCTCATGTACGATGTTTCTTTTTTTGGTGTTGTGTTGCAGGTCAGAAGTGCACAGGAGACACCTGGGTGACAGTGTCCAAGTGTGTGTGGCAGCACTACGTTGACATCATGCGGAGGACCGGGGAGGATGTGTGAGTCCGGCGCCCGAGACGAGGACCCCGGGCCACGGCGGCCCCCGGCCGGGATGACGGCGCTTAGCCTTCTCCTCTACCTCTCCTCCGTGGTCCTGTCAGCGCGCGGCGCTCACCTGCCCTCGGCACAGCCCACAGGTCAGACACACACCGTCTCTTTCACTCCTCGCCTTTCGGTATGTCATCTTAAAAAACATTCCACGGAAGCGAAATACCTTGTACTACATCCAAGACGCTGCTAATCTGGAAGCGAGAAGAGCTGATGTCAGGCGCCTGAGGTTTTTTTTTCTAGTAACACAAGAACTTAAATAATGTTGCAAAAAAAAACCACACTGGTCATCTTTGATGCGTCTCTACTGAAATATCCAGATGTTGAATGTGGATAAAAAAAACTAAATGAAAGTTTTATGTTGTTCTGAAAGAAACCTGTAGTATATACCGCCTCGCCTCGGCTCTAAAACTGCTGCAAATCAGCGGGATGAGGAGGAAAAAAAGAACATCTGTGTGTCTCTCTTTCTAATGAATGACCAGATGTTTTACCGGGTGGGTTAGTTATGCTATGATATGTCTTTCTAGTAATCATTCTTGACACAATATTTTACACCGTCATAACCAAGCTGCAGGTAAATGCATGCAAGTTGAACTTTTCCAACTTACACACAGTAGTGTGTAACACACTAGTGTGTGTGTGTGTGTGTGTGTGTGTAAGCGGTCCGGGCAGTTTTAATGAGCACTTGTAGCTGTTATTGTGAAAGCGCTGCCTGTCTGAGCTGGTGATTTATTACACAATCCCGAGCCTGATTGAGTGAGTGGTTGCCGCCGAATGGATTACATGACAGATAAGGGTGTGTTACTGTGTTTGTGTATATAAATATATATACAGGTGTATGTGAGTGTGTGTTTTCCCATATCAAGAGCTAATCCCGGCCATCATGGACTTACCTTAGTATGTGCACCGTTCATTCCGTTTGATTTCTGGTATTTTTTCGTAGTTATGGTTATGAGATTAGTTTGATGTTTTCGTTGGATGAATTCCACTCCATTATTAAAAAAAATGCTGAAAAATGAGAGTTGTGTTTTGCTGACTCAACTCAAAAAAGTGTGTGTGTGTGTGTGTGTGTGTGTGCGTCCTGTGTTATTAGTCAGGGTGTGTTCGGCTCATTAATGCTGTTTGAAATCTCGCTGTTGAATTATGGATGAGCACCACGACTGTCTGAGCATCATGTAGGGCCACCTGTTCATACACACTTACACATTTCCACACACACACACACATACACACACACACCGAGCACTACAAGTGAAGACTTTTTAGCTGTGGTATGGAAGCGTGTGCAGGCTGACACGCGCGCTGTGCTGTCAGCGCAGCTTTTAATGATCGTCTCCCCTCAAGGACGTTGCTGTGATGGCTCGAGATTAGATCGACAAAGATTTAACAAAGGTGTGTGTTTGAGGTTGGGTGTGTATGGGTATGTTTGTTGTATATATATGTGTCTTTTGGGATCTGCTTTGTGATGCAGATTTTACACACCGCTTGAGGCCGGAGACGTGTCACTGTAAGGTCGGGAGGCGACTTATCTGTTTCTTCTGGTGTTTTGTAAGATCTCTTGTGTGTTTTGTGTGTGTGTTGTTTTTTTTTTTGGTGTGTGTGTGTGTGTGTGTGTGTGTGTGTGTTACTGTTCTTGATTTCCCTAAGCTCTCTTATATTGCTCCTGGCAGTCATGAACAGATGGCCAGTTATGTGCTGTAAGAAATCCAACACACACACACACACACACACAAACCCCTTTGCCACCCATGAAATGACCCTCTGGTTTGCCATCCCCCACTTCAAAACTCTCACACACACACACACACACACGCGCACACACACACACACACACACGTTGCTGGTGCTCTCACAGTGGTGGTCAGCGGTGCTGCTCGTAACCCTTCACCCATGCGGCAGGTTGTGGCAGTCTGCTTAGCAGAGCTTGAATAAACCATTAATTAATAATTACTCCTAATGTATGTGTTCTGGCTGTGTAATGAGGCATGTGTATGTGTGTGTGTGTGTGTGTGTGTGTGTGTGTGTGTGTGGGTGCACTAACAGGTGCTATTGTAATAGTCACGTGCACGCCCTGTTAAGGGATTTGCTGTGAATTTTGTTTGTTTATGGGAATGAACGTGCACACTGAGGTGCCAGTGTGGTTTATTTGTGTGTGTGTGTGTGTGTGTGTGTG
>JAQMYJ010000039.1:21075967-21113841 GCA_030014305.1 Clarias laeviceps
TGTGTACGAGTGTGTGTGGCCATATTTGTCAAGTGAGCGTAGGCCACATCACAAACAGACAGCTTTCCCTTAATTCAAGTTCACGCTGCTCTTGTGGATCATTCTTTTTTTGTAGGTGTGTCCTGCTTCCACTTGCAATGCTTGTTCGGGCAAAGAGTGAAGGGTCTTGTCCATGGGCCCAAAAGTGGCAACCCGGCAGTGGCATGTTTCGAACCCCTGACCCTCTGATCATCAACCCAAATCCTCAACCACCACTGGCCCAGAACTATCTCTGAGTTTTAATAATTCTGATAAAAGATTCCATATCCTTCAGAATCTTAATTCCTGTGCATAGATTTACTTGCTTGGTGTGTGTATGTGTGTGTGTGTGTGTGTATGTGTGTGTTCCTTTCCAAACAAATCTTTATTCAGTCTAGGCATTAGACAGCCAGTTGGTCATACCCACAGTGTGCAGGGAAAACTTTCCATAAACATTTACCCACATAGTGATTTACTCATGCACAAAGAAAGACACACACACGGACAAATGGACACTCATGGAAAGGAGCACCCGTTCCACGTAGCCTAGTATAAAATAAATACTCATTACTTTGTTTACTTAAAGGATAGTCATGTTTAAAAAAACAATACAAGTTTTGTAGCGTTTTAACAAAATGTGTGATTTCATCTAATCAGAGGCGCCATATTGGACCCGCCCGGAGCGGATGGATAAGAAGCTCTTGGCTGTCCCTGCTGCCAACACGGTGAAGTTCCGCTGCGCAGCGGCAGGAAACCCCACTCCCAGCATCCACTGGCTGAAGAACGGAAAAGAGTTTAAGGGCGAGCAGAGGATGGGAGGCATTAAGGTACATCCCCAATCTTGGTGGAGGAACGCTGAATGGGTTAATAATGGAATTTGTGTGTGTGTGTGTGTGTGTGTGTGTATGGGTATGGGGTTACATTTGATTAGCATCATCATTAACAGTTTACAGTACATAGAACATGACCATCTGCCCCATCTCTCTTTCCACCTGTTGCTTCTGCCCTTCACACACACACACACACACACACACACACACATTTCATCGAAGAAATGAACATTTTACATCATCTCTACAAGATGGTCAGATCATACAGAGTTTGAATAAAATTCCTGCTACAATCCTGACAGCTAAAGTACCAAGTACAGAGTGGATTGTGAAATGCTTAGCTTTGTGGAATTTGAAACAAAGTTGTATAGAGAGAAAAAGAGAGGGAGAGAGAGAGAGACATTCCTGCATGTATGTTCACTGAAACCGGCATTGTTGATGCCCAGCTGTTTGTTGATAAGTTCATCTGTAGGGTCAGAGTTGAAGATGGCATTGACAGCTTTATTATTGCTTAGACCCCAATGCACACATACCCACATGGGGTCAGGGTTAGGCCTCTAGACTTGGCTTGACAGCTCCACAATGCTCTCCTGCAGCTTTTATTAAAGCAACAGGCATGGAGGGGAAAGAAAAAAAAACCCTCAGCATCATGCATATAAATGTGCACTCAGTGAGTGTGTGCACGTGTTGCTCGCTGTACTGCCTCCTAAACCTAAGACTCCTAATGGTTTCCTTTTTTCTATAATATTCATTATTATTATTATTATTATTATTATTATTATGGGTAGTGTATGTACTTTCACATGATTTAATAACTCTGGGTAAAAGATGGGTAGCTGATTGGATACTAAAAAAAAGTTTTCAGAACTAATATTATATTACATCTCCAAGTAATTTTTACTGTATCTTAAACTCTTTCATTCCAGCAAGACTCAGTTAGGACTGAGGGGCTTTGTTTCCAGAGCTGCTGATCAGATCTTGATTAATCGTGTGCAGAACTGCAAAGAATTCCTAATGAGCTTTAGATGTAAGACAATTAGCCAGTGGCTGTAGCCTTATTATTTAAAAGTGTCTAGTCCTCAGTGGAAACAGTTGACTTTCCCACAGCTTTCTCCTCACACACACACACACACACACACACACTCACACACAAACACACATGTTCACAGAGCTCTGTACTGACTGGCAGGCCCGAGGGGTTAAAGTTCATCCTTCTATTGAGTTATCAGAAGGGGGCAGGTCTGCGTGGGTGTTGCCGTGGCGATCAAGAGTCATTGATTGACAGGAAGGCGTGGCTTTTGTCATGCTCACATATGGCTACCAGAGTCTCATTGTTCAAATGCTAATGCGCAGAGCGACAGGTTAGTCACAGCTCCCTCAACACCCACAAACACACAGGCTTTTGTAAAGGAGCGTGAGTTCGGTTGGTGTGTTCATAGGCGATGCGTTAAACAACTCAATCAGCAAGTCAGCGTGCAGAGATTAAGTCGTCCACATCAGTGTCTTAATTTTTTGTTACATGGCTCTTAGCGGGGGGCCGAGACTTTTGGCTCCGTGTTAATTCCGCATCATTTGTCTAAAGCACGCGTGCATATATTAGCCTAAATACTTTGTACAGTTGGGGTATTCGCAGTGAAGGCATTTTAATTAAGTGCGAGTGTGCATTTGTCTGACGCTGTGAATGTGGAACGACAGGTTCTGTCTCACATCACGGCCGAACAGTTTATTAAACTGAGCACAGAGTTTATTAAATCTCTCTATGTGATTGAAAAAAGAGGAATAAGTTGCTGGGTGTATACATGCACGTGGCTTTTGGAATACTGATCAATAGTTCCTGTAATTGTGTGCGATTATAGGTAGTCTGTAAATGCTAAACGGATGGGTTTGATCTTGCACGTATCCAATTAGAGCCTGACTTTCTGCACTGGTTTGAAAAGCAAAGAGAAAGAAACCGAGTTTTGTCATTTTAATGGCCAGCCCAGGGGTCAGAAGTTTTGATTCCTGTCTCTGTGGGTCAAATTATGCCTTACTGCTGTCTGAATGAGCCAGCCCCATCCTGACACCGCTATAAATCCTACACGTACACAAGCACAGAGAGAGAGAGAGAGAGATGAACTTTCTGCTGCCCTTTGCTTTGCCATTTATTCCTTTCACCTGCTCGCCATTTCTCTATTTCTCTCACGCTCTCGTACTCCCTGTGTCTCTTTACAAGCTATTTGCAGAGTGATCCCCGAGTGCTTCTCTGACTTCATCTCTTTAAAGTGACCACAGTTTCTCTCCCTCCTTCCTTCTTGTGCCATAATTTCTCTTCTGATTTACAGTTACATGAACAGCTGAGAATTCCATAATCTTTTTCCCCAACCAGCCATCGAGTTGAATATAAACGCACTCATCCTTGTCTCCGAACCCCTAACACACAGTCAGCCCCGCTCTCTCACACACTCATCCTCTGATGCGGCATGTCCATCAGCAGGCTCTTAAGAGTCATTGACTCTGAGCAAGGGAGGGTGGAGAGGAACGACAGAAAGGAGGGGTGCTGGAGGCACCCATATATGCTCGCCAACTTTCTAGGGCATGTGTAAATGTATGTGTATAGCCCGGGCGGTGTTACCATGCAACTGTTCAAAAACACAGCCCATAATATTTACACAGTTACATTTTTTTCCACTCTGAACTTCAGTGCACAAAAGAGAGAGAAAGAGAGAGAGAGAGAGACAAGCAGTGAGAGAGAGCGAGAATGAGAGAGAGAGAGAGAGAGAGAGAGAGAGAGGTGTCCATATGTATAGATTTTGAAAAGATTATGAATGGGTGGTAAGCTCTTAGTGTGTGTGTATACATGTGTGTAAGTGTAGGGGTTAAGGGTTTTGTGTAAACTCTAAGAAATGCACTTTGTAATCCGTCAGCACCAAGTCTGGTGATGTTGAATGTTCCATGTGAGAGGTGCTGTCGACATGGCATTCAAGTGTTTGTGTGCGTGTGTGTGTGTGTGTGTGTGTGTGTGTGTGTTGTTTGGGTATGTGGGTGTGTGTGCTTCATTTAGTCAAAAGCAGGCTGTATGTACTGTACATTCTATATATGGCTTTACATATCCTGTCTCCTCCCTTTATGTCACTAGTTGAGGCATATGCAGTGGAGTTTGGTCATGGAGAGTGCTGTGCCGTCAGACAGAGGCAACTACACATGCGTAGTGAAGAACCAATATGGCACCATCACACACACTTACCAGCTTGATGTCCTGGGTAAATGTAACAACTTTTCCACTCTGAGTAGAGAAGGAAATTTATAGGGTGCCTTCAAAGCAGGGCACCGTAATTATTGTTAAAGTATTTACAGCATCAATCGATAACTGAAGATAAGTGAATGAACAATTTGAAAACCTTATGTTATGTGTGAATGAATACTTTCTCTACTTTCAAGTTATGTGCTTTCCAGTTATATACCCGGCTTTTTCTCTCTTTCCCATTCAGAGCGTTCTCCTCACCGGCCCATCCTGCAGGCAGGTCTGCCGGCTAATCAGACAGTGGTGGTGGGCAGTGATGTAGAGTTCCACTGTAAGGTGTACAGTGATGCACAGCCGCATATCCAGTGGCTCAAACACATTGAGGTTAACGGCAGTCGCTACGGGCCCAACGGAGCACCCTACGTTACTGTTCTGAAGGTACAATCCTGCTGTCCCTGCTGAAAGTGCACATGCTACTGAATACCACTGAGTGTCACACAATACTAACTGTCAAACACGACACTACATCACACCATACTGAGACACTACTGCCTGTCATACACTACTGACCCTCACACAAAAATTACCATGACTATCACACATTACTGACCATCACACACTACTGACCATTACACAGTACTGAGTGTCACACTACTAACCATCACATATAACTGACCATCACACACTACTGACCATTACACAGTACTGAGTGTCACATTACTGACCATAACACAGTACTGAGTGTCACATACTACTGACCATCACACAGTACTGTCACACACTACTGACCATCACATACTACTGACCATCACACACTACTAACCATCACATACTACTGACCAGCATACACTACTGACCATTACACAGTACTGAGTGTCACACTACTGACCATAACACAGTACTGACCATTACACAGTACTGACACCCACTCTACTGACCATCACATACTACTGACCCTCACACACTACTGACCATTACACAGTACTGAGTGTCACACACTACTGACCATAACAGAGTACTGAGTGTCACATACTACTAACCATCACACAGTACTGTCACACACTACTGACCATTACATACTACTGACCATCACACACTACTGACCATTACGCAGTACTAAGTGTCAGACTACTGACCATCACGTACTACTGACCATCACAGTGCTGACCATTACACAGTACTGTCACGCACAACTGACCATCACACACTACTGACCATTACACAGTACTGTCACACACTACTGACCATCACATACTACTGACCGTCATCCAAAACTAACCATCACACACTACTTACTGCCACACAATATTGACTATCACACACTGTTGACACAAACTACTGACTATTACATACTACTGACCGTCACATACTGTATTACTGTCACACAATACTGACAGTCACACACGACTGACACACTATGTGTATTGTGTATACTACTGCATATTACTCAATACTGACTACCCCACATTACTGACACATACTGACTATAACAAACTATGATTGTGAAATATTGCTGGCACAAATTACTGACACACAATAATGACCATCACACACGACTGACTGTCACACAATACTGAATATCATACACTACTGACTATCACATATTACAGTGTATCACACGCTACTGAGTCTCACATAATACTGACCACTACTGACCATCACACACATATACCACAATACTACTGACCATGACACATTACTGACCATTACACTACTGACTATTACAGAATACTGACCATCAAACACTACTGCCACATTACACTAATCACTCATACTCCAGATTATTTTCACTGTCACAATACTGACACACTATTGAGGATCACACAGTACTGACACTCACATTGCTGACTCACTGCTGACTATTACATACTACACAGTACTCCTGACTCCCACACTACTGACAGTCACATTACATCACTATCCCCCTATTATCAGACCTGAGTGAGTCAGGCACTATACTAGTGTCACAGTCAGTTTCAGAAAGCTAAGAACATCTGTCACACTTAATGGCATCTGATCAGCATCTGGATTTACCACCATGCAAAAATGACTCTTGTTGAAAACCACACATTGTAGTTCACAGGGATGAGAAATTGTTAATTAAAATAGTTCATCTTGTTAGATTGTTAGAAGTGTTTTTTTTTTTCTGCTTATGCTTTTCGTGTTCTTGAAGGCATTGTAAAACCAAATGATGTAATCACCAAACATCTCAGGTAAACAGCTGGCCGGCATCCAGGTATGGGAAGAACCAAAGAAAGGCCCTTCAGACAGAAGAAGGGATAATTATGATGCAATGAAGAGTCTCATGTTAGTTGCCTGTGCTGTCTGCCTTAGAAGTGACAAGAGGAATAGGCTGCTCTCTCTCCTGGTCTATCTCTTTCCTATTTAAGAACAAGTAGTGAAACGAGGTGGTGCACATCTGTTTCAGGCTAAGCAAACCGCCGTGCTGGCGTCGCGTGGGTAGACAGCCACTCTCCCCACTGCCCTGCTACCTCTGCAAAAGAGGAGAAGGAGGAGGAGAGTGGGAGCGAGAGATGAGGCACCCGAAAAAGCCATGGAAAAAATGAGCGCAGGAAGCAAGGGAAGGGCAGAGTCAGCAGGCAGAGGAGGGGAGAGCGACGGCTAGCCAGACCGCCACTCTATTTTCGACTCCCACATAATTGAAACAGTATTTTACTGCGAGCCGCGCACCCATTTTTTTTTTTTCCTTCCCCACAGCCTCATCTGCGTGCCCCGAAACCTCCTCTCCCTCCTCCCAGCCGGCCCACAGCACAGAGCAACAGATCATGTGTGGCACATAGTCTGGGGAGAGAGGGGAAAACCAAGAGAGAGAGAGAGAGAGAGAGAGAGGGAGCGACACAGAACAAAGCGTGTGTGTAATTGAAATGAAATAAACACGTGAGAGCTATATTTGGAAGAATGAGAGGGAAAGTGTTTAAGCTGATTAGTGCTTAGACGTGTATGAAACACAGAGGTAGTGTTTCTCTGTGCTGTTATTTGTGTGCAGACCAAATCTATGTCTATACGGGTTCGCCTTCGTTTCTAAGGAACCTCAGTTCGATTTCTATATCAGATCTGACTGATATGACTATATTCAGACCTGCGAGACATTAAATGAAATGTTTATGAGACACATTGAGCTTATACGTGTAAAAGCGAGTGTGTCGCCGCTTAATAAGTATGCTTGCATGTGTTTGTGTGTTTCCTCAGAATCTAACTAGTAAGGATAAGGAATATGTTAGTAGGCTCACTTTGTTGAATGTGACAGCGGATGATGCAGGACAGTACTGGTGCACAGCCTCCAACTTTTTAGGCAAGTCTGAGATCCCTTTCTGGCTCGCAGTGCGCCAACCAGGTAAACCCCCAGAGTGATGACCTCTGAACCTCCGATCAGCTGCGCTTAATCATTCTCCTTCCGGGTGGCGGTGGCTGAAGCTGACTTTTTTAACGCTTTTTACTGTGTTGGTGTGTTAATCCAATCTTCACATCCACATCGTTTTGATACAATCAATGCAAAACACAACAAGGGCTACGCTAATGTGAACCACACTCATTCATATTGGATTCCCATACACTGCTGCCCACAATTGAACCTCTGATCTTTTTGCGAGCCCTTCCATGCACACACGAACACACGTACACACTTGGCAGCACCCTGTGATGAATGGATGGCAGTATTAACCATCGAAAGCTCAAAGAAGCTTTAAAGACATTAATGGCCACCTCACCATGGAGCAATTTTAGCTCAACCTAAATAAGAAACAGACCCAGCAACCAAATACACTGGAGCGGTGGCACTAGGTGGCGGAGCCTCGTTTATATTCTTCCAGGTCGTCTCTATGACAACCGGGAAGCTTCGCTGGTGATATTGGTGGCTGGTGACGGGATAGCTGCTTCCGCTAGGTGACGGGTTACATTTCCTCCTCTTTTCTCTCTCGGGGTTTGTGGTTTATGAGTCTTTCTGTCTTTCTCTCCCTCTCCTTTCATCTCCCTCCTTCAGACCGCTGGCATTAACACTACGGATAAGGAGCTGGAGGTTCTGTTCCTGACCAACGTGTCTTTTGAGGATGCGGGCGAGTACACATGTCTTGCGGGAAACTCTATAGGTTTTACTCATCAATCAGCTTGGCTTACCGTGCTACCAGGTACACCTTCTGTTCTTCTTCTGATCCCTCACGTCTTTCTTTTTGTCTTCCGGGTCTCTCCGCTCTACTCTTAGAGACTCCCTTTTTGGTATTTGATTTCTGCATTGGTGTCTATGCTGCACTGTGACACCTTCTCAGCATAATCTTTGGAAAAATACATGTGGTTTATAGATTTATATGTAGAGAGAGATATTATTACATAAAAATGCAGTTCTTAAATGTTACGCTAATTCAGTTTCATTGAACACATAGAAAGGTATTTATTTTACCATACAGCCTTAAGTCAGAATGTTCTACTTAATAGTGATGTCACCCGGGACTATCATCACGATATCCAAGTACTGATTTGATTTATATTGCGATTCTATAAATATCACAATGTTTTTCCAGAATTTATTACAATTCTAAACAAACTTCACAAATAATTAGCTCGAACCACACATGCCAGTAGTTTAGGGCACACCATATGTAGGATTATAGAGGAATGGCACTATTTCACCGCCTCAAATGCAAACATATAAATAAAAAAAAATCGATTAAAAAAATCGATTTTGGAGTCAGTGTGGCTGAAACGTCCTCATTGATTCCATTTCATACATATTAGAAGCTCTCGAGCTCTCAGCCCAGGATGAGCCGATGGTGTTCAATCATGTGTTACATTATTCCACTCTTATTACCTCTGTGGGGTATTGCAGTAAATGGCAGCATCCGTATATAGCCTCCACCCTAGCATTAACTCTCACACACAAACTCACACCTACCTTCTTTAATTAAAAAAAAGGTTGAGCTCATTTTTTATAGTCCGCTTTAGGGAGCTCGGGATGCCACATGAGTAGCTCAGTCCCCTGGGAGATGAGCATTATGGGATGTGTTTACCTGGGAAGGGGGGGATTTCTGTGGGTTTTACAGCTCATGCTTTCAAACGTCACTTTATTAATAGATTCACATACATAAATTCTATGTTTATTATTTTAAACCTCAAATAAAGTCCAGTTAATTCAGGTAGTTAAATAGTTAATATGGATAATCTCGGACATATTTGTGCCAGGTCTCATTGCCATATGTCAAACTAACCTTTTTTTTTTTTTTTTTTTGCCTTATGTCAGCTGTAGAGATGGAGAAAGAGGACGATTACGCCGACTTCCTAATCTACGGAACGGGCTGCGTGCTATTTATCCTCACAGTGATCATCATCATCCTCTGCCGCATGCGCATGACCACGCAGAAGACGCTCCCGGCGCCTCCTGTACAAAAGCTCTCCAAATTCCCCCTCAAGAGACAGGTAACAGAAAGTAGATACAAGATTTGATCAGTTTACCCCCCCCCCCTCCCGCTCCTCTTTGCTCTCTTTCTTCTGTTTCTTTTATGTTTTAATTTATGATGTCCTCTTTTCCCTGTACCTGCATTACCATAAAGCTTTCTGAAATCTGTGCTATAAAATTCGAAGTCCGAGGCATGAACACGTGCACGTGTGTGTTCGCTTGTGCGTGGGAGAGTGAGCGAGTGGGAGTTTGTCATAGTTCTAGTGTAGCTGAAGATTATTCATATTCTCCCATGACTGCCAGTGTGCGGATCAGATTGCACCTTCAGTGCAACCCAGTCTCTCTCAGTTGTTTTAAAGATTTTAAACGGCAGCAGCTGCAAATGAAAACACACACAGCTCCTCTGCTACTTTCTCCCAGTCGTTTCTTGCACACGTTTCCCTCTGCTGATGCTTAGAATGGAGGAATTGTATTGACAGATAGCACTGGAGCCAAGGCAGTGATGGATGGAATCTGTATTTCGGTAATTCTATAATCTGTCCCTACAGCAGAGTACATTTTTATTTGTCGGAGCTCGCAGCCCACCCGAACAAAGTATCCTGTGTTCTTCACGGTTTGGTTCAGGTGTTTAAGGAGCATGGGGAGAACAAAAACCCAGAGTGTCTGCAGGATCCCCGAGAACCTGTTTGAAAAACATTGCACTTGTCGCTGTCGATTTTGTCTGAGAACAAAGTGTGTGTTGTACTGAAATCTGTCTTAAAAAGCTGACGGACGTTAATGCGTGGGAACATAATAATCAGTCTGTTAATTAGGTTTTATTAGGAAAACAGCACTGTGTTTTTTTTTCACGATGGATGAAAATAATAATATTGTGTTTAAAAATCAGCAAACGTTCATACTGGGGGAAAAATGATCATAATGGAGGCTGTTGAAATGAAAAACCATGATGCATAAAAAATTGTTTTTGAATTGCATCGTGGCACGCTGAATCAAAACCAGATCGAATCGTGAGGTGCCTAGAGACGCTCTCCATTTGATCTTTTCATACACAGGTGGTGCGTGTGTGTGTGTGTGTGTCTGATTGCAATGAGCTTATCAGCTCCATGCTCATACTGTTTGTCAGGTATTCCTCTGCGGAGTCTACTTCAAAAGCAATTCTGACAGGACTTAGATTGAATCGTCATTGCCTGAGCTTCTCGTGTTCACACCGCTAACACCGATCTCACACATGAACAAGAAGCGAGAGGTGAGACAGAGAGACAGAGAGAGAAGCAACAAGAGGGAGGGTTTCGGTTGCTATAAAAAGTACCCTGAAAGTAAAGCAGGAGGAGGAAATATCACCGAAATAGACTTCTCATTTCTCGCTAGGCCATCCATCAACTTGAGGGGAGAAATATAGTGATATATAGCAGCCCGAGCGTGTGTGAGACAGAGCGCAAAGGAAATAAGGAGGACGGGAAGACAGAACAGGAGACAGAAATCAGCAGACAAGCTGACGGTTCCTTAGGCAATCCCTTAGGAGGTGGCATAGAAGTGTGTCTGAAAGTGTGTGCCTGTGTAGCACTGACATTTTGCTCCTTATGTCTCTGTGTGTCCATATCACGACTCGGCTGGCAGCTGCAGTCTCTCCTTTTTCTCTGTGCAGCTTTGGCTAAAGAGCACGGACAGTCGCCGTGTTTCTGTCTCTCCCGGCTCAAAGAGAGACAAGCCCCGTTCTTGTTCACACAAACCACAGGCTACGCTTTTCATCTTTATCTCTACCTTGTTTCTATAACCTCTCCGTATTCTACATGCTCTCTGATTTATTTTCTGTACTATATGCTTGTCTTACACTCTGACAGAGACGATAACATTCTGTTCTGCTTCTTCACTTAAGCAGGTGTCCTTGGACTCCAATTCCTCCATGAATTCGAACACACCGCTGGTCAGGATCGCCCGTCTGTCATCCAGCGATGGCCCGATGCTGCCTAATGTCTCCGAGCTAGAACTGCCATCAGACCCCAAGTGGGAGTTTACTCGCTCGAGGTGAGATACCTGCTGTAGCAGAATTACTAAACAAGTACATTTTACCAAAGCTTAATCTTAATTTCATTTCAATGCTCAACATTTGATTGAACTTACCGTTTTGTTTGATCTCTGTATGTTTCTGTAGGCTAACACTAGGGAAGGCTCTTGGTGAAGGCTGCTTTGGGCAGGTAGTGATGGCTGAAGCCATCGGTGTCGATAAAGAGAAACCCAACAAGCCAATCACAGTGGCAGTCAAGATGCTCAAAGGTAGCAGTCAAAGACCTCCCTTGTCATTTAATACGATTTTATTTGAACAGGTTAGACTGATAGATCAGATGTGAATTTGTTTATAAGTAAATGGTTTATGGTCGTTTTCTCAGACGATGGCACTGACAAGGACCTGTCTGACCTGGTGTCCGAAATGGAGATGATGAAAATGATCGGCAAACACAAGAACATTATCAACCTGCTTGGGGCATGTACACAGGATGGTTAGTACTCACACGGATAACATGCACATGTTTGTCTATATCTATCTCGTGACAGCGTCCACAGTTAAAAGCACTATGCAAATCACATTGAAATGGAACTGAATCTTTAAAAGTTTTAATAATGTGTATGTGTAGGTCCCCTCTATGTGTTGGTGGAATATGCCTCCAAGGGGAACCTGAGGGAGTATCTGCGTGCCCGGAGGCCTCCCGGTATGGACTACTCGTTTGACACCTGTAAGATTCCAGACGAGACTCTCACCTTTAAGGACCTGGTGTCTTGTGCCTACCAGGTAGCCAGAGGCATGGAGTACCTGGCCTCGCAGAAGGTACCATCTAATGACCTGATGTCAGAGTGTAACACTGTGGGAGATCACATCACATAGGACATATGATGTGTTTATATGTTTGTGTATTATAATGTGTGTAATGTAATGCGGAAAAAAGCTCTGAGGGAAGATTTACTGCACTGACACTGGAGACTCCTTTGTTAATGATTTAGTAAAATGTATTTATTATGTGGAGCACCATACACGTCTCTGTGAATTAGCTGTTGCTATAGAAACGGTAACATTTAGGAATCAAACCTGCGATTTTTATATTGCAGTTGGTCCCACTGCCCCAAGCTGTGCTGTTAAACGAAAAAAAAAGAAGGAAAAAAAAACCTTCCGACCAGTTATATTTGAGAATTTACCACCACTGTGGTGTAAGAAATGGAACAGGCCTGAGTCCTGATGGCCGTCGACACTGTGCTATTTTGAACCCATGTGGGTTTGAAAAGACCACTGTGTTGGCGGATTTCGAATTTCACACCCTTTCGCAAGCACTCCACCACGGAGTGGTGCAGATGTGTTCAGTGCAGATGTGTTCCTTTCTGCCCATGAAAATAGCACCTGGGCAAGAACGCGAGAAAAGAAAAAAAAGAAATCCGAAAAGAGAGCTCTTACTGTTAGATACATTTCTTTCACATGAATTGAAGGATGTTTGTGGTGGACGCATGATTAGTGGTGATGACCTGTCCTCTGTATGTGTGTGTAGTGCATCCATAGAGACCTGGCGGCCAGGAACGTTCTGGTGACGGAGGATAATGTGATGAAAATTGCTGACTTTGGTCTGGCCAGAGACGTGCACAACATAGACTACTACAAAAAGACCACCAATGTGAGTCGAGTTCAGCTTCTTTAATGCTTGTATCGAATGGTTATGCGTGACTGAATTGCTATTGGTTTGATTTGGCTGTGCTGGCATTTTCATGTAATGCATATAACAAAGTAGTTTGCTTCTATAAATATTAAAATCATATGTTCTGTCATGAGAACTGTCATGCCCATGTGTCCATTCTTTATTTTTCTCTCTTGATACCTGTTGATGTTACTACTGATTTGGCATGCAGGACTGCACTTTAGTGGGGGGTATGTGATTTTGCACTAGGAGAAGTCGTAGCTCAGAATCCGAATGACCTGCAGCAGTTCTGAGGGCTTCGAGCTCGTGGGAATGTTGAAATGTGCCGAGTGGTGGAATCAGCATATTAACCGGGACAGCCAAGGATTAAAACAGCACTGTGTTGATGTAAGCCGGGCATCTACGAGTCCTGCCGGCTCAGCTCATCTCTTGTTTTTATCCACTGTGTCCGCTTTCAGGGTCGTCTGCCCGTTAAATGGATGGCACCGGAGGCTCTGTTTGACCGGGTCTACACACACCAGAGCGACGTGTGAGTTGACAATGCCCACGCATACCTGTTGTTTTCCCCTTCACACCACCTTCTCTTCATAACAGCCAGTATGCTGTTGTGGGAACACACCGACTGTATGTGTTAGCATCAAAGCATCTGAGCAAGTGTTAGTGTGTGTGTGTGTATTTCACTGTCATTCATGGGTGGCTTAATGGGTGGGTGGGGTGTTGTGTGTGTGTGTGTGTGTGTAGGTTCCTGTTCACACAGTCAGGATTGGTAGGTATGAAAGTGCAACACTACAGTACAGTGGTATAATAATGGCTCCCACTTACACATGCACACACACACACACATGCACACACACTCACACATGCACACACACTCACACATGCACACACAGTGCAATATTTCCCAATGGAATGCAATCATTCTTACCTAAACTCAGACTGCAGTAGTGAAATCATATTATTAGCTCTAGGCGCTACAGTACTGAGAAAAGAAGTGCTTCATTCTTGCTTCTACTGTGTGTGTGTGTGTGTGTGTGTGTGTGTGTGCATGCACCGCCCATAGAATTGTTGCCTGCTGATGTGTGTGAATAAGATCTGAGTCTGACATAAAGCTAATGAATGGATACAGATGAGATGATGGGCCAATTATTCAGTATTCATAGAGATTTCCTATGTTGTGTGTGTGTGAGAGAGAGAGAGAGAGTTTAGCTCGCAAACATGAGCTGGCTCGTAGCTTCCCTTGTCTTTCAGCGTGGCTAATTTGATTAGCACTGCTCAGTGGGGGTGTGGAAGAAATAGGGCCAAACAAAAGAACCCTAAGTTAACAGAACAGCTTGTGATAACACACACACACTCACACACACGCACACACACACACACACACACACACACTGCTTAATGGACTTGCCTCTCTTATCACAGACACACATTATAAGCCTCAGTGAGAACTGGCCTCTCACATCCGCCCACAACCGAACACCCCAGAGAGAATGAGACAGAGAGAGAGAGAGATTTCTGTGGTGTATCCACATCTTCTTAGTCATGCAAGACAATAAATTTAAGTAGTTTATGTAACAACCTACTACTACAATCATTAAAAAGCTGCCCTATGGGTCACCCTGATATTCACACCATAAAGCGAGCCATCATCCTCTGCCCGAGATGTCCTTGTGACTCTGGCCACTTGTCCACCCACAGCTATTCTCTTTCTGATTGCCTCTTTCTCCGCCGATATTCACCTTTGGCTTGTGTGCTCTTGCAGCTGGTCGTACGGCGTGTTGCTATGGGAGATCTTCACTCTGGGAGGATCGCCGTACCCTGGCATCCCTGTCGAGGAGCTCTTCAAGCTGCTCAAGGAGGGCCATCGAATGGACAAACCTGCCAACTGCACTCATGAACTGTACGTCACTGAACACACTCACCTCAGCTCGAAACCTTCAATACACTTTCATTCTACAGCGAACATTCACTAATGTCTTGTGCGAGAATAGAATTGGATAAACCTGCGATGTGTGCATTTTTTTGTTAGGTGAATCCCTTCTGTTAAAAATATTTGTCTTGAATAATCACTGAGATCTTAAGTAAGGAATACAACAGCGGACATGCTATTATTGGAAAACAGTCTGGTGTGATGCAGCTCTATGCTAAGTGTTTTATTCCTCTACCTTGCCAACAAATACAATTTTTCATGAGTCACAGAACGACACGTCGTCCGTTTTATCCAGTCGGATTTATTACTGTCTGTGAGACAAGTTACAGCAGCGATAAACTGTCATTCCCTCACCGGCCTCTCTTTTTTTTTTTTCTGTTGACATTAATAAGATAAAAATTGTTTGTCTTGTTGACAAGAAACCACAAAGGAAGAGAAGGTTGTCTCTCCTGAAGACTCTCCCATGGTGAAAAACCTGAAAAGCTTTAAAGCTGTTTAGCTCTGACTGTATCACTGCCTTATTAAAAAATAAAAAATAAACTTAATATCTCATTGCAGAAAGCCGCACCATAGCAACAGCTGTGTATTTATTCTTTGTTAATTAAAATTGTAGATTGGATTATAGGGCCAGATAAGTTCCTGTGAATTAGCTGTTCCCACAGAAACAATAAATTATAATGAGAAATGTAAAATAAATCTGATCTGATATAGAAAATTAACTGACATTTCTGATGAGATTCAAGAATTCATTAAAGAATGAAATGTTAAATTGAAATGTTTTGGTCATTTTCTGTTTCATTCAAACAAGACAGTAATTGACCAAACATTTGTTCTTAGAAAGAATAGAAAAAAAGATAAACCACTGATCCAAGCTATCTACTGTAAACTGAATATTAATTCCCATAACAAAATAATTATTGGAATTATCCATGGCAGATCCTCACTTGTCAGACAGCTCTTTCCTACCAGACAACAACTACGACCCTCGGCGGCCAAAACTATCACAGGTGCAGTTTAATATGCTCAGAGGAAAGTGCTATCCGTCCTCTTCTACCTGCATGAGCTCACAGATGCCCACGATTGTTGGTGTATCTGATAAGGTAGAGAGAGAGAGAGTATTCTACCCCTTTCCCCAGAGGGAATGCTTAGTTTTGCTCTCCTTTATTCACCTTTACTACTAAGGCATCTCACTATCTCTGATTAAAAGGCGAACGCTTTTCTGTTGCGCCGTTTAGAAGCATGACATTCTGATATTTATGTTCAGATTCACTACTAATACATGAAGACATACTGTACATACAGTGTAGTGTACACATACAGTATTAATTGTTTAAATTAGATTTGACATTGACATTTCAATCATATCATCATTATCAACCCTTTTTAAAAAAAAGAACCACCGAGTCAGTTTATACACTACTGTATGCTGATGTACTGATGAACTATGCTGTAAATATTATATAATATGAAGTTAGTTTCTGAATAAAAACATGAAAATTTAAATTTTTTTTAAATTCATGTTACTTATGTCCTACTGTTAGGTATATGATCATGCGTGAGTGCTGGCATGCTGTTCCATCTCAGAGACCCACGTTCAGACAGCTGGTGGAGGATCACGACAGGGTTCTCTCCATGACGTCAACTGATGTAAGAGCGTCCACATATTCTCTCTCTCCATCTCTCCTTTGCTCTCCTGCTATTAAATTACTACTCAGTGTCTCAGAGACCTACTCAGCTGTTATGTATTAACAGAAACCCCAGCATTTATGTGTGTGTGTGTGTGTGTGTGATCTCTGCAGGAGTATTTGGATCTCTCAGTACCGTTTGAGCAGTACTCCCCCACCTGTCCAGACTCTAACAGCACCTGCTCCTCCGGAGATGACTCTGTGTTTGCTCATGATCCCCTGCCTGACGAGCCATGCCTCCCTAAACACCACCACAGCAACGGCATCATACGGACATAAAGGCTTCAAAGACGACGGCAGCAGGAGCATTATACGGGTGTGAACAGCTTAAACACGACAGCGGACATCAGCACCCAAATATCCATCGTAACAACGGCATTATGAGAACATAAACACCCTTAAGAGGAAGTCGGAGAGGGCTCAGGGGTCAAAGAGAGGTCACCCTTTTAGTCCCCTGATGAACATCTAGATAAGAAGAGGCTCGGGTGTTCCACAGCAATGTTCAGGTCTCAAACTAAACCGCGAGGCTCGCTGCGAGGCTCGAACGTGAAAAAAAGCTGAGTGTACACTTAATCAAGGCTACCATTGCAACATGTCCTCTTCCGATTATAAGCTGACATTCTGCTTTTTGAAAATCATGCTTTTTTTAAAGAGAATTCCTATTTTTCTACTCTGAAAAACAAACAAGTTTTTCCTTTAACGCTTGGCAATTTGAAAGTTGAAACCATTCCGTGCCTATCAAACAAACACAGAACCAGTGGAACAGTGAGGACTTCTTATACAGTAGCTACATATTCGAGTGACACCCCACGTGTCATTCCATGTAGGACAACTTGGAGCTGATGGGAAAAAAATAGTTGATTGCGTCAAAATCAAACTTAAACCATTGCTTTCAAACATATGGCCAGTTCTGTTTTTTTTTTTTTCATTTCTTTCTTTTTATTTTCATGAGAACTTCTGACATGCCAATCTCTTAAAGCAGCAGAATCCCAGATGTGAGGTTTGATTTAAGGAAATATAATTGTGCGTTTTGTATGTATCAAAATTTTCTATTGTAAATAGACAGATATAAATATGTATCATATTGCAGTCCACAGCAGTGTATGTAAGAGAAAAGAATTGATTTAAAAAAAAAAACAAATAGTTTAAGAACAATGCATTGCAGATGAGCATACATTGTCGAGGTCATGTAAACATTAAATCTTAAAAAGCTAAAAGTTTTATTTGAATTAACATGTATATTTGTAAAGCTATTTATAGACTTAACATAATGATTTTAAGGTCTAAAATTATAGTCTAGGGTTTTGGTACTGTAAACAAAGGTTTTTCTTTTGTTGTTATTGTTGTTATTGTTGAGTTTCATTTTGTAAGTTATTTACCACAGAGGTACAGCATTTTCTTAGCCAGTGGATTTTTTCCCCTCTTTTATTTTCTTTTGTGTTCCATCTCTTTGTTTACAGTGGCAAGAATGTATAAACACTATTGGCAATATAAGTACCAGCATAATGCCGTGAACCTAGCATTGAACTAGAAGCTGAATTCTGAGATGAAATGCGAATGCCACATGTTTTACATTGTGTTGACTGTGATCTCAGTGTTAATATATAGAATACATGGACCACACATGATTTTTCTCTGGAGAAGAAATCGTCAGACTTCTGAGAGCTAAAGAATTCAGCACTTGCCAGAGTTTAACGCAAAAAACAAAAACACATTTTAAGCAAAATTATTCGACTACATTTTCTCTTGCTAGACCTAAAACATAAATAATGGAGCGATTTAAATGCTATTATTATATTTTTATAACAAACTTAAAGTTACATGAAACAAAAAAAAAAAGAGGCTTTTCCAGAGAACGAACACTGTGGTCCTGTATGTCACTCTTTGATATGAAGGAATGCTTTGTGGTTAAAACCCCAAATGGCATCAATTAAGTTAGTAGAAACTATATGGTCAAACCATTTTATAAAAGTGTGTTTTATGAATGCTTTTTCATTTATGCTAAAAGGAAAGTGTGATATACTGTGAGGTACCATCACTATATTCATACAAAGTGCCAAAATCTTCCATCTGCCAAACTTTTCTGTTTGAAAATCCGTTAACGAGTTCAGATTCTTTCTTCCTCTTCAAACCGAGAGTGTGTTGCTGATACATGATTGTCTCTTGCTTTGTGAGTCAAACATTGTATTGTGGGAAGGTTTGGTTGCGTCTCAGGGTGTCCTTAGACAGTTGTGCATGAACTGGCAATAATGTATAAAGGGACAAAGGAAGAGACAAAGTGATGCACTTGCTGCTAAAACAAGCAAAAAAAAATTATATGTAGATTTACTATCTAAGGAGTGTAAAGCGCTTTCTCTGTGCTGTCAAATTTATTATGATCGGCCCATTTTCTTTTCATCAAGTGCCTGGCCCAAAGGGAGGGTTTGATGTTTTGCAAGAGGTTTTGAATGTACAGCAACAGCAGCAGAAACATAAGCAAGGTTTTCTTTGAAACTAATTTCGTAAAGCACTTCTTTACTGTTCTTGCTGTTGTTGGATGACAGCAAGCCAAGACGTTCATTAGGAAAGTTCCGCCTCTTCTTCAGATTAAGAGGGGCTATTGTCCCTGAAAAGAGGGCACTCTGTGTTTGTTTCACATTTACTTATTGAAACATGCTCTTTCTCCTGAATGCCTCTCCTCCATATGACCTTTAACCTCTGGTTCACCTGCAAAGCCCCCTATACTCTACTACTGAAGGCCCTGCACCCCTACCAGCGCCCTAATGCTGGTCCTTTCCCCACAAATATTTATTGTATTTATAATTTAGTTTGTTTAGGTGTGTATACAACAGTGTTGGGTTTGTGACACTTTTGTAATCTAAGATGGAGGTAGTACCAAGACGTGTTTTTTGGGGGTTGAAAAGGGTTCAATTCCAATGAAAATGTTTACATTCTCTTTCAGACATCATGCTTTTCCTGCCGCTTTTGAACTGGCTGGAATGATTAGCAATATGGTCTAACGGCCACATCATTACTCACAACCTTAATGTGTCCTTTCTTTTTAATTCTATGTGATAGTGCCATTCAGCTCTTATTAGAATATATTACAGTTAAATTACAGTTTTAATTTACAGATTATTACCATGCATTAAGTAGATTTGATATAGATTGATGATTTTAACTAGGAGTGAAAGTGATCTTTGCAGTATTTTCTCATAAAGGAAGTTGGTCCAACAGTGCATTCCATGTAGACTTTTGGAGGAATAAAGTTTGCTGAATTAAAGTAGCAGGTCATTCAGCCTCATTCTGTTTCTCTCACCTTCTAACATTGAGATGTGCAAAAATAGTTTACAAACGAGTAGACACGAATGCCTTCTTTGCTTTTTTCTTTTTTCATTTATGTCCCTGCTCTTAGAACATTCCTCTGTATTTCCATTTCACCTACACCTCCATGCTCACGGTCTGTGCCTGACAAAACATTGCTGTTAATTAAAATATTTTCAATAAACACACTACATAAAACTGTGATTTTTTTTTAATTTTGTGCACTGTTCGCCAAAGTATTACTGCTTTTATCTTTCCTGTTTTTTTACTTTTTTTACAGACTACACAATGTTTTTCTCATTCTAAGTTTAGCTATTGATTCTAAATTACAAATGTAAATGTACGAGTGTTGAAGAAGAAGAACTCGAGTGGCCTGTACAGAGCCCTGACCTCAGCATCACTGAATACATTCCTTTCAGAATGCTCTTATTGCTGAATGAGCATATCCACACAGGCCTAGTTACTCAGTGACAATCCAGAGCCAAGGCCAAGGAGCAGACACATAGGCTAAACCGACCGTCTGATAGCTGCACTGACATATCAATTTGGTTCCATCATATTGAGACTGTGTCTCTTTCCCAAGCTAAAGAAAATGTAGATACACTTACAGTTTACTGTACTAACCTAATCAACATAATATTAGACAATACTGACTTCACAGCCAGCACATTCCTTCTGAAGCTAGTACTATTTAATATTAGATCTCTTACATCTAAAGCACTTTCTGTCGTTGTGTTAGAAACTGAATATTCATTCAAATAAAAAATTGGGATTAGGCCTAATGAGAATGTAGCAATAAATGAAGCTAGTCCTCCTGGATACAGTTAAATACAACTGCCTTGTTAAACTGATAGTTTCAGTTTATATCGAATAATACAAGCATCACATAATCAGACATAAGTATAAATTTCTTTATGCTTTTTGTTATCTTCTTCTTCTTTGTCTTTCGGCTATTCTGCCTCCATCTCACCCCAACTAACTTCATGTCCTCTCTCACTACATCCATAAATCTCCTCTTTGGTCTTCCTTTTAGACCTCCTGAAAGCAGTTCCAACCTCAGCATCCTTCTACCGATATATTCACAATCTCCCCTCTGAACATGTCCAAACCACCTCAATCTGGCCTCTCTGACTTTATCTCCAAAACATCTAACATGGGTTGTCCTTCTGATGAACCCATTCTTGATCCTATCCATCCTCGTCACTCCCAAAGAGAACCTCAACATCGTCATCTCTGCTACCTCCAACTCTGCCTCCTGTCTTTTCTTCAGTGCCACTGTCTTATACTAACATAAAATATGTAGCCAAAGAAAAATAAATCTCCCTGTGGATTCATCTCATTATTAGGATCGTATTCGTGCTCTGAATTTCTTAATTCATATGCAGATTAATCTTAAACCTGCTTGTATCTGTAAACAAGGCATTAAGTTTTGAAGACTTTGATTTTGATAATCTAAGGAGACTGTTTGTGTCTATTCTAGATTTAATTAGAGATTAATTAGTACATAATATTAGCCACTCATAATGGTGGTCACACTCCTCATATAATACTAAAATTTGGATTAAATATCAGTGCTGATGTGACTAAAGACAGCGCCAGGGCTTTGTCTCCTTGCTTGTATTGCTTGACTTTAGTGCACCTTTTGACACCATTGTAGCTCTCTCCTAGCTCAGGTCTTATTTGATTAGTACTTAGTTAGTAACCTTGTAAGGATCTATCCAGTGACGGAAACTTTGAAGCACTTTTGTAAGTCACTCTAGGTAAGAGAGTCTACCAAATGCCTAAATGTAAATGGTGAATTCTCTAAGGGAAAGGTTCAGTGATCCACAAGGTTTAGTTTTAAGCCCACTAGTTGCTTTTCTATACATATGCTTCTTCTAGGTATTCATAACTTTTCACAAGCATGTTATTAGCTTCCACTGTTATGCTGATGACACAGCTATGGTTTTTGGCAAAGACAAATAAGAGACACCAGCTTACTAAAGTGGAAAAAAGTGAAAAAGTATGCTAAGTATATTAAATCCTAGCATGCCAAACCATACTTAAGTGTACTTGCAGCCAGACTATGTATGACTAGTATACGTGAAGTTTGCTATTTTAGAACAACCAATTTTGTACTAAGTGTATTTAAGTTGTAATTAAATTGTACAAAAGCACAATTTCAAGTTTATTAAGTACTTTTCTGTGGAACAACTTTAAGTATATTTAGTACACTTAAAGTAATATGGCTGTGTGTGTACTAACGTACATACCTGACAGTAATTAATGAAATTGAAGTATATATTTAATGTATTATAAGTACATTACAGCAATTTTTACTGTGCTACAAATACATGAGTAATATACCATAAATATATTCTTATTGAAGCAGTAGCATGCTGTTATACTTCTGGCCAATTCCACATACTAAAAAGCACATTTTGTGGTTATTACATGCAGTACACACAGTCTTCTATAATACTGTACTGCAAATATGTTACCAGTACACGAAAGGAGTTTAGGACCATTTATAAATGCTGAATGCATTTTCTACATTATAACAAATTTTTGAAACACATTACATTAGTAATTTTAATTTGCACAAGGTTACAAAAAAATGTTTTTAAAAAAATGTTAGTTTAACAAAACTTGTCTTCAACAAAACTTCAGGCTGTCTCACAAACATGTCTGAACAAAGACAGACATTGGTATTGGAATATGCAGCATAGGTTTAAACCTGGTGTGTTGATTCTAGCTGTTACACACTCTGAAAACAGGCCGAGAGCTACAGAGCAATATACCAGAAGTGAAGTACATAGGATTCAGCAATAACACATTAGACAATACATTATATAGTTCAAACTATGTACTTAATTACAAACTACCTATCAAAAACCATAAAATGTAGCTTATCCCAAGTAAAAAAAAAAAATGCTAAGTATATTAAATCCTAGCATTCCAAAGCATACTTAAGTGTACTTGCTCCAGACTAATGACTAGTATACTTGAAGTTTGCTATTTTGGAACAACTAATTTTGTACTAAGTGTATTTAAGTTGTAATTAAATTGTACAAAAGCACAATTAAAGTAAATGGCAGTGTGTATACTAACGTACACACCTGACAGTAATTAATGAAATTTAAGTATATATTTAATGTATTATAAGTACATTACAGCAATTCTTACTGTGTTACTAATATACATGATTAGCATACTATGAGTATATTCTTGTTGTAGCAGTAGCATGCTGTTATACCTCTGGCCAATTACAAATACTAAAAAATTACACATTGTGATTAATACAATTATACATTATTATATAATATATTACACATATCTTCTATAAAACTGTTTCACAAATGTGTTAACAGTACACTAAAGGTGTTTAGGATAATTTACAAATGCTAAATGCATTTGTTGTACACTATAACATGTTTTTGAAACACATTACATCACATTACATTACTGAGGCAGATTTGATTCATGAGTTCAACAGATTTAATTTGCATAAGGTTACAAAAAAACAGTACTATAGTTTATTTGTGTTCAACAAAACGTCAGGTTGTCTTACAAACACACAAACTAAACTATAAACAGTTGTCTGAACAAAGACAGACATTAGTATTTGAATATACAGGTACAGTATTAGTTTAAACCTGGTGTGTTGATTCTAGCTGTTACACAGAGACTGAAAACAGGCCAAGAGCTACAGAGCCATTATACCACAAGCAAAGTACATGAGAATTAGCAATAAGACATTAGATAATACATTCTATAGTTTAAACTATGTATTTAATTTTAAACTACCTTAAAAAACATGAAATTTACCTTGAAAATTAAATAATAATGAACTAACGCACGCAATGATGTGGCTTCTAGGTTTGAATTCAAACTAGAAGCGGAGAACTGGGGAGCCAATCAGAAACTGGAGGCGGGCAGATTCAGACTATCTGTTTTCTGATTGGCTCCCCAGTTCTCCGCTTCTAGGCTGGTGTTGTGCCGATTCTAGTCTCTGGTTGGCTGGAATAGTTGCAGAGTTATAACGTTGCTTCAGTTCGTGCAAGTGTAACTTTATGATAGTGAGCGCACAGAAGAGTGAGAGAGTGCAAACATAAATTATCTTGAACGGGCAAAAGTGAAGTGCACAAAAACGACTTTGAGAGAGTAGTGCACTAAATATAAGCATAAATAAGTACATTTAAAATTAACTTAAAAATATACTGAGACTACAGTATATTAAAATTTGTATTCTAATGTATACTTTCTGTACATTTGTACAATGATTATTTCGAGCATATTTAAAAAAAATATATACCAAAAATACATTGTAAAAGAAAATTTAAATAAGTGTGCTTTGGAAAATAGACCAACCTTTCACTTAAAGTATATTTTCCAAAAAAGTGGAAACTATAATACAGTTTTAAAAGTGTACTATAATACAGTTATTTTGAAGTATGTAAGTTTAATTACAAAATGTGGTAAAAGCATGATATTTTTTATGGTGCAACTTTTTATTAGTATATGTACTATCGAGGATTTCAATATATTTGTAATACACTAAAGTGTATTTTTTTTCACTGGCGATGCCAATAAAAGCAGAATAATAACGATAAAAAGTAACATACTCAATGATGCAGCTTACAGACGTGAATTCAAACTAGAAGCGGAGAATAGCAGAGCCAATCCAGAAACAGAGAATGTGACTGCCTCTGATTGGCTGGTATTGCCCCTACTTTAGTCTCTGGTTGGCTGGTTCTCAAGCGCAGCTTTATGATATTGAGTCCACACAAGGGATGGAGTTCAAACGCACATAAATAAGCATGAATACGCAAAAGTGTATAATTTCTGTACATTGTAACAATTATTATTTTGAGCATATATTTTTTTAAATATGCCAAAAATAAATAAAAAAACAAAGTTTTTTGGAAATTACACTGACCTTTACATAAAGTATATTTTCCTATAACATATTTTTGTAAAGTGTACTATAAAGCAATTATATTGCTTAAGTATGTTTGAAGTATAATTCCAAAAAATGGTAACATCATGATATTAGTATACTTTTTATATATTAACTGATGGTACACTTTTTTCTTAGTATATTTGCAATGTACTGTGGAAGGATTGAATATATTTGAAATACAGTGTACTTTTTTTCACTAGGGATCCTTTTGTAACTTGTATAGATAATATGACTAGGATGGCTTACTTTCATGTGAGAAATATTGCTAGGATAAAAAATATGATGTCTAAATAGTACATGACAAAAAATAGTTTAGAAATTTTGCATTGATTTTTGAATTGTCTCACACCACAGTATCTGATCAAACTTCTGCTCTTTTATGATCTGCCACTCCTTTGTTCAAAAGGTGCAGGCTGTTTGTTTGCACCTTAAATAGTGAAGGCTACATCAGGGGCCAGAGCTTTCTCTCACAAAACTGCTCATTATGAAAGAGCCTTCTAATTAGTACTTGGGTCTCACACACAGTCTCAGTGTTGAAGTCTAGGCTGAGAAGCTGTTTGTTTAGTCGAGCATGTTAGTAATAGATTTTCCTTAGGTAAAGGAGCAGTTCTGGAAGGTCCACGAGTAGAGAGTGTTTTGGTGAACTCGGACGCTGTCATTCCCCTGCTCTCATGCATTTACTCAGGTTTCTTGACAGTGGACTGGATGGCCGCTTTATATCCCAGGGCGCCCTCATGTCTGGGTTTCCTCCTGGCTCTCACTTTCAGTTATGCTGTCATAGCTTGTGTTGCCAGAGTCCCTGCTTACCCTCTGCACATAGTGGACATTGTCCTCAACCATTATGTGACAATAAACATTCCTAATAATGCATGTGTCCTTATTTTTATACCTTTTTCCTCACTCCCCATCTCTCTGTCATAATACTCCTGAGATAATCGTGATGATCATTTTCGAAACATTTTTTTTTGCCTGATCCTGATACCCCACTTCTTACTGTAATTCTCATCACTTGTCCCATATGGACAGCCTAAAGATACACTTAACACCATGAAGATGGCTTTAACAGAACAGTTGAATCTTTAATGAATTTCCTGTTTACACAACTGCGCTTTTTGACTACATAGGCATATACACATAGGCATATACACATATATATATAGAAGGGATTTATTCATAATCACACTGCCTGGTGTCAACCATGTGAGTATATGTTCTCATTTGAGTTTGATAAATCAAGATTTTTCCCCACGACATCTGATGGCTCTGGCTTGTTCATTAGGGGAAAAAATTGTAAATTGAATGATTGCCTAAATGTATTAAACATGCTATACAAATATAAATGAATTTTTCAGTTGAAATTGAAAATTTCAGTAGCCTGAGCTCAGGATGGTACCCGGGATCCCTCATCTGTAAGGTACCATTTAATTTCATTACAATATGTTCGTTACAAACATGTCCCAGGTCTGGACATGCTTTTATATTTGAGTAGATAAAAAGATTTCACAAAAATCTGAAAGAGACAATTAAATAAATGAATAAATAAATATTCAGCTAAAATATAGAGCAAATAGATGGAAATAGGACTACTGTGTTCTGATTACCTGTGTGTGTGTGTGTGTGTGTGTGTGTGTGTGTGTGTGTGTGTGTGTGTGTGTGTTAGTCCTGCAGGCTCCCTGGGGTCCAAAGTCTCAAATATTATCAGAAGAGTACCATACTGTACTTCCCCGGAGTGCTGAAGACACTCATTCATCGCATGTGTGTGAGAAAGAGAGAGAGAGAGAGAGTGAAAGAGTCTCTTTCACTAACATATTTTCAGTTAAATGAACGTTTCTTTTGAAGAACTGTTTGGCAAGCGGCTCTTTTTCTCACTTCTTCATGTTGCTCACTTTATCATCAACATGCTGAATGTAAAGAACGAATCTTGCTTTAGATTACGCTTGTTGTGATCGTATGTATGAATCGCTAAAACTAAACCCTGATACTGATCTTAACAAGTGTATCCTAACTGACTTACCACTAAAACACACAAAAAAATCAGTCAAATTTCCTCTGACTTTGTCTACATCTGTAGATGGACTGCTGAAAATCTTTAATATGGTGACATAAAAAAAAATTGCAACATTCATCTGACTATCGTCATCACCACATTAACACCACATGAGTGTGTAAAGGGAAAGGAATGCACCACTTGGATGTTCGGGTGGTTAGCGCTGTAACTGGTGTAGAGGCCATGATAAACCCAGGTGTGTGTTTATGTTTAAGATTCATAAAGCATCAACCACTGCATCACTGTGGTCAGCTGCTAAACTGTTTTGCAGTATTTCTATTCTGGCCTGTGGATACCATAGGTTTGTCCAGTATATACAGCATGTGCGTGTTTGTGTGTGTGTGTATATGTTTTTTAGTCTTTACTGGTTTGTGTCCTCAATCAACACAGTTGAAAGTTTCTCTGACCAGAGAAACAGACCAAAACAGCCCACTGCATAAACAAACCTAAAAACAGAGATAACTCATTGCTTGTGTGTGTGTGTGTGTGTGTGTGTGTAGATTTAGGTGTGTGTGTCTGTGAGTATATGCCATATGTACTGGACTCATGTCATGGCAGGCTTCTCTGTAATTTTCTTGGTTGTGTAGTGCGCAGTGGTCTGGAGTGTACGTGCACACACACACACACACACACACACACACAAACCATACACATTTATCTGGGGGTTGCAGTAACCAACTGAATCTAGGAGGCCTGAGCATAATTAATAGTTTCGCTGTGGTTACAGGGAGAGCAGGATCACAGTATTTATTTTTTACTAAATTTAATAAAGTAAAAACATGGTTCTTCAGTGGTATGTGTGTGATGTGTGTGAGATCGAGAGAGTGTGAGTGTGTGTAAGTTTGGCTGGACCAAAGCCCTGACCAGACAGCCTGTTTACCGTTAGTCTGTGGCGTTTGACGGCACTCCAGCGACATTTTTCAGCCCTATTAAAAAGCCGACAGCAGACACCAACGCTTATGACGCAGGGAGGAAAAGTGGGATGGGGGGAGGAGAAGGAGGAGAGGGAGTGAAAAGTGACAAGAAAGTGAGAAGGAGAGGCTGCGAAAGGAGCAGTGTGTCAAACATAACGTCAGGCTGGAGTCCTTGCACAGAGCCTTGGCTTTTTGCTAGAGCACTTGGGTGAGGATGGGGGACTCCCCACCTTGCTAAGAGCAGTGTGTGTATATGTGTGTGTTTACTGGTTCTGCAAGTTATGACTTTTAGAAATGCTTCAGCACAGAGCCTTCCAGCTCGGCAGTATGTGAACTCTGTGTCCGGGACATTACGAGATGCGTATGAGTGTTCCACATAAGCCTGGAAGAATTATGTGAGTGTTTAGTAGAGCGGTTCAACAGTTTAAGGCTGTGTGTGTGTGTGTGTGTGTGTGTGTACATTGTGGTTGTGCGCTTTTAAAGGAACCTATAGTTTGAATTGGAAGGATATATGCTGATTATTCCCTTTTTTATATGACAATTGAGGGCTTTGAGGTTTTATCAGTGGATCCAAGAGCCAGCAGAGCTTGACCCCAACCCAAACCAAGCTCAAACTGAACTTCCCACGTTGTTTAACAAAAACACACACATGCAGGCTCTTTCTTAGTTATTGTAATCCATAATCATAAACATAGCAACGTTGATTAAAGTCGCAGAAGGAAATTATGATGTGATCAAAGAAACGAAACTGCATGCTTTCAAACTGGAATATATGGTTAAACACTGTATATCCCAATGTATCCTTGTGTGTGTGTGTGTGTGTGTGTGTGTGTGTGTGTGTGTGTGCGTGCATGTGTAAATGGTCTTCTCCTGTAACTGGACCTTGGAATGTTTTCAGAATAACTATGCCAAATCAGCAATTAGTGTGGGACAACCGTGAAGAAGAGTGAGGATCAGGGACAGGTGTCCATAAGACACACACATGTGTGCATTCACACACACACACACACACACACACACAAAGCAAGCAGAGAAACAATCATCATGTAGGAGTGTCATTTTGCATGCTGGAAATGTCAGCTATGCGGAATAACTAGCTAAAAGTCTTGCCACACATCAGGCTATCAGCGCAGCACGACAATTATCTAAATGTCTGACTCCAAGGCTAAAAGATTCTCCACCTCTCCGTTTGTGTATATAGCCAAGCAGCTAACCTTTTGAGAGAGCAAGGGGGCAGGGGTGCTGGAGCGAGCTTTGCTTCATGCCTGTCTTCAAACTGTTTAGACGTTCTCCTGACTTAAGCATTCACTTTGTGGAATAAATAGTAAGTGTGTGGGGGGTCTGAAATTGCTACCCATGGGCCTTTTCAACAACAACGGGGAAAAAACAGTTGGTAAGTTGTACTGAAGCACTCTGTAAGACTATGAAGTGAACTAAAGTGACTTTGTACTTATTGCTAATTTGGGATACAACTGCAGAAACATTTTTGGTGATAATTTTCCTTAAAAGGAAATTGCATTTTATGGTAATAATTGAATTTCCCACATATTCAATCTTAGGCAATTTAGTTCGTAAGTGTAGCCTAGAGTTCAGACAAACCTATACTTAGTATTAAACCAATTTTCTTTGTGATACTAAAGGTCTGTCTATAACTAATTATCTAACAAAGAGAAGGAACAGTGGGCATGGTTCCTGAGTGGTGCAACAGAAGAAGTTTGCCCTATTGTTCACAGAGTGTCCTGAGGTCAAATCCCAGTGATGCCAGAGCCATCCATGACCAGGAGCAAAGAGTGCAAAATTGGGTGTGCTCTCTGGGTGGGATGAATGGCATACGCTCTCTCAATCACATTGACACTAGCCTATTGTGTGTATGTGAATGCAAAAGAGGGCAGATAGTTCTTTCCTCAAAGGCACAAAATGAGCAGCAGTTTGGAAAGATTCAGTTGGTTGACTTTGTGTGTCTATGAGAAAGCAGGTAGATTGGTAGATGTTACATGCAAGTAGAGGAGTGCTGTGTGGTGGGGGATAATTGGAAGGTGACCAAATTGGGGAGAAATTAATTGGCTGTTACATCCTCCCAGCAACTCCGTGGCCTCCCACCTTGGGTCTGTGTGCATGGAGTTTGCATGCTCTCCCTGTGCTTACAATATTAAAAATGCTGTATACATTGATCAGCCATAATACCACTGTCAAGTGAAGTGAATAACATTGACTATCAATTATATTATATACCAGTAAACTGGTATTCGAAGGCTTTATCACTGCCTGAAAGCACACTTTTTTTCAGCTGCTACTGTCAAGGGGTCGCCATAGCGGACCATCTGATCTGCACGCAAGTTTTACATGGGATGCCCTTACTGACACAACCCTCCCATTCTATCCAGGCTTGGGACCGGCACTGCATGCAGTGGTTGGGTAGCATGGGAAGTGCCAACCCACCGACAGCGAGGTTCAAACTCAGATTCCCAAAGCAACAACCTAGAGCCTTAGCCACCTGAGGCAGCACTCTTCACCTAAAAGCCCAGTGAAGTCTATTATTAAGAAGAAGTAGAAGGTATTTGGTACAACACAGACCCTCCCTGGATCAGGACATCGTTTCAAATTGGATGATACTGACAGGAAATTGGTCAGAGAAGCTACCAAGAGGCCTACATCAACTCCAAGGTCAAATGCAGTCAGGACTGAGCATAACACCAAACGATATGTCTGGCGGAAATCCAATACAGCTCACCATCCAAATAGCACCATTCCTACAGTAAAGCATGGAGGTGTTAATATCCTGTTATAGGGGTGTTTCTCTGCAGCAGGGACTGGAGCACTTTTCAGTATAGGAGGAGACAAAATACCGTCAAATTCTTGAGGAAAATCTGCTGTCCTCTGCCAGAAAGTTGTCAATGGGAAGAAAGTTGACTTTGCTAACATGACAATGACCCAAAGCACACAACAAAACTGACCACATAGTGGTTGAAAAAAGGTGAATGTCCTTGCATGGACTAGTCAGAGCCCAGACTTAAACCCCATTGAAAATCTGTGAAATGACTTGATGACTGCTAGTCCACCAACAGTCACCATCAAACTTAACTCAACTTGAGCAGTTTTACAAATTAGAGTGGGCAAATATTGTAACGTCTAGATGAGCAAAGCTTTGTGTGGCATTGAGATTATAAACTGAGTTTATAAGTAAATCATTTTTAGGAAGTGGAATAAACGATGAGTGAGAGAGGGTGTACCTTTTCCAAACTGGTGATTCTGTTCATTATTTTCTTCATGTTGGTGTTATATCTTGAATGTTAAAAGTTACACTGAGTAAATGAAGATGGATAAAAGAAAAAAATGTGATTATTTTAACAGGTGGGTGATTCTTTTCTATAACCACTGTAAATAGGCCTGGTCATGGGTATGCCCTGGTTTATCATCTGTTTTCATAATGTTGTTGTCACTGTTGTTCTCATGTTACTATTAGTCTTTGGTTTATTGTTTATCTTCTATAGGGAGCTGTTTCATTTATGTTTGTTTTTGTTTTTAAAAGTCTTAACATCTGCACCTATGCCTTGCTTGTATCTATCCTTTCCTGACATCAGTCCAATGCAGCACAAACTACCTGAAAAAGTAAATGCTGGCTACAATAAGCACCAGAACACCCAGTGCACCACAATCCACCAGGGCCCACCAGTCAAAGAGTTCAAAGTTTTTGATCTGGCTTCCAAGATCCCTATATCTCAATCTTATCGAGAACCCATGGCATGCGCCAGACAAACAAGAAAACACCACAGCACACCCTCAGGTCTTGTGGTGCCATGGCCAAGCAGCCAGAACTGGCTCAGCGGCACAAGGGGAACCTAAGATTTAGGTCGTTTTCATGTTAATGATTTTAATGTTATGGCTTATCAGTGTATGCTAGCTACTGTATTTAGTTCTAGTAATAATCACATAGGCATAAAAAAAACTTGTGCCAGATGGTGGGGTTAAGACGGTAGCTGGAGTAGAGAATATTTCTCAATCTGGTTTCATTACTTTGGGTTGCGAGCAGAGTTACAAGAAAGAACAGCTGATGAATTGAAAGATATACAGCATACAATCTCTTCCAGAAGTATTGGAATGCAAACCAATTTTCTTGTCACCTTTTATTTGAACCCATACATTTTTAGGTGATCAAAAAAACTGGAACATGTGGCTGACAGGTGTTTCTTGTTGCCTAGGTGTGCCCTGTTAGATTGATTGTTTATGCATTTCATAGCTTTGAACGTCTACTCTTGGTTTGAGGCTTGGGGTTTCTTTTCTGTGAAGACTGCATTTGGTGTCAAATAGAATAAACCAATACAAAGACCAGAGAGCAATCTACGGGAGAAAAGCAATTTTTTAAAGCTGAGAAATGAAGGAAAAGTCAATCAGAGCCATTGCATAAGCACTGGGCTTAATCAATACAACAATCTGTAATATCCTGAAAAAAGAAAGGAATCGCTGGTTTAATAACAACCTGACATCGAACAGGTGAGTCAAGAAAAACAGCAGTGGTTGATGACAGAAATATTGTGAAAGCTGTAAAGAAAAAAAAAACTGTGAGATTACCAGCAATTTCTACAGGACAGATGTGAAAATATCAAAATCCACCATTTATAAAAGGCTTTGAGAGCAGAAATATAGAGGCTATACCACAACCTACAAACAACTCATTAGCTGTGAGAACTGGAACTTGCAAAGGGTCATAAATGTTCTGAAACCAATGTTAACCTGAACCAAAGTGATGGAAGGGATAAAGTGCAGAGATAGAAAAGATCTGCTGTTAGATCTGCTGTTAATCAGAAGCACACAAGGTCACTGGTTAAGCATGATGGTGGTAGTGTCATGGTTTGGGCTTGCATGGCTGCTTCTGCAATGGGCTCACTAAAGGGGCAGCAAATACATTCAGGGGAAGAAGAAGAGATTGACAAACAACAACTGAAACGAACTGAGGAAAAACATCAAAAACAATGAATGCCACAGTTGATGATGTCAGAATTGTCACCTGTTTAACGCTGTTATTCCACACAGGATATGCAAACAAACTTAAGTGTTTAAAGTTAACTTCAAAGCTGTGTCACAATACATTTACTTACCATAGAAATGATGTGGTCTTTCACCAAAGATGAACGTTCTTTCTGTTTTTAAAAAACATATCGATGTCTTCTCCCTAGATCTATTCTCTAATAATATAAACCCAATTACTGAAGAAATCTCACAATTACACATCTTTTCTGCTTTCCATTGCAATAGTGACAACACAACACAGTGATGTGCAGCAATCTTTCTTGTCATTTGCTTCAGGTTCTGACCTGTTAGTGAGCCGTTGGTCTGTGACTTATTTAGTTCCCGGACCAAAGCGAATCATCAGCTATATCAACCGAAACAGCACCCGAACTTTCGAGATTAAATGGGAATGCTAAGGAAGGCATGAAAAGATTGTAGATGTGAAGCATCACACGGTGAAGAGCTTCAGTCTGGTAACATGCTGGATCTTCCTTCTTCAGCTTCCATTGAGATGCACTACTTGCACTTATAACTAAAATGTCCTAACAGAGATGTTTCTTTAGTGTCTCCCTAAAGACAATACTTAATCCATGAAATGAACTTAGAACTGTGTGTTTTATTTCAGTGGGATGAGAGAAAATGGATTAATGAGCTCTCCACTGTGAATGTTTGTGAGAAATAGGTAGATATAACAGAAGGAGCGAAGCTCTCATTAATAAAGAGGAATGCAGTCCATGGAAGACTTTTTTTATACAGTCATTCACCCTAAAAGGTAAAGACTTTGATTTGGTTAGTTCTTCAGTTCAGTGGCAGTTCGGCAGATAACAGGAACTATTCAAGCCCAGTTTAACTGGAAGGAATGCTGTTGTTTTTATTGCTTCTGGCAAATTGAGTGAGATTCAAAGAAAGTACTGTCGACTTATTTGCTGTGAAATTAGGAGTCATTATTACTGACAAAGACTACTTCCACATGTGCAACCTGCCTCTCAGGCTGCCCAAGGAAAAAAATGGCTATTTAACAGGTATTTGGCTGTTTGTGTAGGCGGACATGTTTTTGTTCCTGATAGGGACCAAATGTCCCCACAAGGATAGGAATAACTGAAACAAGATTATTTAGGTATAGCATAAAATTAACTAGCTCTTTTAGTAATTATGTCAGTTGAGGGCTTTTGCAAGGATAATAAGACAAATGTGTGTGGATTACTGGAAAGAAAATTGCATCTTTGGCAAACAGAAAAGATTAGTGAGGATAGAATTTGTCAGCAGACAGTGGATGTTTCACTATGCTGCTAGCACCCAAACACACCCAAACACACTCCTACAAGTCTACGTTATCTGTGATGTCAAAATATGAGATTTTATTCATGCAAATATCCTCCGGAAGGAACTGTACACAGCCTAGCCAGAAAAGTCAGCATTTCAAAAGTGCCTGCATTAAGCAAAGAAAACAATTACAGTAAGAAGAACTATTAGTTTAATGAACTGTTTAATGCATTCTAAAAACCTAGATAGTGATGAACCATCAACTTTGTAAAAGAAATGTATTAAAACAGAAAACAAAATCATAAAACACTTAAACATGTTCTTAGTGAAGCTAAAGGGGGGAGGACTTTAATTTGCTAGGAAGCATACAGAAAGCAATGGAAAAAACATCATGTCATCTGATTTGTCCAGACTGACCCATCATCCCTAAGTGGCCACTATACACATAGACATATTTTTACTAATTAGTCCACCCCGCAAAAATATCATATCATAATTATGAATTAAAAATACTAACTGTTATTAAACCTGATAGTGTGGTTCACTCACTCATTCACTCGTCGTCTTTACCGCTTAATCCTGTATACAGTGTCACGGGGGGGTCTGGAGTCTGTCCCAGGAGACTTTAAATATGAAGCGGATACACCCTGGACAGTGTGCCAGTTGTTCAAACACTCATATGCCCATTTACACGCTACAGTACGGACAATTTGGGAACGCCGCCTAGCCTATTCTTTATGTCTTTGGACTGTGGAAGGAAACCGGAGCACCCAGAGGAAACCCACCAAGCACGGGGAGAACATGCAAAATCCATGCACTCAATTATCCCCACACCACCCCACCCCCCCATCCTGCATGAGACTTGGTTGCATCCAACGCAGCAGCAGGTGCAAGCAACAGCAAGCACATAAACAATAAAAGGAGAAAAAGTAAATGGCCATGTTTTTACTAATACTGGAGCAACAAACGGATACGTTATAAATATGATGCTTGTGTATAAAGTGAATCATTTTATGCTATTCAGCTGGAATAGTCTCTTAAAATTCTCTTAAAATTCTTAAAATTAAGAAACAACCTACCTGTTTAAAAATAATAATAATAACAAAATAAAATAAAAAAAACACCTGGCCTTGAGCTTGCAACCACCCTGCCAGATTAATGTTAAAGTTACGCCCTTGCATGTACAAACCTCTGGAGATAGTGCTATGGTCCGGGGCTGCATCAGTTGCTCAGGCCTGGACTCAGCAATGTTATGAAGCAATAAAATGAAGTCAGCTGATGAACTGAATGTACTGAATGACCAGGTTATCACAGATATTGAATTTTTCTTCCCTGATGGCTCAAGTATATTCCTGAACATGAATTCCTAAAGAGTGGTTCTGGGGGGATGAGGAATCATTTTCACACATCATTTGGCCACCGCATTGCGTGTTGTAATCAAGGTTAAGGTGGACAGATGAAATATTAGAGGGTGAGAGGGTGTTTTTGGCCACGGAGGGTATTTTAAATTGGGTTTCTGGAATTTTAAGCAGCATACAGTACCGTCAAATTCTTGAGGAAAATCTGCTGTCCTCTGCCAGAAAGTTGTCAATGGGAAGAAAGTTGACTTTGCTAACATGACAATGACCCAAATATTATTATTTTTTTTTTCAACAGAGATGTGTGTTGATTATATTAATTGTACAACATACAGAACCAAAAGCTGTTGTTAAATAAATGAATAAATGTATATAGAAATATCTATAATTTTAAATTACTAAATAATTTTTGGAATATTTCCCGCTTTTTCCCATAGTGCACTGTAAATACACTTGCACACCAAAGTACCACAAAGCAGTGTGAATTTGTTCCACTTATAATTTTCTTAGAATGGATTAGGAAGCCATTATGTTCATATATACAGTAAATTGAAGAAAGTCTAAATCCAACTCTTTATATAATGCAGAAAATCCTTTTCTATATTTCTATGTTTTGCAATTTCTGTAGCATTCTCTAGTGTTTACTCTATAATATTTAAATACAGTAATATTTAGGAGTGAAGGGAGGGAGTGAAGGTGTGTATTCAAATGTGGCACAGATCACCAGTTCAGTCCTGATGTTCTATCCGATGGCAGAAGATGCCTCTGCTAGTGCTTTTTAATCAATTCTCTCCAGACTTGGTTTATTGTGAACCATTTTTTTTTCATTTGCTTCTCATTTGTTCTGGAAAGTGTTAAGGGCAAGGGAGGGGTGTGTGGAGTTGTGTGAGAGGGGTTTTCGGGGTCCGTGCTCACAGGGGTTCCTCACCCTGACAACTGTTGTTGGGGCAGAGCTGGTCACTCAATAGAGTCCATTCAGTCTGCGCTTCCTGCAGAACAGAACCAGCGAGACAGAGGGAGAGAAAGAGCGGGAGAGAAAGAGAGAGGACGAAGACGAGGGAGGGAAAAAAGAAGGAGGGAGGAAACAGTAAAAGTTTTTGCACCACTATTTCCTTCCTGTGTGTCTCTGTGCCAGCTGTCTTTAAAAATGAACGGCTGCACACAATGCACTGGCCTCCCTTTCTCAGAATGCCATTCTCTCTGTGCCAAACCGGCCCAAGCGTGATCAATCAGCACATCTGGAACAAGCAAACACACAGACGCACACATGCAAACAGCACCTATAGGTAAGGAAATCTGGACCACTTGGTGAAAAGAAAAAAAAAGAGAGAGAAACTATTCATACCTGTTAATCCACTTTTTTTTTTCCAGTTTGTCTAGTTGTGCACAAAAATGAGCATATGTTTTAGAGAGAGTGAGAGAGAGAGAGAGAGAGAGAAGCCTGCTACAACGCTGATAACACACACAATGTTGGCGAAAGTTGTTTCTCTCTGAAGCCGCCAAATGAGTCTCTAAGTGAAGGAAATTTATTTATGCATTCAGTACCTCAGTAGAAAGCACAATCTTTACACTGATTTATCAAAATGCCAAAATGGTGAAATGTCTGTGGTTTATGTGTCAGTGTTATCAAATATCATTATCTCCTTTTATATTTGGTACATATGGATATGAGATTGAGCTACAGTGTGTGTGTGTGTGTGTGTGTGTGTGTGTGTGTGTGTGTGTGTGTGCGCAGCTGCATGGCCTTTTTTCCAGCTTTCCCAAGTTCCCCCACCCCAGTGCTACACTCCCCACTGGCTCCCTATGGCTGCATTTATCTGATGCTTGCCTAAATAGCCAAAACAGAACAACATCCTCTTACCTTAAAGCATTTATCACACCTGGCACTGCATCACCCTCCCTCTGATCCTCTAGCACTGCTCACCGAGTATGAATCAAGACTCTTCTCTTGTTCTGGCACTAAGGTGTTGGAACGTACTTCCATTAGATGTCTGAACAGCTGAGGCCTTCCTCTTCATGAAGAATGTGAAATAAATGAATAAATCTTGTTTTATCCTGTTTGTTTTATATATTACACACCAATGCAGCACACATATCCCAAAACAGTAGACAAACACCAGAATAGTGCACCATAGCCCTCCAATGGGGCCCAGCAGCCAAAGAGCCCAAGACTGCAGACCTGGGCCCGTATTCACAAAACTTCTTAGAATTCTCTCAGAGAGCTTCTATCTTAGCTTAAAAAGTCCTAGCTGGGAGTCCTAGACTAAAAGTGATTT
>JAQMYJ010000039.1:21117582-21138415 GCA_030014305.1 Clarias laeviceps
CCCCCCCCCCCCCCCCCCCCCCCCCCCCCCCCCCCCCCCGCGACGACAAACAATGACAAATAAAACTGAGCAGATCTTGTTGGAGTTGATCTACCAGATGTTGACCAACAGTTAAGTAACTTTTTTGAAATTACTGCAAAGGAATAGATATTTTCTGTCTTCTTTGATTAGTCCCTCCTCCATTTGGTCCCTGTTTGTTCACAAACTTGATTGAAAAATGGATGTGTAGAGGAAGGAGCCATAAATCCATAGAAGAAGAAGCCAGAAAGCCATTGCTAGCATGTGGACTAATCACTGGTCTCCATCGCTATGATGTGTACAGTACATTTCTGGGAAGGTGTCATGGTGCGGTGATATGCGAGACCTACAGCATGGCCTTGATGCAGAACCATAAATCAGCCTTTAACTTCCACCATCATAGTAAGAACCAAGGTCTCCAAATGTGGACGATGCTAGGTGCTGTATCATATTTTTCAATACTCAAATTAGATGATGTCAAGAGTAGAAATCTTGTCTACCAGCTGAAATGCAAGGTCTCTGTCACTAATTTTCAAGTTGTTTTTTCAATCACTGCCCCTCTGGTGAGATTGGAAGTGTCTGGGAGCTTGGCTGTGAACGAAGTAAAGTGCTCAGTAGGACACTGCAGAGCCGGTCCAGCCTACATACACTTACTCCAGCGGAGTCTGTTGTTTATGGGCTTTCATACCCGCCAAGTCTGATACAGCTACTTGCAACAACACAACCCAAATAAACAGTGAGAGAAAGACGTCCCATAGACACAGAGAATGAGAAAGGGGAAGAGAACAGTTGGATAGGACAGCTATGAGAAATAGGAGAACTCTGCTGAAAAAGACAGAGAGGAGAGAAAGAGAGAGAGAGACACACCAAAAGCATCCATTATGTAACTTAATCTTAGCATATTAGACCGAGGATGAGACCGGCATGTATGTAGGTTAGTACGTGGGTTAATACGGTATATGTGGAGTGTGAGCAGCTGTTCCTCTAATCATGCACAGAGATTGGCTACCCTGGCACTGCATTATTCAGCAGGAAGCAAAACTATTTCTCACCAGGAAAGTGAAGAATGACATCCTGTCTCTCATTCTCTCATACTCACCCAAACACCTGCTCTCAGAAACTTCCACACATATAGAATTAAGTGTGTGTTATTTATGACAGCAAACTGAAGATATAAAGGGAGACAGAGAAGGAAGTGAGTCAGTGAATGAGGCACTGTGGCTGCTGAGAAGGAACGTCTTGTCAAAACTGTGCGGGACAAATATTTACTCTTCCGGAAAGACACATTTATCTGAAAGACGCATTTGAACCCCGTTACGACTCTGCCATGTCATGAAGGGAGGTTTCACACACCCACTCTAGCTGGAAGAAACATACTTTGTAGAGCAAGCGAGCAAAATTGGACTTCTGTCATTTTTACAGGACCTACAAGTGAATAACATCTGATGTTAAATGCATAACACACTTTAATACTCGTCGTCATTCTTTCACGTATACAGTATTTTAAGTTACATAAGACTATAACAGGTGGTTATAAGGGAACAGATGGTGGGAATATTGAGGCTCAGTACAGCAGACATGATCAACAACTACCACCGTAATGGAAAAGTACTAGTTTAGTTTTAGTGCACTTGTGAAACAAATGTTTATTTTAAGTATACTTAGAAAGTACAATCTTTAATCCATATTAAATGTACTTTTTTCGAACCACTTCTCACAACTTAAGTGTATTAAAATTCTAGTAAAGTTACATTTAAAAATACCTTAAATGTGTGTTGTTGTACGTTTGTGCTTTTTTTCATACAACTGCAGTTGCACTTAAGTGCATTTAATATATGCAATTGTTAGACAGAATTTCATTACACTTTAAGTCTATTATATTTGTATATTTTCATTTAGGGGTGAAAAATACATTCAATTAAGTCTTTTTCCTAAATTGCACTACTTTAGAACTACTTTAAATAAATTACTATAAAATTTTTATTTTCTCAGTGGCATGGTGGCAAAGCACCGTGGGCTTAAATATCCTCGCCTTGGTGCTCCGGGTTCTTCCCACAGTCCAAAGACATGCAAATTAGACTAACTGGCATTACAAATTTTCAATAATACACTTAAATTGCATTGAAATTGAATGCAAAAAGTTTCAATGTATGCTTCTGCATGTAGCGAAATATATTTATATGCAATTTTACTTTTTATATTTCCTAACAGCACACTAAATCATAATTTACAATACGGTATTTTAAAATATACTTAATTTATCTTAATTAAGTTGAACTGACAGGAAAGCATACTTTTGTTTTAGCATTTTTCAAAATGTTTGAAAATACAGTTATTAAACTTTATTTCCTTACAGCACTAAAGAAGAATATTAAAATGTTACTCTTATAAAATGTACTTTCATACGTCTGATGCACTTAATTTGAAATAACAAATTATATTTAAATATACTTTTTTAAAATACATAAACGCATATTTAATGAGTGCTTTCATAAAGTATATAAAAAATATTTTAAAAATATATGAAACATTTAAAATGCACTTTAGTACTCACTTCAAATATTAAACTGTTAAAGCACTTATGCACGCTTGCTTTCACAAGGGTGGTCGCAGATCCCTGTGGGAAAAAATGCCCTGTTTTGCAAATAGATTTGCAAATAAATGTGCATATGTAATGTTACTTCACATGCTTTCTGAGGGAGAGCGAGATGGTGAGAGATAATAATCAGTTGTGCACCATAATGATATAAGTATTAAGACAGCTGTCCAGTATCACTTCTCACTGCTGCATCGTACCACCACCACCTCACACACACTCGCATTTCTGAGGAACACTCAACATAGTATACATTTTCCAAAATTATGCACAGACACAGTTCTTTTACTCAGAAATAATGTTTTTTTTTTGGTCAATGATTACTGTTTGACCATTTGTGCAGAATGAACAATGGTTTCTCACACTCCACTCATATGTCTAGGCTCCTTTAGATGAGACAGATAAATTCCTTCAAAATGGCACATTTTGTACATCATTCCAGCTTTGTGCAAAAAACAAACAAGCCAAACAAGCCAAAAGCACACCAATCATTACCAAACCACCATAACACCAGTCTCAGGCTCCACTCTCTTATCTTTGTGTGTTGCATCTAAATAAGACCAAATTAAATTAAATTCTAATCCAAGAATAACCAGATTTGTTATTGGAACAACAGACTAACAAGCATTGCTTGATGAGAGATTGGGTTTTCCCTCAGCTGCAATCTGCTTAGCGTAGTGTGTTAAAGGATCACCAGAGAAGTGCATTTGTAGGAAGTTTTGGATTAAAAATGGCAGAGAGACAGGAAGAAACACAGAGCTGGACAGCTGCAGCCAGAGGTTAAAAAAGAATACCCTTGGGAAAGTTATCCAGAAAATCAATCTTCCCTTCCTCCTCCTTTTGCCAGTTCTAGTATGAAGCTGTCAGTCTCTCAGTCTCCTATAGCATGGTTTAGAGCAGGGCAGGAGACACGCCTACTAGTCAATTAATCAACTAATTAAACTGGTGGAATAAGGTCGGTCTACTTTTTGGTTGCAGAACATGGACGTATTCAATACACTTCTGGTTTAGAGGATCTTCTCCACTTATTCTGAAAGCAACTATCTCTAAGGTCTGTGCCTATGTGTGTGTGTGTGTGTGTGTGTGTGTAATATTGAATCTTCAGCCAAGGCTTCAATTTTGCTCAGACAAGGAGCAGAGGAACGGTATAGATAAAATTAAAGAAGGCGGTTTCACATAATGGTGCTCTTCATGCTTTTCACTCTGAGATAGGCTTCTGAAAAAGAAGAGCAAAGTGTAAAGGAGAAACGAGGGGAAGCGAGGGGACAAAAGCAGTTAGTCTGGTCAGGCCAAAGAACATGGCCCACTGTGACCTCCTATTCAGATCTGTGACAGGATGACAACACCCAGCTATGACTAAGATGGAGATGTCGACAAGAGCTGTCACTCTAAATCTCACTCGCTCTAACACACACCCACAGTCTTTCGCTCTTGACCTGAATATGCGCTTGATTAATGTTACGTATTGCCACTCAGCCTCATTTTTTCCCCAAGTGACAAATGACACCCATGACACACATAATTTTATGTCGAACCCACCCTCTGTCACAAACACACACAGACACACACACACAGCCTTGTTGTACACAGCCAAGCTTAAAACTCAGAACAACACAGTTATGAGAGTGAAAACTACCTTTATTCCTGTATATAATCCTATACTACACTCATGCATTTATCCCAGCATTTCACTAGTGCTTGGATATCATCAAGGTGGACAGTTTTCTCAGTACACCACATCTGTGATCAGACTGCATCTTTCACACCTCCTACCAACTCCTTTAATGGCACAAACATCAGTTCAGGACCATATGGGGGATGTGCCAATAACTCCAGCCAAGTACCTGTAATGTACAAGTGGTTTTCGTGAATGATTGTGTACAGTTCCCACACACAAATGTGTCTCTTCCACAAGTTGTCAACAAGTTATCCAGCCATTTTCAAGAATCAGGCGTTACTCACTGAATGTTGACGAGAACATTGCAGCGGGCGCCGAGCCACCCGAATATGGCCGTTTTAAAATGGTTGCATCATTCATATACTGTACTACTACGTTAAGCATCTCATCGTTAAGCATCTTAATTAAGCATCTCTTCGCCATATTGTGCACGTTAAGCATCTCATCGCCATATTGTGCTTACGCATAAGTCTTCTGTAAAAGCCAATCAGTTTTACATCTTCATTCATGAGAAGTCCCAGTTTCAAGTGAATGACTTTGTATATAAAGTGCATAATAGTTGTATTCGTTCTTAAACCATTTTATTACCTTAAATAAAGGACTAACCATTTACAAAATGTCTTTGTATACCACATGTACAATTATCACAGACAATACTTGTGTTTTTTAAACATAAGAATGGAAATAAGTGACAACAAAACCTAATTTTTAAATTACAACTATTATAATGCAACAGTAATACTCTCAGGATGCGACAAACATTAGAAAAAGCCTTCTCAAAGCTGATCTCAAAGATGATGATGTTTTATACCACAGTAAGGTTGCATTGCTCAGATCTGATTAGTAGCTGTGCATCATTCTTGTATAACAGCACAAGTGATCTGTAACATGGACTCTATCACTTGTTCAAATACATTATTCATTCTTAAGTAACAGTTTATAGACAAGACAAGAGAGTCTTGTAGGTTGGACATCTAAGATTAATAATAAACAGATTTTCTGGACTAACTGGACTGAAATTATTTTTATGTCACGTTTAACGATTCATTCATTCATTTATTTTTTTATACCGTTTATCCTGTACAGGGTCGTGGGGGCCTGGAGCCAATCCCAGGAGGCTTGGGGGAAAAGTGCCAATTACATGTCTTTGGACTGTGGGAGGAAACCAGAGTACCGGGAGGAAACCCACCAGGCACAGGAAGAACATGCAAACACACACAGACCTGAGACAAAAATTCAACCCTCGATCCTGGAGGCATGAGGCCACAGTGCTAACCACTACCGCCCTCATTCAATGGTTCAAGTGACATTTCATGGTATAATATTCTCAACCACTGAATCTGAGATTCACAAAAAGAATCAATCCAGTTCAAACACTTTGTAGAAATAGTGCCAGACTTAGTCATATTCAAGTCATCCATCCATCCATTTTCCATAATACATTTCCCATCCTGTTTAGGGGTCTGGAATTTATCCCAGGGAACTCAGGAAACACTCTGGATGAGGTGTCGATCTATTACAGGGCACCAGTACACACACTATTTGGAAACATCAGTCATCCTACAATACATGTCTTTGGACTGTGGAAGGTGGAAACGCACCAAGCATGAGGAGAACATGCAAACTCCATGCTCACAGACCGTATATGGCTTTTTAAAAGTGACACATATCTAGTCATTATAGTTAGAAGACTTTCTCAGTAGATAGAAAAAATAGAATTCATGTGTAAATATTCTGCAACATTAACCAATGGTTAGTCTTAACATCAGAGGCCAATATGAGAGAGAGAGAGATGTTGGAAGATGTCAGCATGTACAGCACGTGCACAAAGAGTTTTCCTGGTGTTAGGCACTGCCCCTGGCAGTTACCTGGGTTTCAAAGAACGAGACTTACATACATAACTGGGGTTTCATCTGATGTGTCATGACCCAAGTGTCTTCTCTTTTTTCTCCTCATCAAAGACTAACTGTTTTTCTTTTCTTTTTCTGTTTTCACAGAACTTTTAGATAATTGATTAGTGATTTGTTTGTCAAAGGCTACCATTTCCTACATTACATATGAGTGACTGTCAGCCTTATGGCAGATAATAATAATAATAATAATAATAATAATAATAATAATAATAATAATATTAAATTTGGGCTGTGGTCACTATGGAATTTAAGCCTATCCTGGGGACCTCAAGCCACCATGGACCTTGCTAAATGTCCTTTTAGCGAGGACATGCTAAAAGTGGTCCAAGGCAGGTAAACTGGTGAACTTTTGACAGGGTCATGGGTGGCACATTGATGCTCCATGGGAAGCCATGGCTGGCCTGTGTAGTCCAATCAAGTGGAAGAGCTACTGTAGCTCAATTTGCTAAAAAGGTTGATGCTCGCTCAGATGGAAAGGTTTCAGGAAACACAGTGCATCGTAGTTTGTTGCATATGAGAAAGTCTTGGCTTCCAAATTTTCCATCTGTGGGATGTGTTGGAAAAACAAGTCTGATCCATGAAGGCTCCACCTCACAACCTTCAGCACTTAAAGGATCTGCTACTGATGGCTTGGTACCAGATACCACAGCATATCTTCAGAGGTCTAGTAGAGTCCATTGCTCGATGGGTCAGTGCTTTTTTTTTTTGGGCAGCAATAGAAGGACCTACTCAATATAAGGCAGAAGGTTATAATGTTATGGCTGACCAGTGCAGGTATTTAAACAGTACATATAATAATTAAAAACTACAGTACGGGCAGATTTACTTGTCTTCTTGAGGAGTTTTACCTTGACACTGTAACCACTGGTTTTCTTATAGGGATTTTTAAACTACATCCTGATGCCTGTAAAGCTGCGTTGTAACAGTGTGTGCATGTTATATATTTAAGAAAATATGCATTGACCTTAATCGAAGTGAATTAATAATGATAGAATATTTATTTTCTTTTAGGGCATGACTAAGTGATGAAAGCTAAGTGTGTGTTCCGAGGCAAGACCACTGCTTTGTAACATGTTCTCTATAAATAAAAGAACAAGGCTGCCAAGACATTATGTACACTACTCAGAAACACATTGCTGTATCTCTGACTTGTATTAAATTACTAAAGAAAGTGGGCAATATACACCAGTGACCCATCCCTGCCTTCACATACACACACACACACTGCAACCTTTCTCACATTTCAGGAATAGCAAATGGGTCACTTGTTGGTATTCTGAGTTTCTGTGGATATCAAAAAGACAGATTCTCCCCAACCTAACCCATCCCTCCACACATACACACAGAGCAATTACTGTGCCAGTGTAGGATCTGTCTGTGCTCCTTCTGCACGATGGCTGTCAGGAAACTCAAACTGACAAAGTATATGCAATTTATAGAGCTCTCATTATGGTAAGAATTATTACCATGTTGTCAGAAATTCATGCAACAGTAACCTAGTTCTCCATATTTCAGTGTATATTTAGGTATTACACGTTCACTAAGTTGTCAGAGAATAACAATTAGTCCTGAAGGCTGGTTGATGCTTTTGCATATTCTATGCCGTAGGTCTCACATGGCGCGTACCCGACACCGTACCGTATGGCATAGCCTGACGTCCACCTCCCTGGAAATGTAGCTACACATTGAGGCAAATGTGATTGGACCACCTGGTACTGAGTTGAAACTTGAATGAAACTTGAATGAACATAAACCAAATTAAGGCAAGACTTAGCAAAGACAGTCATAAATATCATATTGTCTCTGTTATACATTGCAGCAATTTGATTTCAAAGTAAGTAATCTGTTAGCTCCAACTCCAACAAGATCTGCTCAGTTTCATTCACCATTGTTTGTAGTACACCAAAAAATAATACTAGGGAGTGGTGAAAAGACACACCAGTGCAGCATAGAAATGGCACTGGCCAACGTTGGGAGTATAATTGCAGAAATTGCAGATACACCGCAGACTCACCAGCACATACAACACATATAGGCCATTTGTGTAACCTACTGTAGGTTGTAGGCTCTGCATAGACTTGATGCAAAAGCAAATCAGGCTTAAGGGACTCAGTTACTTTCTCTTCCCCTTCTTCTTTTCTCATTCATCAGATCAGTGCCAGCTTTAGCTTCATAAAGAACAGCTTCTCCAGGACCTGCTCAACAGAACCCCACCCCAACACACACACCCATGCAAACATAGTGCCAAAATTCCAAACATCAATCCCTTCTAATTCCTGACATGCTGAATGTTCAAATCCCCAAACTCTTGTGTTCCATCACTGCTTTTACACTGAGGTTGTGAACTGACTTTCCTCCTCTGGTACTACTAATGGCATTACAGTGGTAGATTGTATCCCGTCTCTGAATTCTGGTGTGTATGGAATTCCATACTGGGTTTACACAAAGCATCTTATATGTGCATAGCAATGTGGGTTTGCATTACAACAAACCTTCCAGAACAGCTCTTCCTTCTAAGCATGTTTTGCTAACCCAGCATTTCAGAGGGGGCACAGAGGAAACCTCAGCGCCTACAAAGTCAAGCTTGTGGGTTATTCTCTCTATTCAAACCAGTCCTGTTTGTTTTCATAGATTTTGTGCACTTTTTTTTCGTCAATTTTTTGGACCCTCATGACTCAGAGATCATCTTTACCAGCCAATGAGCATTCCCATTGCTGACCGCAGCAACTGGCATGACAGCTCTGTTTCCCAGCCGCCGTTCCAGGGTTCTGGTGACTGCAGGCGCCGTGGCGACGCACGGTAACCGAGGGGAACGGGGAGCGCAGAGGGGATGTGTTTGTGTAGGAGGCTGAGGAACAATATTATTGTAGGCAGACTGTACACTGACTGTGTGGAGAGAAGACGGCTCGACGGAGACAGAGAGAAAGAGGGTGGGAGGGTGACGGGAGAGAGAGAAAGAGTGAATTTTTGTGTGGTTAGACAGTTTGTTGCTGACAGCCAGTAATGATGTCATCCAACTTATCCTACCTTGACATAGTTTCTTTCTTTCATTTTCTCTATCAGTTTATCTGCTAGAAATGAGATATTGGAGTATAGATACTATAGATCTTAGTGTTTATATATATATATATATATATATATATATATATAAAAGAATATCACTGAACCTTTAACCTTGTTAACTGTTTTTAAGATTTTGTTTCATTCTATAGAAATACTATACAAAAGTGTTCAAAGTCATTAATTTTTGTTTTAAAAAAGTTTAAACTAATAAAATATCATAGAAAACACAAATAAATTGCTCTTCCGTTACATTCCAATGAAAGGAAGCATCACTGCCAAATGCTGTGCAATAGTCAGTGGTGGGCAAAGGACACAAATCCGGTACTTGAATAAAAGTAGAGATACCCTGGTTACATAAAGGTATTACATAAAATGAAAGTAAAATATTAAGTTAAAGTGCAAGTCCTCCATTTACACATCTACACATATCGCTCTCTTTCTTTCTCGCTCTCTTTCAAGTGTAAATGTACGATTTTCTTCACTGCAATCTGCATTTCTAATTTCAAGCACCTGCTACATGGATAACGTTAAACAATTAGCAAATGGGGATATGACCCCTTTAAATACTATACAAAACTGTGTGACACAACATCATGCAGACATGCAGTGAAATAGAAAGTATAGATATTTGTTAGAGGATGCAGTTGAGTAAAAGTAAAAAGTATCCACTAATAAAAGTAAAACTCAAGTCAAGTTGATATCTGAAAAATTAACTTTAGTACAGTAACAAACTAAATGTACTTAGTTATATTCAAACTCTGGCAATTGTGTTTTCAAAGTAAAATTATACAATTTAAGGAAGCATTTTTAAAATCTCCAGGGATTTTTAAATTTTGCAACAATTTGCCAAGGATATACAGTCAAAGAAAATATCTATTCAGACACTTTTGTTTTTGTTATCCACTTTGAATTTACACACTTTTAACTGTGCATTTTCAAATCTGAATAAAAAAGTTCACAAGTACTGTATATGCAAAGACATGTTTAAAATTTAAACAAATAAGGAGATAAAGTATAAAGGCACTATATTAGAAAAAAAAACATATGCACAATGTTGTCTCAATCTAATCATAACATAAGCCAGCAGTCATTTGAAGAGTTGCAGAACAACCTGACCATAGCAGGAACAACAGTTACACATCACTGAAAGAGATATGAGTGGAGCAATGCACAGGCGTTTGTCAGCAGAGAATTTACTCTCATCAGCAAAGAAACTGAATTTGGTGAGAAGATGAATGCAAATAAGAAACAAGGAAACAACTCTAAACATACAGTATAACCATTAAAATTTCTTAACACTGGTTCCTGAAGAAGAAGGTGACAGTGCTTACATCACCTAGCTAATTGGTTCCCAAACACTGTGTAATGAACCACAGGTGGGTTTCAGGAGATTTTATTTGGGTCATTATTGTTACGATTTATGTCTGCAGTACACCTTTTAGTCACAGTAGTTAGTTTTCTACCACTGGCTCGGTTCTGTCATAATTCTGTCTGCAGTTAGAGTGAGAGTAGAGAAAATAAAAACATTAAAACATTAGCATGTTTTTAATAACACATGAATATGAAGTTGTAATTTATCATATGTGATGGCATGGTGGCTTAGTGGGAAGCATCATTGCACCTCCAGGGTCCGGGTTCGATTCCTGCCTCTTAGCGCTTAGTAGGTTTCCTCCGGGTTCTCCAGTTTCCTCCCACAGACCAACGGCATGTAGATTAGGCTAATTGGAGTTCCCAAAATGCCCATAACGTGTGAACGTGCGTAAGAATGTTAATCCGAGGTCCTACTACGGTTGTGAAAATGGGAATAAATACAATGGTCATCATTGGCATCCATGGTCAATAGTTGGACTATAGAGGTTTCTAAATGGATGAATCTACTTTTTCATATGTAGCCTTCCTCATAAATGGCTGCCCTACCATTTAAGGTAATCAAGTGGTGTGTAACTGGCAATAAAAAATGATTTGAGTAACACTTGTACTTCTCTCATGATTTATAAATAAAGCCTATTGTGAATTTGGTCACAGTGGTTTGTAATTTTTAAAAGTCGGTCCCTAGTGAAAAAAAAAGGTTTGGCTGAGCCAGTGTCCTAATTATGGTTATGGAATCTAGGCATGTTTGGATGAAAATTACTTCTAAACAAAGACATCTCATAGCTGTTATACACAACAATGGCTTTGTTGCATTCTACTAATGTTGGGAATTTGGGTTGTCTCAATATTTTTTCCTCATATATTTTTTCCTTGTTAACAGTTTTGAATGCATACACTCAACACTTTAATAGGAACACTTTCTGATTTATACACTTACCGTCTATATTGCTTTATTCTGTATACAGGGTTGCGGGGGGCCTGGAGCCTATGCCAGGAGAATTAGGGCATGAGAAGGGGTACCTGGACATGGTGCCAATCCATCACAGGGCAAGCACATACAGACACACACTCACACACTCATTCACACTACAGGCAATTTGGGAACGCCAGTTAACCTAATCTGCATGTCTTGGGACTGTGGGAGGAAACCAGAGTACCCAGATAAAACCCACCAAGCACATGGAGACCATGCAAACTCCATACACACAGAGACAGGAATCGAACCTGGCTGGGAATCACACCTGGACCCTGGAGGTGCAAGGCAACAGTGCTATTCACTAAGATGGTGGCAACACAATGTATAAAATCACTTATATACAGAACAAGAGCTTCAGCTAACGTTCACATGAAATATCAAAATAAGTGTAAAAGTGTGATCTCTGTAATGTTAGCACTGGCTGTTGGTATTAGATGGGCTGGTTTAAGTATTGCTGACCTCTTGGATTTGGCATGTTCATCAGACATGCCAGTTTGATGAGTTTACACAGAATAATGGTTAAAGTGGGCAGTGGTGGCTCAGAGGGCTAAAGCACTGAATTACTGATTGGAAGATCGGCGGTTTGATCCCCAGCTCCACCAGGTTGCCACTGTTGGGCCCTTGAGCAAGGCCCTTAACCCAGGGGCGCTGTATCATGGCTGACCTGCGCTCTGACGCCAGTTATGCTAGGATATGTGAAGATGGAATTTCACTGTGCTTTAATGTATATCTGACAAAATGAAAGGCTTAAGGCTTAACTTAATGAAAGACCAGAGGAGAAGGATTGTTCTGGTCTGAGTTGCCAAAAAGTCGAATGTAACTAATAATACATTTACTTTTTACAATCTTGGTGAGCAAAAAAGCAGATAAAGACCACATCAGGATCCACTTCAGTCAGACAAAACCAAAAAGCTGAGGACTCACTCAAACTGGACAGATGAAGACTTTCTCCCATGATAGAAGAGCCTCTTGTTTTGGCTGACAGAAGTGGGTGCCAGTGTGGTCTTCTGTCTTTTGTAGATCAAGGTTCAGTGTTTCTTTCATGCCAAAATTCTTTTCTGGTTGTAAAAAGTGTGATTATCCGATTCTGATTCTGATTCTAAAACCCGATTCTGATTATCTGAGTTACTTACAGCCTCCTAGCAGCTCAAACCTCTCTGGCCATTTTCCACTGTCCGCTCTTATCAATAAGGTGTTTCCACATGCTGAACTTTCACTCACTCCATGTTCTGTTTTTTTACACTATTGCAGGGACTGCAGAGAGAGCAGTTTCTGAAGAACACAAACCAAGCAATCTGGTATCATCAACTACGCCATAATCAAGTCACAACTATTATACTTTTTCATTTTGATGTTTGATGTGAACAAGAATTTTCTAGTGATTATATTTCTTTACATTTAGAAGAATATTGAACAACAAAAAAAACACTAAAGTGTCCTTGTTTCTGCTCTCTGTATATGGCTTATTTCTAACCACTACTCCTCCACGACACCTATTAAACGATATTTATAATTGGCTAATTTCATTTTTTTATTATTCAAAAAAAGACTTTTTAAGATACTGTTATTAGGATTCTGGTATTACCCGATGTTGGATAAAAAAATGAAGTGGTGTCAGCCTTGCCTGTGGCCTGTGCACTGATGTGAAGTAATAAGTTTAATAGTGTGTTAGAGAGTGTACTCTCAGGATAGTTTATTAGATTAGTGTAACATATAGGTGCAATTAGCAGGTCTTGTTATGGACTGCAGACTGTAGAGCAGACTGTTCTCTGCTCTAACACACCCACTCCCAGCTAATTAGCTCATTAATTGAAAGTGGTGTGTTGTGAGCTGGGAAACCATTACAACAGCCTAGTCAATGCATAGTCAAGCATTAGGGCTGGGAGCCTTTGAGTTTTGTATGCCATACAGTGTCACATACTGCCTCCTTGTGTTCAAATGGAACAGTTCAGTAAAAACAGGACTAAATACCATGATGCCTGAGAGTCCATAACTTCTGATATTATAGCACTTTAGAAATACGCTTACATTCTGTTGCGAGCCACAGAGAGTTAAATGTAGAAGAGATTAAAATGGGAATGTGTCTGACGTAAGCAACGTGTCAACAGTGTACACTCAGTGTAAACGCTCACTTCATTAACATTCTTAAACCAATATGTCAGAAACACACTTTAGCTTTACAAGAACAAACTCACAGCCAAAATCTCAAGCAGGAGTCTAATTTATTATCCTTTGATATAAAATAAAAATAACAGGAACAACAGAAAAGGATATGTCTCTTTTTGCACCTTTTGGACATGAGATGATTTGTGTAATTCAGCAGTGCACTACTTGTATAATGCTGTGGTTTTAGCCCTAGTATGTATTCACTTTACCTGTTTAAAAGGATCAGATCTGTTGGATCTGTACGGGGGGGAAATCGCATTCCAGATGTGCATTCAACAGTCATCTGCATCTAAGGGAAAATGCAAAATACAAAATGCTAATTTCCTAGTACACTACTCAGTGATACACATTTATACATTTCACATCACTCTAGTAAGGTGGCTTAGTGTTGAGTGACTTAACGTACTAAGTGTGTACAGTGGCAAAAGTGATATCTTAGTAAGTTTAAATATCTTTTTTTTTAAATAATATAGAATAAACTATCAAATATAAAAAAATATATTTTTTATTTTTTAAATTTAAGATAAAACAAAGCAAATGTAAGATTATTAGATGTTTAGAAATTAGAATTTTCTAAGTGTACATTTTAAGCATTCTGTCAAGAAATTATTGCTTAAAACTGGCAAAATGATATTCCAAAAGAAGAAGAAATTTACACTTACACTTAAAATTCAGTAAAATTTCCCTTTTACAACCATGGTAGGACCTTCGGTCAACATTAATATTAATATTAATAATCATCATCATAATAATAACAATATATTTATTTTGTTGTAATCCTATTTTAAGAAATTGTAGATTCTACTAGATTCAGGATATTTTTTTATAACTTGCTAAAAAATCACTTTTTGCAGTTCTTCTCTACAAGAATTGCAAATACTCACAATTTATGAAATATATAATTTATGCAGATCCTAGATCAGAGTGCTGGGGCAAGTTGAATACACACATATAAACCAACGTCAGAATGTATTCCCTTACATGAAAAACCAACTAGTAATCAGATGCCTTATGACTCCATGCATTACCAAGTGTATGAACTCACTTTTACGTACGACTCGCACAATTACAACACTGCACTGTTCCAGTTCCAGCTGTGTTTACTACTTAAAGACATTACTGAGCATTACTGTGCACTGTATAAAGCAAAGGACTGGCTATTAAACAGAACCGAAGAGGACAGACAAGAAGGAAAGAGAGATGTGAAGACAAGCAGGACCGGTAGAAGTGCACTGCGTATGCTTCACATGCCCAGGGATTCCCAACACATCCCAGACATGTTCAACCTTTTCAAACAGACAGGAGAGAATGTGTGTGAAAGTGGGAGCACAAAAGCGAACACAGATTGTAATTATGCTTCCTGACTGTACAGGCGAAGCACTCAATCTATGTTCAGAGGAACTTCAGCATGAAATGTCTCAGTTTGAACAGAACGCTGTTCCTATTGAAGAACGCTCTCACATATAAGCAGCGATCCTTAACAGAGTACATACGCTGCACAGGGCTCTCAACATTACTCTACACACTGCAATCTAAACTATCCCCAGAGTCAGGGAGCAGACTGTGGCTTTACAAGGCAGTGGAGATGTTGAGTTTATGGCTTCAGAAATGAGAAATAAGCCACTTCCCGAGCACTTTAAACAGCCGGATTTAAACAGCCTCACATCCAGCACACAATAAGCTACTGTAAAAGCATGTAGTTGTTTAGTGCAATCATATCAAGTCTGCACAGGTTATTTATTTTCTTTTAATCATTTAATCAGTCTGTGTGTCAGACAACTGGAGACATGCATGATATGTGAGACTTGGCACCCAGCTGGTATTTGTCTCTGTCATGTAAAAGTTGGGTGCGCTGATTTTGACCGGTGCAAACATGTACAATTTAGCAGTATTATCGCTGCTCTGTCAGCCATGAAGCAAGAATAATCGGGACTAATTAGAGCACAATAAAGCCCAAATACAGTATAAATCCTATATTATAGTATTATTGTTATTATTTTCCAAATTTATTTAAAATAACAGACCTTGAGATTTGCTTTCTGATGGGATTTTTACTTCAATCCATTTCTCAACACTCATTACTTTTAAGGTGCATTTAGAATTTCGCATTAGGCCACATTTCTTGAAAACGATAAGAACAGACATAGCCTAGATTAGGTTTATAATTTACTTTTGTGTACACTTTTAGGGAGGCTACCAGCTGTGTTATTCATAATCTACAATCAAAATTCCCCACAAGACTTTCACCTGCCCAAGCACTAAACCAAAATCTGTCTTCAAATTGGATTGCTTTTATAAGTGCCCTCTTAGGAGGGAAAAAAGAAAGTGTTTCTCAAGATTTCTTCGCTTTCTAAAGGGAACTTTAGCAGATACAAAAACTCTGAAACTCTTATTCAGAACCTTTAAGAGTCCTCCAAAATAAAGAACTCAAAAGAACAGACCAAAATCCAAGATTGCCTTTTCACACCAAATATGATTCAAGTCAAATTGATTTGTAATCAAGTACAAACATGATTTTCCATTTTATTCTTTTTATGTCTACCATAACACATATGATAAAAAAATTAAAAAAAAAAACACAAGATGACAGTACTATATCCTTTTTGTATATTCTAGACATCTAGTTATTCCTAACCATTGTCCTGTCCGGTAGATTTTAGTGTTTTCCCTGCTCTATCATACACATTTATTTCAGAAAAAGGCGATTTGTAAACCAGTTGTGCTGGGAGCTGGAATAGCACTAAAGCATCCTGGGCAGGGGTTCGTCCAGGATTGCACAACATTGTGGAAAGAGTCTGGGTGATCAAACACATCACTAAGAGGGAAAACTAAGATGTACTGCTGTAATACTCAGTCGAAACTGCTTTGCTCCATCCCACTGAAAGGTGACATTCTCTGCCTGGGTGCGTGTGGGTGTTTTTAAGCAAATCACTACACTACAGGACTTGAACGGGCTTGAAGTAGAGACTCTGGTTTATAGCATCTTTAACAGCAAAAAAGACACCTTTACAGTTACAAATACTGTACGTTTGTAATAAAATTTTTATTAATATTAAATCTTTAGAGAGCAGGTCTAACTCTAAACCACCTAATGGAAATCATGAGAGAGAAAGAACAAACATACGGTAGTATTACAGATATACTAACAGCATTGACTCTGTTGAATAATTCTGTAAATAAACTGCTTGCTTTAAAAAGAGTGCTTTATTTGGACTTTACTTTCATTACATGCACTTAAAACTGAGGTTGACTGTTCTGTTGGATGAAGGTGGCTATTTACATTGAAGCAGAATTACTTAAATAGTGAACATAATCAAAACTCTGTAAGAACAGAACATCACTTATACTAGGGCTCTCAGGGGGCAGGTAAAGCATGCATATTTTTGGACCAACATGGGAAAGATTTGCCATACCACCCACATCAGCGCAATACGTATTTGCAACAGAAGTGCAAACACAAGATACAGAAGCAAAATGCCTGCATGAACCAACAAATCGAGCATCTCTGACTATTTCCTCAAAGGTTATCATTAGACATACTGTAATCACATTTTCTTTTGAGTTTAAGAAAAAAACGAAAGTCAATAAAACAAACCTCCGTAAGTCGTTACACTCTTCCTTTCATGAGCACTTCTGAAACACACTACTTCTGCCTACACCCTGATCAGTTCCCTCAGTACAGCAGCAAGATGAGGAAAATTTGCAGTTCGGTAACGGCAGCTGTCACAGGATAATCCTGACATGCAGAATTCCAGTCTTCTGTGACTGACACGTGACAAGAAGAAGATCTGCTCCAAGTTTATTTGCTCTTTTAGAAGATCTGCTCCAAGTTTATTTGCATGACTTCATGTCTGCGGCAGCATGCAGATGATTCATGAACTGAGGGTTCTCATAAAAAGGGTCATGCAGGAGTAAACATACACTCACTGAACACTTTATTATGAACACCATACTAATACTTGGCTCTCAAAACAACCTCAATTCTTCATGGCATGGATACCAAACATTCCTTTGAGATACTGGTTCATGCCTGCATCATTTGCACTTTCTCCTGTTCTGTCAAATGGGTCCTATCGGAATTGGCCCGAAGTGTATCAAGAAAACATTCCACATCATTACTCTACCTCCACCAGCCTGGACTGTTGACCCAAGGCAAGTTGGGTCCATGGATTTATGCATTTAGTCCCAAAATCTGACCACGATCTGTGTGCCTCAGCAGAAATTAAGAGTCATCAGGGTAGGCTTTTTTCCCAGTCTTAAACTGTTCATGTATGGTGAGTCTGTGCTCAATGTAGCCTCAGTCAGCTTTTTGGTCTTGGCTAACAGAAGTGGAACCTGACACAGTCTTCTGCTGGTGTAGATTATGCACCTAAGGTTCAACATGTGCATTTTATATAGAGTGAATATATGCAGCCTTTCTGTGAGCTTATGCCAGTCTGGCCTTTCTCCATTGATCCTTCACATCAACAAGGAGTTTCCATTCACCAAACTGCAGCAGCTCAGTGGATGTCTTTTTTTTTTTTTTTTGGTCTTTATAGCACCATTCGGAGTAATTTCTAGAGATATTTTTGTGAGAATCACATAATTTGTTTGATTGGCAGTTATAAATACTCGATACCAGTCCATTTGGCACCAGCAATCATGCCATGTTCAAAATCACAAAGATCACAGCTTTCTTCCATTCTGTGAACATTGCCTGAAGTGCCATCATTTTATGCATTGCACTGCTGTCACACAACTGCCTGATTCTAACTACATGAATGAGTAGGTGTAGCAGTGTTAGCAAATTAAAATAAAGTGCTCAGTGAGTGTATAATATATAACCAGCAATGGTAAGTGATGACACAAATGGAAAACCTGTATGGCATAAATAGGAAAAAACATTTAAAAGAAGGATAGATAGGAAGAAAGCAAGCAAACCTCTAGCAAAAACATGAATGAATGTTGTGTGTTAAATAATAATGACAATGATAATGAGAAGAAATCGAACAACACTTCTCAGAAATAATATTACCTCTTTTTTATTCAAACTGGAACGATCCGTTTCAGAATATGAATATTTACATGAGAATCAGTCATGGCAAAATTAAAAGCTATTTGTTTTCATATATTTGAAGACAATAAACATTCAAAGAAAGCCACACGTTGTTGTTTTTTTTGATGATTTGAAATACAGTACCAATAGCTTCACCTTAACTTTCATCAAATAAGCTTATTTTTTTTGATAGATTTAAATGTAATTGAATTTAAATAATAGCAAACCCTAAACAGATAATCAAGTTAGACATTTTAAATTTTTGGTAAACTCTGTAATAAGGAAAAAAAAATCATTGAATTTAATCACTAAAAGCCAATTCACTGTACACTTGGACAGGTATAACATACAGGTACATAACATCTACCAGGATTCAACACATTTGAATTCATTTTTAATAACAGGGTACTGAGACATTTGCACTTAAATTAAAAAAAAAAGAAAAGAAAAGAAAAAAAAGAAATATATTTAATGGTTGATATTCAACTTAATAATTTTTTTTTTCACGCAATCGGTTTTCGGCTTAGTATACTTTTATTTTTTTTTACAGTACAGAGAATCAGTCAGGACAATTACCTTTTTAAAACACTATATCCTTTTTTTTTTGGCTAATTAAAAAAAAACTCTTCTCTTGATAGGAGCACATTTCGTTTTATAATACTACTCTAGCTTATCTTCATAAAGAGCCAGCACAGCTAACACAGGTTTAAATAATTACCCTTTTTTGGGACAAGCCTTATCAACACAGAACAAAAAATTGGACTTTGAACAACAATAATTTAAATTAAGTAAAAACTTTGCATGAAGTAAACAGTGGTTACATCCTGGACAGTTTTACCCTGCTTTCCCAGTCGGCTGTCTTTCTCCTGATTAATTTTGCAATTTTTAAAATTCTTTAATCTTTAAAATTTTCAAGTTCAACAACAACATGACTGAGTTTTATAAAAACTCTTGGTCAGACCTTGTGACTGCAGATTAACGCTGGAGGACAGTAGTGCACTTTCAGGGTAGAGAAATTCCATAATAACTCTCCCCTCAAAATCCTTTCAAAAACTCACCCAAATATAGTCTCCTGCCACTTGATAAACGACTGTCTCTTCCAGTTAAAAACTCACAAGCTCACTTCCCTCCTAACTTGCAACTGCAGCCCTTTACACAAACATTCCTGAGTCTGAATCACAACCTCAAAAGAAAAATAATAATTCAAAAGAAAAAGATCAAAATAATCATAGTGCAACTGTACATCAGTACTTTTTGCTCCCTTTAAACAACAGATGAGATTTTAACATGCAATCAATTCATGTGGTTTAAGGCCCAAACGCCATACATACAGGCTGCACAAATACTAATTCTTACTATGGTAAAGGTTGACCTCTGACCCGTGTTTGCAGCCTGGATTAAGCTTAGAGGCTAAAGTTAGAGAACGCCACCCTGACTCCAAAACAGAGCTCCGTCTGTCTCGCTGATGCAACACAGAGTCGGTGCTTTCAGGTCAGACACTCTGTTCTCTCTCGGTGACATGTTTAGGAGTGGGAGTGATGTATTCACTGTCTGCTGTGCCCTGTGCAACTATGTTATGCTGACATAATAAAATGTGTGTCTCTGTATCTGCTAGCTACCCTCTCCATGTATGGTGTGAGTGTTTACCCAGACCTTGAAGTGACTGTACCCAGACTGGCCTCACCATACTGGGTCTGAGCCGAGGCCTAGATACCTCAAACTTGTCTGCGGTGCAAAGAGCTCACTTCATCTTCTCTGTTCTCTCACAACTACACACATTAAGCACCCAAAAAAAAATCTTTCACCATCTGTCCTCTACAGATCCTTAAAGAACTCCAGTCTATTGAATAACGAGTCTACAGCTTGCATTTGTTCCAAGGTTAACTAGACCCCTAATAAACGCATCCACAAAACCCCGGGTTTCATCAGAGGCTGAAAGGGAACGCTGTTAAAATGTTCATTAAAGAGAAGACTTTCAGCTGCGCAATTTTGTAAATCACTGACATTACCAGGAAAG
>JAQMYJ010000039.1:21146392-21161254 GCA_030014305.1 Clarias laeviceps
CATCTCAGTCAACTTTAAGCTATTCCTTGTATTGTGAATAATGACAATGTTTATTTTTGATAAAATGCTGTATGCATCTAAAAAAAAAAAAAAAACAATTAATCTTTGTTTCTCTTATATATTTTACATTGCTGTTTAATTCAGCAAAAGTAAATTTTATCCGATTACTCGATTAATTATTTTGGTAGAATACTCGATTACTAAAATATTCAATAGCTACAGCCCTACTCACAGCTCAGCTTAAAACAGCTTTATTAACGAGGGAATAAAAAAGCTTGATAGACAAAGTGTCTTGAAAAGCAAGAAGATTATGTCTAAAAGTGATGCATATGTTTTTCTAAAAGCTTAATAAATTCTACAGGCCGATCATTTTTGACTCTCCTTTATATATAAGAATAATTGCTAATAATGAATCACGCACACGCACTTATCCCTGTGTTTCTAAAACAAACAGTCAGTCCTGGGGGTTTTATTCACAATTAGTATTTTCATAGAAACTTGCGAAGGTGCTAGTGTGTTCGTCTCACCTCACTGTATTCCTGCACGTCGTCTTTCAGCTCCTCCAGCTCCTCCTTCTCTTTTGTCAAGAGTTTTTTCTGCTCCTTGAGCTTGGTGCAGGCATCACTCAACATGTCGATCTCCTCCTTAGTGATCTCCTCTCCCTGATTAGTCAAAGTTTATATAACAGTTATTCTACATCGCCGCACCTGAGCCCACGGACACAGACAGACGCGGAATGCATGAGCAGAAAAGGGGAAAACACAAACATTCTACAGTAATTGCACTAGGAGGAAGTCATACACACACAAAGGATGTGACTGTAAAACAAAAAAAACAGGTATGGTAGGCAGAGACACTGTCTCACAGCTCCAGGGTCCTGAGTCTGAAACTGAGTTTGGTGTGTGTAATGCTAATGCAGATGAATAAATCTATAATGGGAATAAATATTTAATGGGAGAACTAATGGTGTGAAAGGTTACAGGGAAGTAGTAACTGAAAGACATTTACAGCAGGTTACACACACACATACACTGGAAAGTAAAGCATGCGAAAAGACTAACAGCTACACCTACTATTTCTGCTCCTCATTAGTAGAAATTAGAACTTAATAATTTTTTTGGAGGATTTTTCTATTTTTATTAGTAGTCAAAAATATATATATATATCTACAAGCAAGTTAAAAAGTCTTGTACTGAGGAGCAGAAGAGCAGAAGAGTGCTGATGTCTGGGTAGGGGAAGGTACAGAAGTACAGAACCTTGATGCGCAGATACTTCTGCCACAGCTCAAACTGACAGCAGCATGGAGAAAATACGCCAACACGCACAAGGTTACACACACACACACAAACACACACACTGCTCAAGCTGAGATGTCTGTCAGTTTCATTACACCCCCCTGGGACAACAGTTATGATAGTACTTGTGGTTTGTGACATACTGAATTACAGTTTCTAAAAACTTTAGTGTGTGAAAATGGGTTTTCGCAAATACAAGCCTGATTTCTGCAAATAAACTTGATTTAGATTGTACATATAAGAGTTACAATCTATGAAGAAATAACACTTTTCAGCACCTCATTTATTAATAATTAATACAAGGCTTAGCATTATATGTACACAAAAGTATTTGAATCAATTACAGACTAATTAAATTTTTATATCAGAACAAAAGAAAGCTTTATTGTTCAGTTTCTGTCAGGACAACAGAGTAAACATGTCTTGAAACATCAGGAGCGGTCGTGCTAAGTAATGTTATCATGTGAATCATGTGAGTCTGTGTGTTAATCATACCTTAATGCCATCCAGCACAGGTGCTGTGTCTCGTAATAATTCAGAGTGAATAGCCACATCTACATTAGGCATAGCAAGCTCGGCATCTGCCCGCAGGTCTACCCCCACATCCTCCTTCTGCAAACAAATACAAAACCTTCCATCAGCCTTATCAATCAAGTCTGGATGTATTTCACATTTTCTAATAGAAAGAAACACAATCCGTAGTTAAGGACACTTTTACTGTAATTGCATTAAAGTTAGACCAATCAAGTTAAACATCATCCGAAATGTACACACAAAGCTAAGGCTGTTAAAAAACAGGCTCATCTATTTTTTTAAAGAACATTTTCCTGAATTTAGTTCATGCCCAGGCCACATCAACTTTTTTACAAGCCCTTAGAGCAGGGGTCTCCAAATCCAATCCTGGAGGGCCAGTGACCAGCACAGTTTGTAATTCACCAACACCTAAACACACCCACTGAACCTAGTAATTAACAGATTAGTTAAATCAGCTGGGTTTGAGAAGAAGAATCACCAAACTGTGTTGGACACTGGCCCTCCAGGACTGGATTTGGAGACCCCTGCCTTAGAGAAACATCAGCAACTCTAATTCACTGAATGTTTAATAGTGAGCAGGGCTTTAATGGTACACGCATTTGAACTGTATAGTCAGTGTTTTAGATTGAACAAACAAATATGTCTGTAAAAGTAAGTTTTACTTTGCTTATCTCTGGCTAGCATGAGTACCTGGTGTTGATGGTTTCAGAGGTTTCAGAAATAGTTAAAAGGTTAAAGATAAAAATAATCTGATCAGCATTAATGTAATCAGTAATATTACTATTTCAGGTTGAAGTCCACGTACATACTGGCCAGTCTTTCTCTCTGCCTAACGTATTAATACAAAGAAATTACATTTTGTAAGGATAAGTATCTTAACCCTTGTTTACACTAACTTGTACTTCTTTCATCGTCAGCAAAATACACTCCCTTTAAAATGACTGTTTATAACATCACTTTTACTCAACATTTAGATTTTAGCACATAACACTCTCAGTTCGGGTATTTTACATGCTCTCACCTCAGACTGTTGCAGATATGTTTGCTCAAACAACCCAGGTTTTATCTCATACTGTAGTTAGGATTGGGTACCGAAGCCTGGTGCCAACATTGCACTGGTACCTATATAAACGGTATGTACTAGAACCAAATCAGAGCGCAGATTTTGGTGCCTCACTTCGATGTCAGCGCACGTGAAAATTTATTTCCTGACTCAAGCTCAAATAATACAAATCCATCTATTGTTTGTAGTAACGTGTCAGACATACAGACAGACAGACATACAGATAGAAATGTTTCTGAACTGGTTTCGGTTCATCCAAAGTATGAAACGTAAGTATATCATTGAAAAGGTGAGAGTTGTGACCAATGAACGGACTTGTTTTCATTTATATAGATGATGTGCACCATGCTGGCCATGCTGCTCTGACATCACTCTGTAATCGGGGAGTGCGCTTCACTGAGTTGTACAAAAACAGCATTAATGCCATCACCATAATGCAAATAATGCAAATACCAATTTATTTAATGGCAAATAATGCACTTGGTGCACCCATATACTCAGATTGTTTTGGTGTTGTTTTAAAAGACTGTTTACAAGTTTATACAAGTTTATTTGTTACAATAATTTATTCACTCAAGAACAGGAGGCACAAAATATTTAATGTAAGGGTGCAGATAACTTCACAGCCAGTGTTTTATAGAACAGAATATATATATTTTGGGTGTGTTTGGTGTATAAATTGTTCATTTGTTTCCTCATTTTTCAGAAAGGGTGCCAATAATTCTAATGGACACCATAAATAATCAAATTTATATATATTTTTTTTAATTACTTAAGATTTTTTTGGGAGGGTGGGAGCACTCTAATAGGGTACTTAAGAGTATATACAATATAACGATACACTTTGTATTAAAAGATGTATTTAGTCACGAGTCATGTACTATATTTATCTTGGCACCATAAGGGTGATTAATAATGACTGCACTGACTCCTGTACATACAAATCACACTGGCTCATCTTTGCTAAGAACAAACACCAACACTTTCTGCATTCTTTTAAACATCTAGCTTTTGCCTTCCATTAAAATCTTTTGAAAATGAATTTAAGGTAAAGAGATAACGGTCAGATGCAGGCACCAGTGTGGAATTTGTGTAGATTTAATTTTAAGTACGTTCACTCTGTATTTATATGTGTGTCACAAAGGACGGTTCACAGTATTAGTATGTGCTGAATTGGTTAGCAGCTGCTCCTACCTGTTCTTTTGCTTTCTCTGCGGTTTCCGCTAGCCTCTCCAGCTCCCTCTCTCTGTTCTCCTGGCGAATAGCGGCCTCTTCCTGCAGCATGGTCTCCAGTTTAGTCTTGTTATCCACCTTAGAAAAGTCAAGCTCGGCCACTTTCACTTGTGCCTCTTTAGCCTGCAAAAACACACAGACATGACATGCGTGTAGAACTCTAACACCACAGTCACAAACTGTAGCTAATGTGATGATGGATGGGTCTTCGGACAAAAACGTGTCATACACAGTCTGTGGGTCAGGTAACCGTGTCTAATGTACGCACCACTATCTCAGGCAACGTCTGCAGTGTGGTTTTAAGCTGGTCCTCTGGGGACAAAGTGTCAGGAAGGAACATAGCCCTCGAAAGCAGCAGCAAAGATGTAGGGATGTGCTGGTTCAAATGAAGCTCCAGCCACTGGCATACACACAGATATGCAGACAATCTCAGTTATACTGTATACATCACACTGGGCAGAACAGAGTGCAGATCTGACACTAATTCATTACTCTCAAGTGCTGGAACAGATTGTGTCTTACCTGTTTAAGTTGAGCTCTAAGCCTGTCCTCCGTCACCCCCAGAGCTCTCATGCCTCGAACCCTGCATGCTGCTTGCAGCTCATTTGCATTAAGGCTCTCCACTCCTTCCTCTGCTATCAGCTGCCAACACAAGACACACACCCAGAACTAATGTGTAAATCAGACTGTGATTAGTTGGGATTAAAGAGAAAACGTAGAGTCTGGTCAGGCACCTTGTCATCAGCGCGGATGGCGCGGAGCTTCATGATGAGCTGGAAGCGGAGAAAGTTGTTGGTGCCGATGGGCTGCAGCTCCAGGAGCTTGCATAGAGCTACCAGCTGAGGCCGTGTCAGGTTGTCTAGGGTCAGCTCATCCTCAAAGAGTTTGGAGAATCGGATGATCTGTTCATTGCTAGGCCTTTCACCCGAATCACGGATCTTATGTAAGGTGAGAAAGAAAGAATAAAATGAAATGGAAAAATGCATGTAATGTAATATTTGCCTGAAAATATGCAGAACTTGCATATAGCATGGGTATGAGTGCAGAATATCCACAAGGGGGCAATGTAGGACAGTTGGAGGTTTGAGCCCTCTTTGGAAAACTTTGACCTGACTAATGATTAGATATGGCACAGACATGATTATATTTCTAGAAGTCAAATATAATAATAGTTTTTATTAGTGATCAGCATAAAAAAAAGAATGATCAGTGTGGGAGTATTAATTAGAGTAATCAGTACCAGCGTGTGATCATTGTTGAGGCATTAATGCTTAGTCTCAATTTGTGATTAACACTAATCACAGTAATTAGCATTGCTCAGCACTAATTAAAATAAATAATTATTATTATTGGTATCAAGAGGGGGTGATTACATATATTGGTGTAATCATGTATGATTTTCATGTTAAATGTTCTATCTGGCAGCAGCAGCAGCGTGTGTTTAGGTGTGTGACGTACTGCAGAAAATAATGCACAGAATAAAAAACATAACAGCAAAAGTTGAAATTAATTTAAGCTTTTTAATATTTCATTTTGATAGCTGTGTATGATTGCAGACACTGGATGGAGTGTAGAAGCAGTTGTGGCATGCTGTGAATGTAAAATGTGTTTAAACTGGAAATCAGATGTACGTGATTTAAGTCCAGTCACTAATTGATATTAAGGTAGTTGTACTGGACCCTGATTGAAATGTATTATCACTCGTTCCCCCACTTCACCCTGTGCTCCTGCTTCTGTCAACATGAAAACACTTTAATCCCAAAGCACACCTCTAATAATTTTCCAGTTCATGAAAATACTGCCAATAATTTTTTTATTATAGTGAGCTCATGTTGAAGTATGGCATATACTGTAGTAATATAAATAGCACCTCAAAAAGCTCAAACTGAGTCTTTGAATACCCGATTCACTTCGAATTCAAATTCGAATATTGCATAAGTAAATGCAGTTAATATTCATTATAACAGCCCACTTACGAGGGCAATATAAGTATAAATAAGTGACATTTTGGACACAATATTGCCAAATGTTCGGTTTGTTTTTGCACTGCTAGTGGGAATAGATCCTGAAGCAGCAAGGCTCATTGTATAGCACGTCAGCTCACTAGCTTGATCACACTGATTTATACGTCTAAGCTACAGGTTGTTTCTGGTAAAACTGGCATACCTTCTTCCTTTTCATCTTTATCTTACAAGAGTTCATATTTAAAGTCAGGAGCTAAATTCCTGAGTATCATCTGCCATGTTATCACAAAAACTTTTGTAGTAACCATTTAGAAACAGAAAGTAGGAAAACAGAGGGACAGATTGATAGACCCAGTGAAACGTCCCAACGTGATTATAGGAACATTAAGTACTCCTGGAACGTTGCTCAACCAATCAAATGATTGGTCTGGAGCTCATTGTGGTATGATCATTTTAAATAATTTTCAACGTTGCTTTGTGGTTGATGTTAATCAGTGAGGGATCTGCATTGTGGTGTCACCTTCTGGAAAAAGGTAGAAAACTCCTCAGTAACGTTGCCTTTGTCTGCTTTGTTTCTCAATGCAATCTCCTCCACTGTGTCCTGTAAGAACTTCGCCATCTCCAGCTTCACTCTCAGCTCCGTCTTCAGTCTCTCTTCCTGCAGCATGTAAAAGAGTGTTCATAACGTTTTCAGGCGTTATGAGGCTTCATGAAAAAATCCTCAAAGTATACTCAAACTCTGCGATGACTAGGTTAACAAAAATACTCGTCAAACTGACATGATAGGAAATGTTAGCACCTAGCATATAAATCAAAACTAAGAACAGTAGCTGTAGAGGAAGAACAGATGGTGAAAGCTCACTGCACCTTCTTGGACTTTGTCTCAAAAGTCGATGGCAGCATGTTGGGGAAAAGCTTCAGAGCAACAGGAAGTAGGAACTCCATAAATGGAACGATGATAAAAACCAGAAAAGGCAGGAGCCGGAATAGGTCTGCACATGTCCTTAGGAACTGAAAAAGACAAAAAATATATATAATTGCATACACTTTGCACTTTGAAGTCTAAGATAAGATGTTGTTTTTTAATCTTTAACACATTACTGAGTTGAAGCAGCTTGAGGTATCACGTGATCTGACGGTGAAAAAGTGAATTCTTGTAGGCATCATGTTGAGTAGTAATTCCTGCTTACCTGTCTATTACACTATCATTACGCTAAATTTCTTCATTGTTGCCTAATAGTCATTTGTAATATGTAATTAAGGTTTATATATAACCTATTATAGAATGCATTAAGCTGATTAATTATGGGTGGGCTATTACCCAAGGGGCATATTACATGTAGATGACTAAGGCCTATCTTAGTTCTGACCCTCCACCATTTCTCTCCACACATCCCATCCCCCATTCTCGCTCCTTCTTTCTTTGTCATTCTTAGTCATCTTTGATTTGCTAGCTCTCTTTTTACAACTGATTAAAAACAACCAGTAAATTAACAGAGGCCGTTTATGGCAGTAAGATAATCTTGTTAAAAATCTACCGATCTGACTTTATATAAAAATTCGGACAGGGCTTAAAAACTTGCGGGTAAATTTTAAGTGTTCCTCTCCCCTCTCTCCACCTGCGTGGTCCTATAGGAACAAAGACAAAAGGGATGAAAAGAAGCTTTGTGCTTTCCTCTATTGACATGTATATTACCTCTGTCACAGAGGGGTAAACGGAAAAAAGGGAACAAGGAAAAAGAGGCATGGGTTCTGGTGCTTTAGAAAGGAGGGGAGAAAAAGAGGATAAGAAGTGACATCAAAAGCCTCTGGGCTGAATGCGAATAAGTATTAAAGACACACAGAGGAGGAATGGTGGTAGGAAGCTTGAGTGGATGCCAAATCAAGCTAAGAGAATGTGTAAAGGCATTTAATCTGTTTTTTTTCTCTTGTATATATACACAATAGACCCACATGAATTGTATGAGGACTAATTGTGTAAGATGATTATAACAAGTCATTCAATGCCTACACTCTGCTCATTTCAATTCCTTTGAATCCACTCTAACAGTTTTGGTGAAGATACAAAACAAATGGCTCATATTAGACAAACTTTCCATGCATATAAACTGGCATCTAAAAGCCTGCTATAAAAACTAACCTGTTTTACACAACATGCACATTTTCATTTCTCATTAGTTTTCCTCTCATATTGCATCCAAAGTCTGGGATGAAGTTCATGGTTTGTTAGAACACCAACACTACTGACATTTTAAAATACAAACAATAAATCTTGTTGCCCAATTGTTTTGCATCATCGATTTTGTTAAACATTATTTTTAATAAGTGTTGTTTATTCTTGTAGCTTTATAATTAGTTTATGATTTAGTACAGATTTGTTCAATAATATGCTGAGACTCCAAACGGAATTTCATATGAATTTGAGATTTTCTCTCCACGTTCAGATTTGCTTCATTTTCCTCCATCTGAGCCGTGGAAACTCGTCAACTTCTTCCTAATGATCCTTCGACTCTTAGAAGCATCTCTGACTAAGACCCTGTGCTTGAAGTTACACGTCATTTACATTTTTTAATTAAGGGTTTAATTAAGAAAGCAAGAGAGATTTCTGTAATCAAAGGATGATTGATATTTTTCTAAAGCTTTGTCTTACATCTATTTTGATAGCTCCTTTGTACAGTGTTTTTTTGTTTTTCATACTGATTACACTCCCACCGCACACACTCCTACACACACTTCATCATCATAAGCTACTTTGTGTAGATTTATAATTAAAATTCCTGATTAAAGAAATGCATTTCCGTTCCAGGTCGTAACATTACGAAACATAAGTGATGCCCCTTGAGATGTTTTTAAGGCGTCCCGTACATGTCTTTGATGTTTCATTGTTAAATAGACTGAGCTAACCGGCTACCAACCACTTAGCCAATAATGTGACACCAACTCAATGTATAAAATCATGTATATACAGTTCGTTTAAAGTTCAAATGACATATAGGAATAGGAAAAAGGTTACTATCTCAGTAACTTTCGGACGGTTCTTGGTGCCAGATGGGGGGATCGGAGTGTGTCAGAGTCATTTTCATCAATGACATAATGATGTAGCAATTCTTGAGTTGACAGGAAGGCTTCTATTAACTCAAATAAACTCTCTTTACACTTTAGTGAACCCTCAAGATGTCACAAGAAGAACAGCAGCAGACCTCTTCAGCGGTCTACATTGTTCACAGGCTCAGAAAACCTGAACTGTTGAAGGCTGGAAAACTGTTGCCGGTCTAAGAACTCTCGATTTCTGCTGCAACAAGCAGCCAGTCAGTGCAAGTTTGTATTTGCCCTGTGATAAGGTGGTGAGAAAGCAAGCTCATTAGAAGTAACGTCGTAAAGGTGTTACAGTTTGAAGGCCACATGCTAATCACACAGCATGATCATCAAGAACAAAGACTGGCTAGGCTGGGAATCTGCCAAAAAATGGTTATCTAACGATGGGTCTTTATTATGTACGATTTATCCAACAGAAATGAAGACTAAGACTCACAAGACTATCTGTCCAACCATGTAACAAATTTAGCATGATACCAGAGTCCAAGTATGCTTTTAAGGCATCGTTGCTGTGTTCATGAACAAAACAAGGTGGAATCAAACCAGGCACATGGTTTATTATGTAGATTGTAATCAGGGATCAGGAAAACGAAAGGGCAGTGTGTCTATTTCAGTCTGTAATGGGCAGAGAACTTCTGGAAATGGAGCAGCAGTGGCAGTAACTGAGTCATGTGTCTGTCTGAGAGGATGAGACGCTCAGACATTAGAATTATGCTAGTGAGATTATACCGCATGACATCTACAAGAAATGTGTTAAAGGAACTCTTTGGAATGCTTCAAAAACAGCAGCAATGTGGACAGACCAGTTTGGTGGTTTTTACCACATGCTAGTATGGAAGAGAAACAGAAGAACTGCTAATGTAATGCTAATGTCAGGGATGACTTCTGTTACAGCATGGCCTCCGCTGACCCCTGTTTAACCTCTGTCTGAAAGGCAGCGGCTCCCCAGGGGATATCACGTTGCATTATAAAAACATGGAGACTGGGCATCTGGCCATCAGAGGACACACACACCCACAATTCAACCTAATACAGCACATCACCACAGCTTTTCCGGTCATCAATGTTTATCCAGGAGGAGAGGTGAAAGAAGAAGATAAGAAGAAGGAAACAAAGAGATGGAGACACGGAAAATCCGATGGATGCTTTCGAACAAGTACGAGGAAGAATGCCGAGTAAAGAAAAGTGAAGAAAGATCCTGCAATTTAATTCAATCTCAATAAAATCTGAGGAAATCTGCAAAAAAGATACCTATAGCAATCTATCAATGCACAAAATTCAGGATCATGTTTTCACACAAAGTGCTTGGTTTCCTATAATGCAATTAATAATTTAAAAGAATCAATTAGCATTGTGGCAAAGAATACAATATTGATTATTATTGATAAGATACTTTTTTTAATGCAGCCATAATCATTTTAATGCTCCATTTTTAGAATAATTTTGGGACTGGCTTCTTCAAAAAAGATGCTGTTTGGCATATTTTTGTTTTCACTATATAAAGCCAACAGTACCAGTTAGGGATGTGCTTCAGCCTAACCGCTAGGTAAAAAGAAAAGTTTATTGAATATGGCATAATGAAAGTGTTTTATTTCCTTACAGTAAAGCTTTCCTTCCATCAGAAGCAACATACAGTACAGTATATATTTGACAAATTGAATACAGGTGACTAGTAATGACTAGTAATAAAACTACATGCACGGCAAAAGGGTTCCAGGATGTCCTGCTCATTATTTCAGATTCTTGCCTCACTAAAAGCAGTGGACTCTCTGGGGTCTGTTAAAATTTCATGAATGTTATAACTGCCCCATTGTTTTAATGGCTACAGCTACTTACACTACTTACTTATTTTAAAAAAAGAAGAATGGGAACACTTGACTATCACACCCATCTGTGGTCCCAGGCCAAAGTGCTGCCACAAAGATGGCAGCACATAATTGTATTGCAGGTCTCTATAAGATGTAGCATTACAACTTCCTTTTACCTAGACCTGTTACAAAATCACAACGTGTCCAAAGTGTCAGTCCGTCTAAGGTAAATCAGGTTGGTATCCTTCAATGTTACAGTGTAATGTAAGGTGTATTTAATGAAGAATACTTTTAACACAGTATTCTGCCAAAAAGTGAATGGCTGCCTTTTTGCACAGAACTAGGATTGTGGAATTTGACCCTGATTACTTACGTTGTACTGAAGCTCCGAGTGACTAACTTCACAGACAGCATGCACAGAAGGAAAATGTATAACGAACAAGACCTATGGAAAGGTTCTCATACCTCAATTTTGAACTTAATGAATCTTTCACACCTCTGGGGATGTTTATGGATCTAGGCTCTGAGCCTGCCACATTTAACACCACACAAGTATGTGGTACCTTTGGCATCTTTTCATATGTTTTGGTATATGATAGAAGGCTATATTATCCATGCCATGTCTGTTAGTGTGCCCTGTAACACACCGGTCGTTTTGCATTGGTATCCAATAAGTATCATCCCTTTTTCCATCCAGAGGTGGCCATGACCATGGTGACAGACAGAGAGAATTGTCAGAGGCAAAAGATCTATAAATTGCTGACATGCCACATGCCTTCTTCCTAAATATCCACAGCCATGCTCCTAAATCTAGTACAAAGCCTTAGTAGACAATCTTATTATAACTGTACACAGAGGACTAAATCTGGAACAGGATGTACATATATATATGCACATATAGGTTTAATCAAGTCGAGTGTTCACATACTTTTGGCCATATAATGTATTTGTTAGTAAAAAAGATGTTAACTCAATGAATTAACTGAATTAACTTTATACGATCGTAGTGACAGCGCAGGTTTGTATTACTGAAAAGAATGATTGCTCCAGGCGAGAACAGAGGCTGGGGTTAAAATATCATGCAGCAACTGAGTCATGCTGTGTGGGCATAGATCCAAAGAAACTGACCATGAGCTCTCACTGAGAAGCTGCATGCTGTTAGATCATCCAGTCTATCAGCAGTCCTGATTCTTTTTGATCTCTAATCAGCTTCTGACAAATTCTAGCTGCATCTTTTGTATTTGGTCCACTAGCTTCCTGTTGCTGCACTGTATGTCAGGTTTAAGCACACGGATGTTTGTTCTACCTCACGGCAGCAACCCTCGTTCGAAATCATGCTTCCTTAGTCTCACAAACATGGGTTGAAGTCACTTGAGATCCCCTCAAAACTCCAGACTTATGACTCCTGACTCAAGAAAGAAGTTCATCCAGGTTGGTCCCTGTACTGAAACCAAAATGCTAGAATGAACATCTTGGGTTTGTGTCAACTCCTGACTTGCTGACTGTCATCATACAAGGTCAGAAACGTCACCTCTTCAATAAAACTCAAATGAACACTAAACCTGTACAACTAATTAAAAAACCCAACTTTAATGCATTTACGTCACTTGCTTTAAATAGTGTATATGCGAAATACTGTAAATGTATTTGAATAAGGCCGGGCAAACCAGTAACCGAGTGTTCAAATACCCATACGCATCTCATTTCAATAAAATAAATAAACGAATAAATAAATAAATAATGTAATAAATAAAAAAATACATGACCATAACTAAGTTTATCTTTTAGATTATAAAAGATTATGAATAGCCATAAGGACCTGGAATTGAACAGAACTGTCACCGTTAATCAGATACAATTCAATCCAGAACATACGCATATATTAATTTTCCATATGGGCAAAATAAATGTAGTATAAACGCCTGGAATTCACTTACACTTTGTGCATAAAATTTTATGATATAATAAAAACTGGACCCAAAGCTGCCAGGGAGCAAAATTTCCATGCACTCCCTCAATATTACTGCCATATAGTCTTAACAGTGTATTTGTGTCTGTGTTTGTACCTGTCTCCTCTCTCTTCGTGACAGGATGTGTCCGTTCAGAACTCTCCACAGCATGCGTCCGGTGATGGCCGTGTCCATCCACAGAAGTCGGAACCCGTGGTAATAGTGCTTCACCTCATCGATCACACGCTGCCCTAGTGAACGCCGCACTGGCTCCGCGTCTACAGCAGGACTGTAAATGGGTCCTCCCTCCTCAAGCTTTTTATTTCGGTCTTTTAACGAACGCAGCGAGCGTTCCACTTTGGACTCGTCATGAAGACAGCTTGAAATGTGAACCCACCGTACTGGAGTGGTCCACTGCGCAACTGTCCAATCAGAGACAGCGTGGGTGGCACATAGCGCAGCAGGCTTGGGGATCAGGACGGCACAGCAAAGACGAGATGAACCGATCAATGAGCTCTGACGCACGTAAGAACGGTCAGGATACAACACACGAGAGAACGTCTGAGCTGCCAAACTGCCTCTGAGAATCTCAGGACTATTACAGAGAGAGAGACACACAAAACTCACCTCATTGATATTATTGAAGTATCACTGAATCTTTGTCAGAAAGAATTTAGCTAAATTTTTTAACAGAAAGCTTCTTAATGAACATGAAGGACTCACACACACAAATGTCCATTTATTTAATTGTTCTTTACCCAGGAACATTTGCATAAAGCTAGTTAATAAAAGTAGTAACAAAAAAGGCAAATAATTAAATGCAAACTGTGTATTCCTCTGTGCCGTGAGCTCTGCATACCTGTTTCCAGACAAGCGGAGTGCAGTACAACTGAAGCAGGCTACTTCTTTCAGCTTTCCTAAGAGGGGAAAAAAAAAACAAGTACTTTACATAAACTTTATAAAGACCTCTGATCTCACAGTGAAGAATTTAGTTACTAAACAGTCTTCATAATGATAATCTGTTAGTTACTTTATGAAATGGCTTTTATAAAGTTGCAGGCATAGAAGTGACTCTGTATCTAATTTATGGAACTGTAGAAACATGTATCTACCCCAATTTACTTATATACGCTGTGTTCCTTCAACATGGAAAACATCCTAATGTAGGTAGATGTTGCAACAGAGTGCTTGTGTGAGTCATTCTAAACAAATACATACATTGTTATCCTGGTTTTCTCAAATAAAAGAAAACCTGCGTAAGAGATAAAAGATGTTAAAAGAAGTCAAATCTCTAGTGTAGGTTAGACTTTTAAACTGAAAGTAATAGAAAACAGATGACAATACCCGTGATAAAACAGTGACATTATGTTCCGACATGAGAAAAACGCTATTTTTGACAGGTTGAATGACAGAGTGTGAAATTCATGTTCTGGTATGAATTCACATATATACCAATCAGCCATAAAATTAACACCACCGCCAGGTGAATTGACTGACTTAGATCATCAATTATATACCAGTAAACTGGTGACAGCATTGTGGGCCTAAGGAGATCAAAGGCTAGCGAGCCCGGTACGATCTCACAGAAAGGTTAATGCAGAGGGAAGGTAAACATTCGATTCAGTTATGTTTCGCGATTTTATGTGGCAATTCAATTATGAACACACTAGGGCTGCAACTAACGGTTATTTTAATAATCGATTAATCTGTCGATTATTTTTTCAATTAATCGATTAATCGGATAAAACAAAAACCCAAGAAAAGCATTAATTTCCAACCCTTTATTCAAAAACAGAACTAAAATCTTTAGAAAGTGCACAAACATGTTGCACCTTGAGCTGTCATAATAATAATAAAATAAAATAAAAATGGACTAACACAAAAAACATAGACATGTATGCTTTACATCTGCCAAATATA
>JAQMYJ010000039.1:21161354-21188745 GCA_030014305.1 Clarias laeviceps
CGACTGGACAATCATGGACAATCATGGACACATTCATACACATGGACACATTCATACACATGGACACATTCATACACATGGACAATCATGGACACACTCATACACACTTGCACTACATATTTATATATCTGGACCATTGCACAAGTCACTTCAATAAGTCACTTTTCATGAATATTTGCACATCCACTGTCACTTTAAATTTTATATATATACTTTTTTTTTTCTCTTCTATATTTCTATATTTTGTGATATTTTATTATGCCCTTATTTGTACATTTTATTTTACTAGTTAAACTTATTTTTCTTTAGTATTTCTTTTTATTCATATTTATTCCTTACGTAGTTTTTATTTATTATTTTTTAAGGTCACTGGCGGTCGTACAAGCATTTCACTGCATATCGTACTGTGTATGACTGTGTACGTGACAAATAAAATTTGAATTTGAATTTGAAAATTTGAGCAGGCTAAGCCTTGAGCAGAGAGAGAACATGGATTTTTAACATCTCTAATGACGTTTAGAGAGCCTGGCTTTAGCTTTTGCTTTACACGCATATAGACACAAAATAAAATATGATTTACGCGCACACACGTGGTCACAGTGTTATAGTAAGCAGTACATGCGTGCACGGATGTTGATTATACCAGTTGATTATACCAGTAACTGACGGGCACTAAGACCCAGCAGCCTCCGCCATGTATCTTTCCTCTTTTTTTTTTTGTTCTGCCCTGTCTATGAGGCGCCGAACTCTGCTAGCATCAATGCGCGAGACCGAGTGTGTCCACTCCGCTCCGTGCTCAACTAAGGTTTTTTTTTAATAATCAAATGTCTCGGCGTCGCGCAACACAACGAAACGATTATGAAATTCGTTGCCAATGCTTTTATTAATCAATTTTTATCGATTTTATCGATTCGTTGTTGCAGTCCTAGACCACACTGACCCCAAATTATTATTATTTTATTTTTTTTGCCTTTTTGCATTCAGGGTGGTAAAATGTTGCCATTTCTCTACAATCCTCTCTAAATTATTCACACATTGACAGGCAGCTGTGTGACAGGGGCAAATGTTTTTCTAAGTTTGTTTATAATTGTAACAAAGTCTGAAGAAAGATTAATATCGAACTGGAATATTAATAAAATCATGATGCTTACAGAGTCGGCACCTTTGCATCATGATAATATCATATCAGGAGGTCCCTGGTGATTTCCATCCCTAACTCATTACATCACAGTTTGCCGTGTGGTGTCCAGTAGTGATGGGTCGTTCATGAATGATTCGTTCTTTTTGAAGGAGTCTTTAACGTGACTCAGAAGAACGAGTAGTCTCGGAGAGTGATTGGTTCATTTTCTACTGGGCGCGCATGCGCAAATCATCGCAGGTTATGTACAGGAAACAAAAATGAGTAGTTACCTTTGAGTCTTTTTGGTCTGAATCATTCGTTCTTTTGTCACGTGACTCCCATAGACGCTATGCAGTGCAATAAATTCAAAAGAACAAACGACTAAGATATGAGAGGCGAGCTGCTCATTCTGTTTATCATAATATGTCCTTAGATGCATTGTAATATTTTTATTAATGGACCTATAGCCAGAATTTGTGTATGTAGGCATATTGGGGATCTGTTAATTGAAAATTTAACATTTAATTTTATTTCTGATAAAAAGAACAAAATTAACTAAATGACGCAAAAAAAAGATTTGTTCACTTTGATGAACGGGATTCAAACAACCGAGTCACTAAAATGATTCAAACTTCCCATCACTAATGGGTCCACAAATGCTGGACATAATGTTTGATCCATGGAGGCATGACCTTGCAACTTACAGCACATAAAGGATCTGCTGTTAACATCCTGGTGGCAGATACCACAGCATACCCACAGAGTCATGCCCTGAGGGGCCAGAGCTGTTTTGGTGGCACAAGGGAAACCTACACTACAGTGGGCATAATATATTAATAATATGTATGTTAATAAATAAGATTCAAGCTTAGCAAGTAGACAGTCCTACATTAGAATAAAACCTAACACTGGCATGGGAGTGTACAAAGACAATTAAAATATATAAAAGGGTTTGGCACTGGGAGAGATGTTTTCTCAGGCAGGCCTCGAGCCAACTAGCAAACACAAGGATAAGACGAGCAGAATCAGGGCAGGAACAACAATAAGGGTCAAGGAATTTCCTGTACCATTAAGATCACTGGAAATCTCAACCTGCTAAGTGTTTCCTGGAGATTGGTTAATGTCCTGGACAAAGGTGAGACTTTGTTTGATTAAGGTAGATTTGGAAATACAGTAGTCCTTTTATTTGACTTTCAATCGCCTAAAAATTAGCCTTTAGACATACATAATGATATGATTACTGTGAAAAAAGTTATATTTCTATCTTTGGAAATGTATTTTTTGTACAGTAAGCAGTGGACCTTTTGTTGCCTTTAAAAATATGAATATACTTCTGCAAATTGGATTAGTTGAAAGGGTGGTAGGATTCGGTATCATTCCAAAATATTAAATGGCGGTATTGATATCGATGAATGAAACTGTACTTTTTTTCAATATCAATTTTGTACCATCCGTCTTAACAAAAAGACAAACACATTACTATGCTTCTTGTCATGAAAAAGACTTTACACACTCAGAGCTGTTTCATGCATAAAAATATTAACCTATTTATGTACGCAATATATGCATGTTTTAGCAATCTGACATTTTCCCACTAACAGCAGTTTAAAAAAATAACTAAACTCATTTACCACAACTCGAAGTTGTCTCCTTACACTGGTGTGTAAATTTACACAAAGAAAAAGCAATGGCAACTTCTTTCTTTGACTCACAGAATATCAGCCAATAAATAAATGGAAAAGACCAAGATTTGCCGCTTACTTTCACCACCTTGCATGTTAACACTCACTTTCACTTTCTTTTGCTGCTGACTGAACCCTTCATTTCAGCTTTAAACGAAAAAATTAATGCAAAAACTATAATATTAATAAAAAGTAGAAAAGCAATAATCGAATTGAGAGCACTTACACTACTGGATGGCTGCTGTACCAGCTGAACCTGGAGCAAGTTTCTGCTCTTAAATGAATCTCACACACACATTCATGTGTCTCTTGAATTCCGTCGTGTTATATATGTCTGGACGCCGATGTCCTTTTTGTATTGCATCACACTCTGATAAAGTCAAGGATGAGACTACTATACTCTGCAACATACCTCGTAGTCAAGCCTCTCCAAATACAACACACACACACAGACGTGAGCCCCATCACTGGGGTTGTAATCAGCATGCTGCAGTTTTTCCTGGCACGCTGACACTGATTAATAACTCCTTAGCTATCGAAATTTGGTACTGAATGACGAGGCATTTTTTAATACTCGCTGGTAGTGAAGCGGTTTGGTGCGCAGGCCTAACGGGCAGACGTCTAATATTTTTTAGACGTCTCCTCAGTGACAATCACATTCAGACAGCAATAAGATTGCCACAGAAGGTGCAGGTTTCTATCCAGGTGAATTTTCTATGAACCTGGATATTTGTCACGTGGTCAGTTTTTTTTTAAATACTGATAATAATAAGTAATAAGTGTACTTACACTTATTACTTATTACTTATTATTATCAGTATTTAACATTACATATGTAAAAATGTACATAAAAAATTTTTTTTTTACAGTTTTTATTTATTATATTCAAACTGCTAATCACTTGATTAGCAGTTTGAATATAATAAATAAAAACTGTAAAAAAAAAAAAAAGAAAGGAAGATTTAGGAAAGGAACATGTATAGTTTACAGAAAAGTATTGTTTCTCATGAAAATGTGATTGCTTATACTAAACTTAATTTAAGCTTATAATTACTAGATTAGAATTAGGTTGAGCATGAATACATCAACTCATGTTTATAACATAAACCAAGTAAAATATTGAAGTCTTGTGCGAATATCGGCACTGAATTAATACCACTAATAATAAATTAATTAATTTCCAATAATTAAACATTACAGTGGTAATAAACAGGGTCAAGGCTTTTAATTAATAACTCAAACGAACATGTTTAGAAATAGCTCCAAGAGACAGTCCTGTGTAAATCTTTTCGTAAATCTGTATAAATGTGTGTAAATCTAACATCCTCTTTCTCATATCTGCACTGAGCTCCTTGGACTTGTGTGGCTCAGTTCAACGAGTGCTGACAAACATCCCTTTTTATGTTGGCACAGAGAAGTTACTAGCTGAGATCAATCAGACCACTAACAGGAAGTAAAGATGCCTTCAACATGGCAAGTTATAATACATTATGGTACTTTCAGCAACATTGGATTAATAATCTGCATATATGTGTGTATAATTTTGATCCTATGTTGATTTCAGTAAATCCAAAATATATTAAAACTTGTCCATCAGATCCTCAGGGACTTCTGTTATTAAGGATGTATGTTGTACAATCTTTCTCAAAGAAATAAATGAATGCACAACACTGCCATCACATTTATCTTCATGATGAGTCGATGTAAATTTCTGACTGCAACTGTATACAGAACAAACCTCTTAAACAGCATTTTTAAATAATTAGTAGGTCTTAGTGCCTTAGGCCTTTTGCACAGTACAATACATTCATACACACCCTCTAGCATTACAGGGCTTAGCACTGACTTGCCTCGAGCAGAATGTCTGCTCAGGACTTTCTTCCTGTCAGATGTAGTCGAATGAACTTTCATCTATAGCTTTGAGCACAGGATAGAATAAGGTATGCGGTAATTCTGCTTATACCAAGAAATCCAGGTAATTTGTGGATATTTAACTAACTGTGCCAAGTTCCATTATTTGAAAATAATCAACACTTATATTTTGTGAATGTCTGTTTGATCTGGCTGACAGAAATCTGTCTTTTTAAACACTTAACGCTGACAACAGTGACATGCCTGTGGAAAAAAAACTGACTGACTTTGTAATATGAAATGCAGGAAACATTAAATAAATCACGAGAAACAAGTAGAGAGGGTTGCACTTTCATGATTTCTCAGAGACTAGACTTGAAAAGAAGGCAGCAGGAAAAATGCCCAAAGCTAAATTTGTTTGAGCACTTAAACACAGCAGTCCTGCTGTTCACAAGCTGTTCTACAGTGTGATGAAGTTGGTTTTATACTGGGACGCAGTCATTGCACAAGAATATCTCTTCTATTTCTTATGAAATAAATGACAAAAACAAATAAATCTTTACTGTCTTACTGATGAGTGGGCAGAGAAGCAAGTATAACCGTATGTTTTTTTTTATTCTGTCCCATTAAAAAACGCTGAATCTAATCTCTCAGTAAACCTGGTCACTGGTGAAAATAATGAAGCATCTAACAAATGCATGACCTGGGCAACTGTGAAAGACTCTACAAAAATTAAACTCATGTTTCTGGATAGCTAACCCATTGCAGGGTAAGGATACAGTATAGATAAAGAATTCAGCAGGGTTTAATAGCTCAAGACTTTTGCACAGTACTGTATGTTTTATTCAGGATTATTATTTTTTAATGAGTGATTACATGTATAAACTTCAGTTTATGTTATTGTGCGTCATAAAACCCTTTGACTTAGCAAAAAATTAAAAATCATATTACAAAAAAACGAAACAAATTGTAACGGGTTCGACCCATGTTGCACAGGCGGCACCATAAAGTACGGACTCGAGGCAAGGTCTTACGGGGAAAAGGGTCATTTATTTAGGAAAATGGGGAAGTAAAGGGTTAAAGGAGGGAGGATGGAACGTAAGGGAAGGAAGGTTGTGCACGTGCAGGTCTGGTGGGCAGTGCCCCGCTGGCATGCGGGCACAGCCTGGTGAGCGGTGGGCAGCGGGCAGAGTGAAAATGTGGGCCCACGTGGACAGCAGCTCCTGCCTCAATCTGCTCACGCTGACTCTGCTCTCTGTGATGTCCGGACCGGCCCCTCCCAGCTCTCTCTGTGCATTTATAATAAGGTCCACTCTTCTGGGAAGGCTTTCCACTTGACTTTGGAGCATGGGTGTGGGGACTACAAGAGCATCAGTGAGATCAGGTGAGGAGGTCTGGGGTAAAGTCAGCATTCCAATCCAGAAGGTGTTAAGTGAGCTTGAGTTAAGAGACCTGTTCAGGCCATTCAAGTTCTTCGACTCCGACCTTGGCACATCATGTTTTCCTAGAGATTGCTTTGTACATAGGGGCATTTTCATGTTGAAACAGGTTTGGGCTCAATCCCATAATAATTCCAGGTAAAGGGGAATCTTAATGCTACTGCACGCAAAGACATCCTATACAGCTGTGTGTTTTCAATTTTACAGCAACAGTTTAGAGAAGAACTACATATGAATATTCAAATATTAGTGTTTTCATCAAGCATCTCACTGCTCTGTCCTTTGCGCTTCCTCCATTGGGATACATTTTTAAGTGTCAGCTAAATAAGCAAGACAGTTTCACTTTCCCTCTGGAGAATTTTATTGCACTGTGGTTGAAATCCTTGACCTAATACTGCAATCACAAATTGGGTTTAAAGCTGTAGTTTTAACCTTCTAAGTGAAACAAAAAACATTCACATTAACCTTAAAGAGAGAACTAAATGTTTCCTAACATCCCTGATTTCACTGACCAAAACCAGTCATGAGGTAGATAATTACATTAACATGCCTAATGATCAAGGATACAAAGGCTTAACATAGGATGTTTTGTTTTGTATAATGGATTAAAATGTTCTAGCTAGTTATGTGGGGTTGTGCTAATGTCCAGTTTGAGTGTGTCTGTGTCCATGATAGCTTCAGACTCCTGTTCTTAAATGACAGGAGTGAAACCTGATGTGGTCTTCTGCTATTGTAGCACATCCAGCTCAAGGTTTGATGTTTTGTCTATTCTGAGATGATTTTCAGCTCACCATGGTTGTAAACAGTGATTATATGAGTTATTATATTCTTCCAGGTTCCTCGAACCAATCGAGACATTTTCCTCTGATCCTTCTGATAGGACTTGTTAGTTTTAGTTGGTTAGCTAAAATATAGTGTATAAGGCAAAGCTATACTTGGTCATTTATATATTTTTACCTGATCTGTTTGTCATGTAGTTCATATACAGTAAATATAAATATAAATATATTGTATAATAAAGCATCTGTGTCACTTTCCAGAAAAACTCTCATTGATTTGACTGACTGTTGCATCCACACACAACCAATCAGAATTGTTTTCCAGTGTGGGTGGCGTCAGGAGGGGCATCCAGCATAAAAACCTGTGCCAAGTTGTGTGCGGATCGGATGGTCCACTATAACGACCCCTTGATGGGAGCAGCCAAAGGAAAGTAGAAGCAGTGTTGAAGGCATCAGCAGTCTACTCAGAGGAATCTTAACACATTTCGTGCATGTGTGGCAGGCATACAAACACTGCACATGACACACATTTGGTTCAACACTAACCTTCCTGCTCGCATATCATGCAAAATCTGCAGCTAAGTTTCTAAGGATGTTCTGAGCAATTTACTTAATTACTACACTTATTGTGCAAAATCCACATTTCACGTTTGGACAATCACACGCTATTATGTTTGTGTACAGACAAAATATTCGATTTCTTTTTCCATACATGTGATTGAACATCTTCAAATTTCCCACTTGGTATGACCTCATTGAAGGCAGTTCTGTTTCCTCTGTTCTGATTGGCTAAAAAAATGCATTTCTACAAAGGAACAAAAATGCATCTCTACAAAGGGGCAAGAGCTTATTTGTATTACAAAATGATTTTCAGGGATGGTAAAATCATGATCCGAGTTGTATTTTATCTGGAAGACATGTAGCAGCAAGTACTGAGAAACCTTGCTACCTTGCTGGTATTCAAGCAATAGTGAAAGGCTAGGATAAGTGAATTTGTGAAGCAAGGGATTATATAAAGAAATAAAGGGTGTTTTTACTCTCATAACTGTGTTCTTTTATTCTGCACAATCAAAAGTCCTGGTTTGAATTTATGCACCTTGCATATGAACTGTATCATAGTATTTAGATTTGATTCACACCTGTCTCTAAAGACACCTAATATACGAATTTAGCTAAACTAATATCATTGTTATTACTTATGAATTAAAAGGTGATTGTAGGGCTGCAACTAACGATTATTTTAATAATCGATTAATCTGTCGGTTATTTTTTTCGACTAATCGATTAATCTGATAAAAACAAAAAACCCAAGAAAAGCATTAATTTTCAACCCTTTATTCAAAAACATAACTAAAATCTTTAGAAAGTGCACAAACATGTTGCTCCTTGAGCTGTTATAATAATAATAAAATTAAATTAAAATGGACTAACACAAAAAACATACACATGTATGCTTTACATCTGCCAAATATATACAGTGGAACCTTGGATTACGAGCATAATTCGTTCCGGAAGCGGCTCGTTTTCAAAACACTCGTAAACCATGTGCACGGATGTTGATTATACCAGTAAGAGACGCTAACTAAGACCCAGCAGCCTCCGCCATGTATCTTTCCTCTACCTCCGCTCGTTTTTTGAATTTAGTTTTGCTCCGCCCTGTCTATGAGGCGCCGAACTCTGCTAGCATTCACTCCGCTCCGTGCTCAACTAAAGTTTTTTTAATAATCAAATGTCTCGGCGTCACGCTACACAACAAATCGATTATGCTTTTATTAATCGATTTTATTGATTCGTTGTTGCTATGGTGACATAGAATCCATTGTCTCCACAAAGTTACACCCATCTACACTGGCTTCCTGTAAAGGCTTCAAACCCTTCATTTTACCCTACCTTCGCTCACACTCACTCCATGTTCCACCCTAATCAGTTTGGTCATAAGTGAACAGCACTTATGGTGATTGGTGGTTCACACTGTAGTTATATCATGATCACAAAGCCATTTGACTGCCCATGGGCCTATGAAAATTTAGGCCATCTCTATTTGAAGAGGCAGCTGTACTTTAGTTACAGCAGCTGTAGTTTTAGTTAGCTAGCAGAATCAAGTTGCTTCTCAGTACCACCACTGTGTCTCCACAGATTTGCAAAAAACACCAACAAAAAAAAAAAACACACCAAGACTGGCATTTCAAAATTCCAAATTTACAGAGGTGGATGACTGTATGTTTTTGTGTGTGTGTATCTATGTGTGCCTGTAGGCTACCAGAGGTTGGGGTCTTTTGCAGCATGACTTCCCTGACAGCAATAACCGCTGGCATAAAGTAATATAGAATTCGAAGCTCGCCTTGGGTCTGTGTGCATGAAGTTAGCATTTGTTTGAGTTTCCTTCGGGTACTCGGGTTTCCTCTCAAAGGTTCAAAGACAAGCAGAATAAGTTCAATGGTGTTTCCAAATTGCCTCTAGTGTGTGTGGGTGTGCCCTGTGATGGAAGGGGACCCTGTCCAGGGTGTGCCCTGCCTTTTGCCCAAAGTCTCCTCGGATAGTATTCAGTTATGGCTTAAGATATGCGGTATAGAAGATGAATAAATGTTTGCATTGGAGGTGGTAATATATTGTAGCTCCTCTATACTCCTACAAGTGGTGGTCTAAACTGTTCACACATGTGAAAGGAGCAAATTATTCTTGAAATTTGTTCAGTTTAACAAAATCCGAGAAAAATGTCAAATTTAGTCAGGCTACAGCGGTAGCTTGGTATAGGGTCATTTTCGACTTAACCTTTTGCAATAAATTTGCCTCGCCATGCAAAGCATTTTTGGCATACAAGCGACCAAGCTGGTCCCACGTAATTTCAGTAATTTGTCAGATTTAGTAAGGATATAGCACCATGAGTCAGGACACAGGCATATCGATGCCGGTCGCAGGCCTAAATACCACACACAGTTGTAAGGTGCATTAGCTAAGAGTATGCCTAGGATGATGAAAGTGGAACAAAAGGGTCTAGTATAAGAGGTTAGAGATAAAGGTTATTACAGTGTCAGGACTTTGTCCTTAAATAGTCAGGACTTTGTCCTTAAATAACCTGGAAGCAGCAGCTCAGGCATGGCGGCTCCCCTAGAAGTGATTAGCATGACTGAGAAAAGGTTTCCTTCATTCTCATCATTTACAGCCACTGACACTGCTCTCTACACAAAGGCGTGTGTGTGACAGAAAGATCAGAGAGAGCCAGAGAGCCATGGACTGCTCTGTAAATGTGTGGAAACGACAGCACAAAGGGCGGCTCGGTGTGTTTCAGCAACACTTTCTGGAAATGAGCTGTACAGCCTAAAGAGATAAAACACACGTGCCTTTACCGGTATTGTCACAAAAACAAGCGTTTTATCAGCAGCTTCTTAACACATTCACACACACACACACACAAGGCTAGAATTTGTTTTTGAATTAACGTTAAACAGTATCTAGGTTAATGCTATACAGCTAGCCTTTAGCGAAGTCATCTGTTTTATGTGTATTATTAAACGCTCGTGACGTTAGCTAGTTAGCTACGTTAGTAACATGATTATGTCGTTGTACACCAGACCTGGCATACTATTAATGAACCTAAGAGGACATATATGTCAGAAATCCTGACTGGCAGCATAATATGTTTCAGTATTCTGCATGCTAGTGACTAGCTAAGTGTAAAATCTTACTGGTTTACTGGCGTGTTTTCTTTAACACACACACACACATCTGACCCACGCCGACAGCCGAGCCGTCTCTTTACTCTGCCGAGCATTCGGGATGACAATGCTAGTTTGTCGGCTAAAGGGATTATATAGACAGCCGGTTATTTTATCTATATTAAGAAACATACCACGTATAAACGTAATAAGTCACAGAAATCCGCATTATTACCTTTCCTGAACTCGTTCTTTAACGATCTGGATGATTTCATCAACGGAGTCCGAGATCTCGAAAACAAAATTAACGCCATTGTAATCCGAGTTGTTGAAAAGCTGTATGTTTAAATCCGTCGATCCGGTGCTGCTATGAGGCTTTTCAGCGGTATACGAAATTTCTAACCCACTAAAGTCCCAGATTCCCTTCCCATGCCCTTGGTCTCTCTATCAACGGTTATTCAGGCGATGATCTTGCAAAACGCCAACTGAGTGGCCTTCATGTGCTCTCGGGTCTTCCTGTGACGGATCTTCGGATCGGCCGACAGGGGGCGTCGTTATGAGTCGCCCCGAATGAGGCCTTCTCAGTGCTTAAGTTTTCCTCAGAAACCCGTTCCGTTGCTAAAGAACAGATTATTTAAGTGGTTTCTCTGCGCTTAAACATAAGAAAAAGGTCAAAACCCGTCTCCTTTTCAGACCTGTGTTTGCTGTTATGTCTTGTAATAGCTGGTTAATATACCCTGTTCACTCCTAGAATAAAAGCTTCCAGCTTGTTGACAAATTTGTTGACTTTTAGTTTACAGCCTATTTAGAAAAATAACTGCATTATTATATATTACATATTATAATAATAATAATATAATAATATATTATATATATATATATATAATATATATATTATTAATATATATATATAATAATATTTTGTAATTATATATTACAAAAATAACTGCATTTGCCAAGTGTCAAACTGCACTTTTTGGACACATGCACTACATATGCAGGAAATGCAGTGGTCTGGACATGAATTTATCTTCACTTTAATACTGCCTTAATACTGCAGTAATACGACATACAATACCACTAGAGTAATACTACAATAATGTATGTCTACAGTAATACATCAATACTACTACAGTAATACTACAATGCTACTACGGTAATGCTAAAATTTTACTGCAGTAATGCTACAATACTACTGCAGTAATGCTACAATACTTCTACAGTAATACTACTACGGTAATGCTACAATTTTACTGCAGTAATGCTACAATATTACAGCAGTGATACTACAGTACCACTGCAGTGGTACTACAATTCTACTGCAGCGATGCTACAATATGACTGCAATGATACTACAATACTACTGGAGTAATGCTACAATATGACTCCAATGATACTACCATACTACTGGAGTAATGCTACAATATGACTCCAATGATACTACAATACTACTGGAGTAATGCTACAAAACTCCTGCAGTGATGCTACAATACTACTGCGTCATTACTGCAATCCTACTGAAATACTAATATTGCAATACAATGAGCTCAGAGTTAACAACAACTGTGGAAATACAGGCTTTCTTCATCCTATTTGAAAATCAGCTACTTCACCAAAGAACGTATGACTTGCAACTTTCTTCAATAAGATATTTATTAATATGTAACATAAGTAAATGAAAAACACATTGTTTATTCTCTATTAGCTCTACTATGCAATATTTTACCTTTAATAACTATTTTTGAGAGAACTATTGCTAGGCAACTGAGAAACCCTGACATGAACTGTTCAATAACTACCAAGTTACAGAATCATATTTCAGTGCATCTGCATTGTACTTCACAAAAACTGCACTATAACTACAGTAAAACTGCAGTTTTTATTACAGAAACTGTCATTGTTTTTTAGTAATAGAAATTTAATGATCTTTCCTAAAGTGAAAACAGATATTGTGTTGATAAGTGTCTGATAAATGACAGGTTGTTTCTGCAAAATGCTAAACAGATTAAAGGTTCAAACATTAATAAAGCTGCTTTATTTTAGTGAAGGAAGGTCTTAGTAAAAAGGGAAGTATACAGAATGTTAACATACCACAAGGGTCACATACATTGAATGGACACCACTGACATTATCACCAGTAAAAATTATAATTATAAAATAAAAGAGAAATAGAGAGATGACCTGTGATCTAAAAAAAAAAATACTTAAAACCCAAAATACTGTTTGAATCGAATAAAATTCCACTTTTATAGCATATTCCTCAAAGTCAGTTTGAGCGGTTACTAGTAATATTTTAGCAAAAAGACTTTAATTACCCTGAACTCTTTACAGTATGTGAACACAGTCAATCCATAGACCAAAGGTGTCTTTTTCTGAGCCATACTTGCATGTATGCCTTTGTTCATAATCTATCAATACACCTACACTATCTGAGCACAGTATGTCACTCTTTCCAAAGGGTCAAAATATTGATATGAATTAAGCAAAGTAAACAACTAAGCATATTTGAAGTGACTGGAATTGGGTTAAGTGGAACTGTCATGTAATGAGGCCATCATTAAGAAATTTTTGTTTCTTGGTGAACACAATAAATCCCATTCACAACATCTAGCCAAGTCAATAACACTGTGGAGGAGGTAGATATATTATTATCAAAGTCTATAATAAAAAGACACCTTCATAAATGTAAATGATAATACACACTAAGAGAAGGACCAGATTAGCGTCTGCTATAGAAAAAAAATCTGTACCAGAATGATGAAAAAAGAACAGTGTGGGGAACGAAAGGGACACTTCATGATCCAAAACATACCACATTATCTGTCAAACCAAACATGGTGGCGGCAGTGTTATGGGATGGGCAGGTATGACTTACCAGTAGAACTGGATCAATGTTTTATTTTTTTAATTACTGAGTTGTTTGTCTGTTGCATTCCATAGACGCTTAGTTGAACTGACCTCTTGGGAATTTGGAGGCCAGGTCAGCAGCCTTGAACTGTTTGCCTAAGTCCCAGACATGGCAGGCTGTGAGTGTCCTGATACCATTCTATCATAGCCAGCATTGGCTTTTTTGTGGGATCTGATAAAACAGGTTAGCTTTTGCTCCCCTCAGGCATAGATGAGCTTTGGGCTGCTGACCAGTTTACCAGTTAACTTGTGTATAGTTGGTAATAGTTAGTGTTATTCACTTCAGATATCATAATGTGTCATAATGTTATGGCTGTTAAATACAGTGCAGATATATAAAAGTTTTTTTTTTTTTTTTTACTTATGGCATTGCATGAACCTGAGAGTATTGCTGAAGATTTATTTAGGCAAATCTATGCACTGTGTGTAAATATGACATGATTGATAACTTTCAAACGACTGTCTTATTTAATCTCTATGTTCATTAATATGTACAGTATGTTGTGCACCCACCCAGGTGAACCACAGAGACAGTGAGCACAGTGGCACATGCATTTAAAGGGGAAATACTTATACCATTATGACATAATATATAACTATATAATTATATATGACTAGGGAGGTAATTAGCCACTTTTCACCATAAGGTAAAGGCCTTGCCACAGCTGAACTGTTTGAGTTATTAAAAAATCCTTTCATAATTTTGCATCCTCAGTGTCATGAGATCACATTGGCCTGGTTGACCTGGTGGAGATAGTATAAATCCCCTAGGAGGAGTATATCAAATTTCATTGGATGTGTTTTGCAAACAACCTAAAATAACTGACTTCCTGTTGAGTAGAGCTCATGGCATGCATAGTGAAAGATGTTCAACTCAATGAGCTATAAATGTGTACAGTGTTTCACATGTATATGTGCAAGTGTGTATCAAGCTACAGTATGCAGCAAAATCTCCTGTGGGAGATTTCAACCTATGAGCAGTTTTTCACAGATTTTGAGCATGTTAAGACCTCAGAAAAGCCCTGGATGCTGAAAGAAAAAAACCTTAGAATAACAAAAACTCCTTTCGCACACTATGATGTCACGGTGCTTAGACCCTAAAATAAGCAGAATACATTATTAATCAGCATTTCAGCTTTGTGGCAGCTGGTGTGAGAGTCTAGGAAGGCTGTTTAACACACACACACACACACACACACAAAACAGTGTGACTAAGAGACGTTGTGAAATGTAACGTTGGCCTACACATACTCCTCAAAATCCGGCCCTGTTTTATATCTGTGTGTGTGTGCGTGTGTCTTTACGGGGTAAATGTAAATCTAATCGTCTCAGTCTGCTTCGGCAGTGTTCTAACGCTCATGGTAGCACCCCTTCATGCGCATGCGCACTATTTTGCACGGCGACTCGGAGGCTGCTGCAGCTCGATATTAACCGCCTGTCTCTGTTAACAGGCGAGGAATTTAATCGGATTGAACCCTCCTCGTTCTCGTTGTTTTATCTGGACTGTTTCACATAATGCACATTAACAAAGACTGTTCAGGGTTCTCCCTCGCTGTTGTTCTGTAAAACACGCGCTACACAACACTTCATAAAGTAAACAGTGACAGTGAGGGAGAGTTCACAAGGAACTGTACCACACACACGGAGCACGTGCCTCTGCCAAATATTAACACCTAACTCTTTTAACTTTTCAGCCTGATTCCCCTAAAACAAATCAGGGAATTTATTTTACATTCCTCTAGACTGGTGTGTATAGAGTAGGCCAAAAAACTAAAATAATAAAAACACATACTCATAATTCTACTGCGTTTGAGAGCGTTGCTCATTAATACAGGTACATTGCCATTATTTAGGAAATGCTTTAACATCGTAAAAAAAAGAAGCAATGAAAGTATGTTACTCGCTTTCATATACACGGTTTTATTTTTTAAATGGCGGAAATGGGCTTCCATAGAAACGGTCTCCTGGAGGAATGCCATTGGAGAGATTTTCTGGCGCGCTTATTTTTTGGTTGCCAGACATGTTTTTTCACGTTATAATGTTTTAATCAAATTAACCCACCAAAACGTTTTAAAAACCTTCTTTAGTTAAAAAGTAAAAGCAAATGGTCTACATAATTCATACTCCTGCTGATTTTCGGTTATTTCGAAGTTTATTAGCTGTGGGAATTGTCCTTTCAGATGTACAGCACTTGTTCCTGAGCATTTGATAGATAGGCGAGTTGTGTTGCAGTCTGTATACTTTATTATTTCCATAATATCGCGTCAAAACTTAAACAGAAAACGTAATGGTATTTCTTCGGAACAATACAATACGCTGGAATGAACATTTGTGCACTTTTGCGGGTACCCGTAAATCTGGCAACCAGGTCGCGCGTCCCGCCTTCTTTCCTTTGACGTCACTCGGTGAGGATGCCCTCTAGTTTGCTCACTTCAGTTGGCGGCCTGTTTTGCTTATCGAGCTAGTTTTTTTCCCCCGAATAAACATAAACAAATAACCTCGGAGGCTTGTTCATTTCGCTTGCGCTATAAACTCGTTAATGTTGCGCGGATATTTTTGCCTCGCTTTCTGAAGATGCTCTGTTGCGAGGGAGAGCGGAACACATTTGAAAAGGCCGGGTGAACGGAGCAGCAGCCGCCAGCCAATCGGAAGTGAGTATTTTTCGCGCTGATTGGGGCGAGTTTCCCCGCAAAGCTTCAACTCGAATGAATAGAAGGTCGGAGTAACGCGATGCTTCAACCCGCGTATTTAAGCTGAAAATACATGGTAATGTCGTTTGGGCTGTTTGACGTTGCTGTAGCGTTTAAGCGATGTGTTTGTGCAGAATGTAGCCCGTCTGCTGGCGTGTCAATGAGCAGCTGGAGTGTGTAAAAGCTAGGAAGCTAACTAGCATCCTAATCTGGTTTGTCAGTCATATTAGCATTAGCTGCCTCGATGTATGAGTCAGATTTGACATTCACACCGCATCTCAGTACTCGCGGTTTTTGCTAGTCTTTCTGAAATTACACGTTTTCCCTGCCGTGTCGATAATATGTCCTATGTTGTTTTTTGTTATAACTATTTGGCTAGCTACCCCCCGAGTTGTTAGCTATTTTAAATCATTTTTAGCCGCACTGCTAACGTGTTTTCTGTGTTATTGTTTGTCAGCATTACCGCGTTAACGCTTAGCCAGGCAGCTCAGTAATGTGTAAATGAAAACACCAGGCAGGATTTAATCCCGCTGAGTGCGTGTGTGTGAAAACTGCAGAGCTTTCTGAGCCGTGTATTTGCATTAAACTGGTCTTTTATGAACAGTGCATTCGTTTTTGTCCCCGAAGGCTATTAATATCAATAGGTCTCTCCATGGAGCGGAGCCCTGAGACGCTGACCATTCCCAACAATCACTGTAGCTTTAATCCCACGATGTCGTACATAAAAGTTTATTTATTGTAACGTTTTTTTTTAATTTACTCAAATTTTAAGACCAAGTTATGGTCTAAGTTTCACAAGCAGCTGTTGGGAGAAATCTGATCCGACGGTGAAAGTCCTCCCATCGCGTCTCTTCTGTGTTAAATAAGGTTTACTATTACATCTTAACCTGTGTGGTTCGCTCTTTATGTTCTCATGATCCAACACACACATGCCCATTACTTCTCAGTAAACTAGCTCACACTTGGTCAGGACCAAACCAGCCGTGTCCCGACTCCCTGAAGAGGCAGGGAGGCCATCTTTACCCACCAAATCCCCTTTTCACTGAACATGGACACTCGGAGACAGTGATCGTGTTCTGCTCACAGTGTTGTCTGCACACGCTAGGATGTACACCCCGGTCTAATCGTATCTCGGTTTAATGCAGGTTTTTTTTTTTTCTTCTTCTCCTGCTCAGGCAGTTTTATCTATCATGCTGCAGGTGCAGCTGTGAGGAGCTTTTCTCCTCCTCTCCTCTGTATGCAGCGCAGGCAGCAGCTCTCAGCGTTTCATCATCAGCTGTTTGGTAACATTGGGATTTACACTGAGTTTTGTGAGCCATCACAGTGCCTTTGCTTGTGGTATATATTTTTTTCTTTTTCTTAATATAACATATGACGTATTACACGCTGGTTAGTTCATGCAAAATAGGCATATAAATCTGACCTTTATAAGTCTTCTTTTCGTCATTTAATGCTCAGATGGAAGAGCTGATTTTTAAAAGAACTGAGCCTAGTTGAAATTATTGTTGGTGGCTCGAGCGGTTGCTGTTTGGACGGTCTGGGGTTCAAGCCCCAGCACCGCCACTGTTGAGTCCAAAACTCTATCTGCTCCAGGGTTGCTGTATCCTGACTGACCCTGCACTTTGACCCCAGGTTCCTAACTGGGATCAAACTTTCTTTCGGCTGCGGCTGTCGCCACAGTGGACCATCTGATCCGCACACAACCTGGCACAGGTTTTAAGAAGGATGCCCTTCTGACGCAATCCTCCCATTTTTCTAACTGGGATTGGGACTGGCACTTCATGATGTGACTGATAGTATAAGGTGTGGCAACCCACGAACGGCGGGGCTTAAACCCAGATCCTCAAATCGACAACTTGGAGCCTTAGCCACCTGAGCCACCACTCTCACAGCTTCCTAACTGGGATATGCAAAAAAAAAAAAAAAAACACCGTTCTCTAATTGAATCTTAATATTTGTTTTACAACAGATCCCTGAGTGGCATCAATGGAAGGTAAGGGAGGATCTCTACCAGCAATGCCTGAGCCAAAGACTCCGACCAGTATGAAACAGTTATCTGATTCACCATGTGGATGTAAAGGACGGGGGGATGGAAGCACAGATCCTGCTCTTCTGATGGATAAGGCTGCTACTCAGCTAGCAGCCACACCCCATGATGGCGTTTTGCAGAAGATTGGTAACCATAACCACACTCACGAACATCTGAAGGATCTGACGTCTCGATTCTTTAACGGTGATCAGGAGACACTGTCAAAGTTCTGCCCGTCCCCACCTGGTTCGCCCCTTCTTAAAACGGTAGAGTCTGCATCTCCGAATGGTAGCCCGCAAAGGAAGCCTGACTCCTCCCCTGAGCTCACACTCAAAATAACCAAACATTTGCCCAACGGAAAATCCCCACCATCAAGCAGGTATGAAGCTAGCTATGGAGAAGATGGCACAGAAGAAGCAAATGCAGCTTTAGTTTTATCGGAAGGCATGCTGGCTCCTGCGAATGCTGCAAATGAAGGAGGCAAGTTGAGGGGTGCGGTGAAAAAAGTGCCACCAAGCAGACGGCACCTCATCGACCCTGTTGTTAATGGCTCTGAGAGATCACCTTTTACTCACATCATCATAGAACCATGTGACGAGCCCAGTGAGTCATATGACCTTGCCCCTGACGTGGATGTCCTGACCTATGAACCCAGTGATGACATGGTCATTGAGGTACCTACCTGTGTAACATCAAACGGCATGGTATGGCTTTAATTCAAGTCTACACCCTTCCTTTCTTGTTTCCTATCTTTGTTTTATTTGTAGAGTTGAAGGAAAAAACTTAATGTGTAGTAGTTTGAATTTTGCAATTAGATTGTAATCTTTACAAGAAAAATATTAAAAACAAGGAAATAGTTGCAACAATTCAAGAGCAGCTAATTAGGAAAATTACATGTCAAGAATTATGCATTATTGGCCCACTACCTTTAACAGTTTCTGTCTGACCAATATACAATATAGATGTGAATACAGGTACTGAATTATTATTTTTCATAGCCTATGTCACCTGCTGATGAGGAAACTGGTGTTCAGAACGAGGGTGATGTTGAGACATCGCTACCAGAGGAGCAACCGCATATGCTGTTTTCTGCAGGAGATATTGTCTGGGCTAAAGTGTATGGATACCCATGGTGGCCATGCATGATCACTCCAGACCCAGAGTTCAACCTTCACTTCAGGCAAAAGGGTAAGGTCCAGAGACAGAGTGGTCATGTAATTATAGCAGTATTGGGATTTTCATTTAATGCTGCTGTTAACATGTTTCTCTTCAATATCAGACAATTGCAGAGGATTATTGTACCATATACAGTATTTTAACGACACACCAGAGAGAGGATATGTTGCTGGGAAGAACTTGGTCATATTCTCTGAGAAAGAGCAATATGACACATTGGGCCATGGAAATAAAAAGTCCTCTGTTCACTCTGGTGGCAAGAAGGTACTGATGCTGTTCACTCACAACCTTCTAACTAAACATTATTTATATAATGTGTGAAAAATGCATTAAAACATACTATAGAAGCAGAAATGCACTGAGTATCGATGATGAGCTATTTTTTCCTGCGTGTTGTCTTTTCTATAGCTGTCAATTCCACGTAAGGTGCGGATACCATGGGATACAGGCATCTCCCAGGCAACAGAAGCTGTAGCTTTAACAGTAGAGGAGCGCCTAGCCAAGTTCAGCTTCACATATGAGGGCAACCAGCCATGTTTCAACTCTCAAATGCTGCAAGAACTTCAGTGCAAACAGAAACAACAACAGCAGAGTCACAAAGAACTTCCAGATACAGCTAGCCTCACTCCTCCAGACTCCACTCAGTCCAGCCCCATCACCGTACAGACACTGAGCAACCCTTTCCAACCTACTCTCCCCCTTTCCAACAACAGCAGCACTTCAGCAAGGAAAATGCACCTTGCTACTAAAGCACCTAAAGCCCCAGCCAGCAGGGGGCAATGGAGCCTCAAGGAGCAGAATGCTCTTTTCAAAAAGAGAAAGAAAGTTATTCCTGTTGTAGTTCTTCCTCATATTGACACTGTTGTCCAGGTGAGTAAAGTTATGAATCTGGTCTAATCCTGATTTACTCATTTCAAATTTCCTGCTGCAAATTCTACCTTTCTTTTAGGATACGTCCATTGCTGCAGATAAAGTAGAGACTAATAGGTTGAAAATGAATAAATCTGGAATATTCAGAAAAGAGTCATCACTGAAACAGGTTTTGCATTCTTTTTTTCTCATTCAGTTATTACCAGTGTTATCCTCTGCGTTCATACAAAGTTCATATAAGTATGTTTGTGTAGGATGTCCTGTTTGCTGAAATTGACCCTCAGCTGAAAGCATCCCAGAAGAAACAGGGAAAACTTAAACAGAAGTTTCCAGCTGCTCCAAACTCCCTGAAAAGGAAGAAAATTAAGGCATCAGCTATTATTGCTGAAAGTCTAAACACAGAATTACTAAAGCCAGTGGTTTTGGGTAAGAGTGTGAGATCTGCCCTATCTTCTCTACTTGTTTTGCATGTTTGCACAGGTTTAATGTTGAATTAATGATAAATATGCTCTCTGTTATAAGATGCTGAAGTCAGCAAGATGAAGAAAAAACTAAAAACGGAAAAGGCAGATGCTGCCTTTAAAGGTACCCTTTTATGTTTTTAATTATAAAAAAAAAAAATACATTTGAAGTGATATTTTTGGACAGACTTCCAAAATTTGATGAAGTGGTTTGTGCCATTATTTGTTCTAATCAATCCATTTAAATACCACGGTTACAATTAATAGTTTAAGCGCAAAATGTGTTAAAATAATCACTATGTGATTGTGCAGCCCTGATTGAAACAACACTTTTATATCATTTTGTACATTTCTGGGCATGCTGAGGTGTCAGGAAAATAAATCTGTAATAAATAAATCCTGTGTCCAGTTATGAAGAAGGCCTCAAAGCGTGCACTTGAAGAGCCCAATGCGGAGGAGGACTCTCAACCCAGGAAAAAGGCCAAGCTTGCGGATGGTGCAAAATGGCGTAAAACGCTAAAGGTTTGATTTATTTAAGATATTGTGGTGAGGGAATGTTGATGTACCTGTCTTAATAAATTAGTTAATAAACAGTATTAGGAAGTAGTTATTGAGAAAATTCGAGTCAGTTATGAATCACGATTTTGTGTGCCCACCCCACACCCCCCTTTTTTTTTTTCTTCTTTTTTTTTAAAACACACACACAAATTTTTGTAATACAGATGCAGCAGTTGATCAGCCAGTCACCAGAATTGATTGGTTTTCAGTTTGGTCAGTTATGCTTGATCAGCCTTTGTTCATAACTAATACTGTGCCAAGTGTGCAAGCTTCTGATGAGTGGAAATGCATTTTTATGGCATTACGTTGTTATTGTTGTCATTAAAAGCTTCCAATCTGTATTTTTCTCCAAAATGTATGAGTTAATTAGTGTTGACACTTATTACACACTCTTGCATCAGTCTCAAAACACTGTGATCTTTTGTCTTGAAATACGCTTGGAAGCTTATTTCCCACCCACATGCTCACAACTGCTCAACACGTGCTTAATACTTTGGGGCCATTTGAGTCAGCAACATGTTACTGTTTCTTCTTCAGGTGGTAAACTCAAAACTGCTCACATACTGGCATCCCATGTGGTTAGAGTAAATGTTTTGCTAAGTTAGTTTAGAAATAATAATTATGTCTTATGACTAGCTGCTCAGTAAAAAAATTTGCTTTTTGTTTACTTTAATTTTAGGTTAAATGTTAAACTGTAGTATTTGGAGTAATTTGTATTGTTTAAATGCTGCTCTTGGTTGTAAGTGAGAGCTAATATAATGAATGGGCAACCTTTAATTACTCATGTTTCAGTTGTCAGTTACTCATGTTTCACATTTCAGTTGTGAAGCTAGTGAATAAAGGTTTGTGTTATGACATGTTTATTATTATCTTAAAGATCCAAGGTGTTAAAATTGTAACGAAATTGGGGAAAAAATATTGAATGGGGATATTTATATAATTGTGATTTATATATTGCAATATTAATATTTAGTGGTCACTGATTATTTCTATCCCTATTCGAAGGATTGTAGTACCTTTTTAAAATGTAGTAAAAAATACATTTCTGTAACCCAAGTAAATCAATATAGAAATGGGTGCTGTGGACAGTATGACAGAGGTTTTAGATTGTACTCTCTGGGCCAACATACTTAAGGTCATGGTGCATGGTGCCTCAGATAGACATAGTTATGTTTTATTGCGTATTTTGATATCCTGTTTTGTTTTTTTGTTTCCTTCCCCAATTTTTTTTAAAGGCAAAGACACCTGAGGCATGCATCACCATACAAGGGAAAAAGAGACAAAAATCTGCAGTCACTGAGAAAAGAAAGAAGCTCAAGGCACCAGTTTCGGGTAATTGGCAGAAATAGCTACTTGGCTGTTTGATCTTTTAGTCATTTAGTCATGTGTATTATGGTTCTAAAGTAAAGTTGCTGTTTTATTATTTTTGTGTCAGTGGGGACTAAATTCAAGGGCAGATGGGTTAGGAAGACTGAGCCTAGCGACCAGCCGCTATCAGTTTCATCCAAGAAGCACGGCTCATCAACCCAGGTATCGTTCGACAGATGTTTCTTTTCTCTGTAAAAAGAAGTTATCACCCATTCGAATCAAGACACGACCAGGTCGTATATACAAGGTGCCGTATAGGCCGTACAAATATTACCCATGCTTATTTATTAAAGGATGAAGAAGCCCCAAAATGTCAGCGCTGCAGAACTACCCTAACCATAAAAGACATACTTTTGGACTGCCCAAGTTTTAACACCATAAGAAAACAATTTCTACCTGAACAAGATTTAAAAAACATATTCTGCAAGACAAAACCAGAAAAACTCTTACAGTTTGTCTAAAGTTAGACGTAAAGAACCAAATGTAAAACCACTTACATTATTATAACATAATAAATAAGCTTAATATTTGATGTGTATCTTGCCATGAAATAGCCTGAGAAGATGATATGGCAATAAATCCAAATCCAAACAAACAAACAAATCTTAATAAAGAAATAATAAAGTCCCAATAATTAAAATACATACAGCAGATTTTAAGACGTACACTCTTTTTAGAGCAGTTTAACCAAACATCATATCCAATTTGATGCAGACTTCGTACCAGGAGAGACCGGATTCTCCTACTGATGACACTCATGCTACAAGGAAGGCAGAGCGTACAGTCAATAATAAAAAAGAGAGTGTGTGTCAGGTTAGTGTACATGTTGGTCTCTAGTGGCTGTATTGTATTGGTCTGTGTTAGAATGTTTTTGATAAGTATTGTGTGTTCAGATTTGTGAAAAGACAAGTGAGGACCTGGTGACATGTGAAGGACAATGCTATGGTTCGTACCACCTGCAGTGTATAGGTCTGGATCAACCATCAGAAAAGGTGCTCTGTATTGCTTGCCGCACAGGTAAAGAAGAGACTTTTCTATGTTCCTAACAGTCACAAAGGTGCTCTCAAAAATGTTTTCATTAATGAGTAGGTGTAAAATGGCATTGTGCTTAAACATAAAACTGAATAGTTAAAACAGACAAACCTCACTGTGGTAAAGGCCTTTGTGGGAAATGTTTTTTTTATTATTTGTTTTATGAAACGAGTCTATTAACATGTTAAGGAGCTGAAAAATAAGAACTTGTAATGTGAACTGTTGTTTCCTGTTTTAAAAATCATCTTACAAAATTGCAATTGAAAAAAGTATTGTTCAGGAAACGGTAAGTGAAAGTATCATTTCCAGTATAGAAAGTTCTTAAATAATACCCAGCCCTAGCCATATTGTTAGTATTTATCGTAGTGTACAATTTTTAGACTTATTGAATTCTGTTCTTATCATTTAGGATGTAGACCACATCTTTTTGTTTCAAAAGTGTTGTATGCGACATTGGATCAGTGGCCCTTTGAACAATTGTTTTATAAAATGCCATGAAAATTTGTTTCTTGAACGCCTCTATTGGGAGAGAGTACATTAATTCATGTTGGATGACAAAGCTAAAGTCCACAAAATCTGTAAGTGGATTAGAATTCAAGTGGACTTTGTGTCTTGACAGGTCAGGGCTGTTTTTGTGGTACAGGGGAAACCTACACAATATAAAGCAGGGGGTTTAATATTCCAGGGTTTAATGTTTCCAACATTGTAAATTTATAATGAAGTCATTGAAATTGACAGAATAAATATGGAATTGTGTAGTCAATAAAAACCTTAACCATATTGTTTTATATTTTGGATTTTTCAATGCTTTGACGAAAGCTTAGCACACTCTTGGCATTCTCTCAGTCAGCCTCATGAAGTAGTCACCTGGAATGGTTTTCCAACTATCTTGAAGGAGTCCCCAGAAGTATTGAGTACTTGTTGACTTCTTTTTCTTCACTCTCCACTCCAACTTGTCCCAAACCATCTTAATTGGATTTAGATTGAATGCTCATGGAGGCCAGGTCATCTGTTGGAGCACTTCATCATTCTCTTTCTTGGACAAATAGCTCTTACATAACCTAGAGTTGTGTTTGGGTCATTTTCCTGTTGGAAAACAAATTATGGTCCCACTAATGCAAACAAGATGGGATGGGATGTGCCCTGAATTTTGACTGTCACTAACAGCATCACCAGCAAAGTGCCTCGCATCATCACACCTCCTCCTCCATGCCTCACAGTGGGAACCACACATTCAGGAAATGTCTACCTACGTTAACAAAGACACAGCAGCTAGATAAAATCTCAAATTTGCACCAAAGGACATTGTTCAACTGATTTAATATCCATTCCTTTCTCTACTCAAATGGTTTCTTTTCCTCAGTTTGACCATGAAGGACTGACTCATACAGTCTCCTCTGAACAGTGGATGTTGAAATATGTTTGCCGCTTGAACTCCGAGAAGCGATTATGTGGGTTCTAATGTGAGGTGCTGTACATCGGCAGTTTCTGAGGCTGATCATTCTAATAAAGTTATTCTCTGCAGCAGAGGTAGCTCCTGGTCTTTGCTTTTTTGGAAAGGACCTCATGAGAGCCAGTTTTATCGTAGCATTTGATGGTTTTGTCGACCATGGCAATCCATGTTTTTTTTGGATTGACTGACCTTGAAAGAAGCATATTAAGAAGGCAATAAATGTCACAAATTAACTAATTTCAGGTGACGACTACCTCATGAGGCTGATTGAGAAGAATGCAGTGAGTGTGCCAAGCTGCTGTCAATGCTAAATGTAGCTACTTTGGACAATCCAAAATATATTCTTTGTTGTTTAACACTTATTTTTGTTTACCACATAATTCCATGCATGTTCTTTCATAGTTGTTTAGGATGTCTTCTGTATTAATGTACAGTGTCGACAATGAAAATAAGGAAAAATCACTGAAGGAGAAGGTGTGTCCAAACTTTTGACTGGTACAGAATCTCAAGGGAAGCTGGAATGTGTGACACCACTTGTGCTTAATTGTTATAATCCTATAATGAAATATCTTAAATGGTCAGTGAGAAACAGTTGGATAAAAACAGGAAACATTTGGTATCTTCAGTCAATTATTGATTTAAAAGTTGTATAATCTGATGTTCATTAGCATTAACTGTCAAGTGTACATGGAAGTTAGATCACTTCCCATAAATAAAATTCTTTAAAAGAACCAGCTGGATTACATTTTGTTGATCTTGTAGAGAAGCCAGGGACAAGTGCAGCTGTTTGGTTTGCCACTATTTGAAGAGTGCCCCACCCTGTTCCCCTGCCAAAAAGCCTTTTTTCTTCTTTTACATTTTGGTCTCAGGAGTCCATGCGTGTTTTTCTTGTAAGAAGTCTGAAGGGGAGGTGAAACGTTGCAGTGTCCTGCACTGTGGTCGGTTCTACCATGAGGCATGCCTGCGGTTAAATGCTTTGACTGTATTCGATAACCGAGGATTCCGCTGCCCGCTCCACGTTTGCCTCAGCTGTCATTGCAGTGGCCGTGGCACAGCAAAAGCCACCAAAGGTACGTTCATGTTTATTCAGGCATTTGACTGCTACAGGTCATGTGTAGCAGTTTATTTTGAGACAGAATAAAAATTTTATATGTACGTTTTAGGGAAAATGATTCGCTGCTTGCGCTGCCCAGTGGCGTACCACACTGGAGACCTGTGCATAGCAGCTGGAAGTGAGATGCTGAATCCTACTACTATGTTATGTACAAACCACTTCATCCCTAAAAAGGGCTACAGACATCATACACATGTCAATGTCAGCTGGTGTTTCATCTGCTCCAATGGTGAGATCCTTATCAATTATGCTTATATATGTATGTATGTGTGAGAGAATATGCATTCTCTATCTCTGGCTCTTTCTCACTCATACTCTCTCTCTCTCTCTCTCTCTCTCTCTCTCTCTCTCTCACACGCACTCACACACACACACACACACACACACACACACACACACACACACAGAAGCACACACAGAAGCACACACAGAAGCACACACACACACACACACAGAAGCACACACACACACACACACACACACACACACACAGAAGCACACACACACACACAATAAATTTTGAAAAGTGAATTGGCATTTTATTTCAAATGTTTTGTGTAAAAGTTTTTTTCTTAATTCTGCATTTAATTTTTTCATTAAAAACATCTTCATGAGACAAGATCATGAATTTAATCATCATTAAATGATTTGTTTTTATATTCAAGTAAATCAATATGAATTAATAAATTTTTCTGTAAAAATAAATAAAAACAAATTTAAAATGTAAATCTGTACCTCGATATCAAGACAATAGAAAAAAAATGATATTAAACACGTGTTTGCTTCAGCTGATTAAAACCGACAAGACCAGCATTTATAAATGATGCTGAGGAATAAAGGCAGAACCGAAGGAAGCTGATTAAAAATATCTCGTAACACTCCGTTAAAACAACCTGAATTTAAAGGTTTATTTTTTGTTGATCAGAGAACGTTCACTTAGAACCTTCATTACTGAACTCGTTACTGAACACCAGGAACCAAAGGTACTGTAGGTCTGGTTCTCAACACAGCACAGCAATCATGTGGAGTCTGTACAACACACACTTACCCACGATACACACTTTCCTAAAACTGTTTCTTCAAACAATATTATAACAGCTCATTATACGAGGGGCATTCGAGTCAAAGTGGGACTTTTGACTGTACAGAATAACAGAACACTGAGAGTAAAAACTCCCTTTATTTCTCTCTATAACCCCCTGATAC
>JAQMYJ010000039.1:21194031-21205761 GCA_030014305.1 Clarias laeviceps
GTGCTGAAGTCATTCAGAGCAGAGGCCTGTACACTTCCTACTAATTGCTGACTGTTGTAACCTTCAGAAAATGTTGTTGTAATCTTTTTCCATGCTACAGTCATTGTTGTTCTCTAATTTTGATTAGTGTGTTTTCTGTAAAAATAATGTTTTTTGTTGAAATGCCTTAGTTATTTTGTGGAAAAGGTGTTCTGGTAGCATGGTATAGACAGGACAAAAACTCAACAACTGTTGAGCAGTGAAGATGACATTATTTCAGAATTGTTCAATTGTTTATAAATTGTTCTCTAATTTTGATCTCTAGTGTGTATGTTTGTATGCGTGTGTATAATACACACACACACACACACACACACACACACACACACATATCATCACAGAGAAAAGAAAAGGGCGAAAGAAATAACATTGTTGACGGAGGGGTAGAGGATTTTCATCTCAACCTGGAGGAATTTTTTGGCTCTTGTTTTTGCCTAATTTTTCTGCAATTGATTTTTATTTTTTTGTAAGTCACACAGTGACCTATGAATCATTCAAGCGTGGAAAAAAACCATGAAACTTAAGTCAGGAAAAAGTGAGAAACAGGTGCAGATCAGTTCAGTGATTTATGTACTGGTGATTCTGAGTGTTTGGAATGGACAAGAGGGGAAATGAGGTTACTGCTGTGGCTGTTACATAAACAACCAATTTTTTTATTCTATCTAAAAATACTTTGCAGTCTATTACATTAACTTTATTCCAGTTTATTTTATTTAATCTTCTTTAGTATTATAAAATGTAAAGGAATGTGGGGACCTTTGCGCACTGTACTGTACTTGATGTAAAGACAAAGAGCTTTAGGTATTTAAATGATTAACCAGCTCATTTGAAGGTCCAAGTTACTTTGTTCAGGTTCTTATGGCTCCTGAAAAAGCTATAATATATATATAATTAGTGTGAAGTTGATTTGATGCTTTCTTTTCCCCTTGAGTGATACTAAATTCTATTACCCGGCATAATCACTTGATTTGTGTGTGAGATGTGTGTAGGTGATTGTATGAGGTGTTACAGCCGCTAAAAGTTCTGCATCTGTGAATTCAACCAGTCATGGATCAAAAATATTCAGGAAAAAGCTCCAAAATTTTCTGAAGGCAAAACTCAAATTTTCCCCAGACTGAGTGCTTTGGTAATCCACACAAAGTCTTGAGCATCTATAGATTTTGGTATGTGCTGGTGGTCCTGGAACCAAACCCCTACGCATACAGAGGGATGACTGTACTAATACTGGATAGGGCCTTCCTTTCAAACAACCTTGATTCTTTGTGACATGGCATGTTGACACGAGGCAGGTTGGCTCCATGGATTCATGCTGATGACACCAAAGATCTGTGTGTCATAGGAGAATGCAAGATTCCTTTCGATCTGGTTGTTTTTTTCCTGCCATAAGATTCATCTTGGTGTGGATAATGAGATGCTTTTTACGCTCTTCACAAGTGTACAGAGTTACTGTTACTGTTGCCCTTCTGTCAGCTCAAACCAGTCTGGGCATTCACAGTCCTCCTCTCTTATTATCACGGCATTTCCAGCTAGAGAACTGTTCATTCCATGGTCAAAATCGCAGATTAAATGTTTCCCCATCCACATTTATTTACATACCACCTTTCAAGAACAAAGTGCCTCAGACTGCTTGACAATAAAAATATTCACAAACAGAAAAGTACCCTTTACATGAGGGGGAAAAATAAACATCAAAGACCTGAAAGCTTGTAGTGAACAGATATCTGTAACTTTTTAAAACCAGCTACATTTCAAATTAACATCATCAATTATGTGCCACTAAACTAGTGACAGGATTTTGGGCAGCCAAGCATTATTTAGGCCTGATCCCACACAAAAGCCAAAGCAGCACAACTCACTTAAAATCTCAATACTGGCCACGATATAGGGTACAGAACAGCCTCCAAACTCCCTAAATCTCAATTTAACTGAGCACCCTTGGGAAGCACTGGACAAACAAGTCCAATCCACAGAGACCCCACCCTGCAATCCACAGCATCTAAAAGATCTGTTGCCAATGTCCTGGTTACACAATACTGGGCATAATGTTTTGTGTTGCAATATTGTGGTTAGTTAGTGTATAATTGAATATCGGCTGCATATAGGTGGTAGGAAATTTCTTAATATTGACTTATCTAAGATAAACCATAGACAGAACAAGTAACATTGGACCTATAACTATACCTTGAGGTACACCGCATGACCGAAGTTTGGAGTGGTTACTGTAATGCTGCTGCTAAAACTGTAGGATGAGATACCAACCAACTGGCTTAGTCTCTCATGCAAGACATCAATTGAGATATGCAGGTTCCTAATAAAGTGCTCAGTGAGTGCATGTTTAAATTATGTTATGTACATTTACATTTAGAAATGTAAAAAAATGTTTTTTTTAATATTATCAGAACTGATGTTACATGCAGAACTATTTTACTCCTGAGCGCAAAGATTTTTTTGGTTGATTTTGGTGGACTACTGACTTCAGGTTACCCTAAGAAAGGAAGCTGAGTGGTGTTGAATCTGTTTTTTCTTTTCTTTTTAAATTACAATGTGTGTATTAATTTATATACAATATACATATGAATTGATGTACATTTTAGATAGATATATTTTAAAATGTATAGTTGTTAAAGATCCTGGGAAAGGATTTTCTGAAAAGAGAATGAACTGTGCCGTTTCTCACAGATCACCCCCACGTCCGAGCCTAAAGCCAAGCTCCAGAAGAAGAAGCCCAAGCGGCGGCGCGCTCGAAGTGAAGGAAAAAAGCAGTCTGAGGATGAGTGTTTCCGTTGTGGTGATGGAGGACAGTTGGTATTGTGTGACCGCAAGGGCTGCACTAAAGCTTACCACTTATCTTGCCTCGATCTAACTAAGAGACCGTTCGGTAAGCTTCATATCCATATTGTAACTGATCAGTTAGTGTTACATAAGTAAATCATAACGTGAATACTTTTACTTAGTATTTCAAAAGTAAAAAAATAAAATTCTTACTTTATTCAAGATGATCGAGGTATTCAATATTTTATTCAAATATCAATTATGTGAGGTTTATAAACAATTCAACTTTAAAATTCTTGAGCGAGTAGAATATTTCAACCATTATTTTTTTTCATCTATCCATAATATTAGTAAAAGTCATTAAATAAATATTAATCATGACATAAACCGGTATGCTTTCTGTGAAGCATCACCTCATTCAGTCTAAATAATGAACCTAAATTATACTCGGGTCTTCAACACAAACTTGTTTGCAGGTTTTTCAGTGACTCAAGTTAGAGGTTAAAATGTTTCATTTGAATTATGTGACTTTTAAAAATCATTATTTAATCATATTTATTATGAGATTATTTGTTGTAGCTCTAGATCTTTGAGAGGGGTTATTTGTGGGAACGGGGAAAAATAAGAATAGCCTGTTCATTGTGTGTGTTGTTGTGATGAGCAGGTCGTTGGGATTGCCCCTGGCACCACTGTGACGTGTGTGGCAAACCATCCGATGCTTTCTGTCAGCTGTGCCCCAACTCCTTCTGCAAGACCCATAAGGAGGGCACGCTAAGACCTCATCCCATCAGCAGCCAGCTGTGCTGCCAAGAGCATGATGACTCAGACGTGCAGTCCACCATGGCGGTCACCCTGAAGTCAGATCTCGCCACTAAACCCAGCAAACGCGGCCGCAGACCCGGAGCCCAGGAAGCTGCAGCCAAGAAGCGCTCCAGGAAACCGTGTAACAAGCAGCAGAAGGGTCGAGCCTGTGAAAGCGTTCCTCCTCTTCCGTCCCTCCCCTCCGTGCCTCACCCATGATTCAGTGGCATTGATATGAACGTGACTGATTTCCCAAACTGAAAGCACTGTGTCTGATCAGGGAAGTATCTGAACACTGTAGAGCTCAGTGAAGCTGCCACATCAGGTTCCGCCACATCAGGTTCCACCTCCTCACTCAACCTCTCACTCGGAACCGAGTGCGGAAGCCGCCACACCAAACCGCCTCATTACTACACAGCATTATGGAGGCCAGACTTGAATTTTTTTTTTTTTTTTTTTTTATACACCTGTTTTAATCTTTAAAATAGATTATTTTTGTTTTATTTTTAACAGTAGATATGTATATGGAAATGTATATGACAGACCAAAATTATAATAATACTGGAATTACTGATAGTAAGTTCGATAATGTGTAGGCTTTTTTTTTTTTCTTTTTGTTTTACACAACAGCCTGTTGTACCGTTAAATGTAAGACACTATGGATAGTCCTTGAATTGTTTTTATAGTTAATATAGAGTGCATTTAACTATAGAGCAGGACATTTTTAGCACATTTGTTAGCTCATTTTTTTGAGTTTCTGTATCATGCTAGAATGTTAAGAGTCTCTGTAAAGTCTACCTATTCAGAGTTTAAAAAAGGCACAGTAAATTGAGTCAGGGCGCTTTTTGTGAGGTTTGGGTGAAATAAAGCTTTTAAAAATATTTTTGTGTATATGAAAATTTTCTTTTTTAATCTAATTTTGTTTATTAGAAATGCGGGTCAATAAAGGCTGAAAACAGGAGTGAGGTGGTTGAAAAGGTCCTGAATATGGACGTTTCCGGTCCCTGCCTCCTGACGGGCTGGGGTGAATGTGTGTCCTGAAAGGAGCATTTAAAACTACACACTGAAATAGCACATTTAGAAAAGCAGTGAACCAGAAAGAAAATAAATCAGCCTAATCCAAGTTGTATTTCTGATGGAAAATTTAGACCTCTAATGCAGTTTTCTTTAGAAAAGGAGTAAAATGTGTAAAACCCTTATTTCTCACATATACATTAATGCACAGTGAAATTCTTTCTTCGCATTTCCCAGCTTGGGGCCTGGTGGTGTCACCTATCATTCATATCCTTGGAGCAGACAGTGACGCGCACAACAGCAGTTTCTTTAATAAGGAACACAATACGTACTGGATGGTTTTGTACAGTTCACCATTCTGTTGAAGTTATAGAAACCGTTGTGTTTGAACCTAGATCTGTAATGCTCTAATAAATACTGGTTCATGGCCAGTGTCATGGTCACTGTAAATGAAAAAAAAATTCACAGTTCATGTGTGATTATATGCATTATCCTGCTGCCACATGATTAGCTGATTAAATTAATTAGATGCATGAGTCCGAGTGCTCTAATGAACTTGAACTGTACCCTGATGTTTAGAAAGTTAAAATATGACTGTGTATAGGAATCGACCTGAAATTAGTCCATTTAGTGATACAGTACATGTAGGACAGAAAAAAGAGTTTAAACAGCATGCAGTGATCAGGTGGGCAATAGTTACAGAGGTCCGGCTGTTTTGCGACAGATGTGCAATCATTCACAATTTTTATTCAGTTAAAGTACACTGAATATAGTCACTTCTGTGTATATACAGTAGTCTATTGCACAGCTATACATTAAAAATTCACACACACCTAACACGAGTCATGAGTTGCACAATAAAGATATTAAAATATTCAGGTGTGTATGTCAATACAAACCATATATATATATATAGTATAAGAAAGATTCACATTTTGAAATACATCTCAGCCTTGATCTGTTGCAATACATTGAAGCCCAATGTAACTCAGGCATTGGAAATTTTGGTCACTTTTACATGAATCGATGTGCTTAAGGACACATGCTAGCACTTGGCTCTCAAATGATGTGACAGGCTGTAAAAATTATGCAAACAAACAATTGGCACATATCCTGACTTAAAATTATATATTAATATAAAAAAATCATTTTTAAAAAATCAAGTGGAATTTAAAACAAGCTTGAGTAAGACTAAAAGACAGCTTTTTTTTACATTTACACTGTACAGCTACAGATCAGACACTTGTGGTTCTCACCATGTTAGCGTGTGTTAATGAAACCTAGAATTTACTCTTACCGGCCACCTTATTAGGTATACCTTTCTAGTACTTGGTTGGCCCCCATTTTGCCTTCAGAACTGCCTTAATTCTTCATGGCATTGATTCAACAAGGTACTGGAAACATTCCTTACAGATTTTGGTCCATATTCAAATCATGCATTTCATTTGTAATCATTCAGTTTCTGCAGATTTGTCACCTGAACATCTATGATGGGAATGTCCTGTTCCACCACATCCTAAACATACACTATTGGATTGCAGATCCAGAACTCATTGTCATGATCAAGAAACCAGTTTGAGATGATTTTAGCTTTGTAACATGGTGCTTAATCCTGTGATGATAAAGGGATGAATATGATCAGCAACAATACTCAGGTAGGCTGTGGCATTTAAACCATGCTCAATCGGTAGTAGTTTGCAAAAAAAAAAAAAAAAAGTCGCAGCAGAAATTGAGACTTGTGCGACCAGGCAATGTTTTATGCCTAGTTAGATACCTTTCTATCAGCTCAAACGAGTCTGGCCATTCTCTTTTGATCTCTGGCATTAACAAGATATTTTTGCCCAGAGAACTGCCACTCACTGGATATTTTGTCTGAAAACCCTAGAGATGGCAGTGTGTAAAAATACTCAGACCAGCCCACCTGGCACCAGCACACGATCTTATTTCCGCATTTTGATGCTCGGTTTGAATTTAACATGACGTTTGGTCGCGTTAACGAGCAGTTGAACGGGTGAACCTAATGAAATGGCAGGCGAGTGTATAAGTGCACATGATCCATAAAACAAAGCCATCTGGCTTTGAGCAGCAAGTTACAGTTGATTAAAAATATACAGAATATACAGAACAGCTTGCAACTTATGAGCCCGCACTCACGTGACACAGCCAAGTACGGTGAGTGTGTATGCAAACGAGATCACGCTGTACAGTAGTGTTAACAAATCCAGTGTTTCAGATAAGCTTATAATGTGTAATGAGCTAATTTCACATTTAGATGTGTGCATGTACGAATAAGAGAGAGAAAGGAAGGGGAATGAAACCATCTGAGAAAGTTCATTAATGCTCCTCTTTGTCTCTTCCTCCTTTCTTCTCTTTCTCGTCCTGCAGTGCATTTCCCAGCTTCTTAATGAGAACTGACAGAACTTTATCCAAGGGATCCATCACTCCTCTCTGAAGCCACTTAGGAATTGTAGTTCTTGCGTGATGGAAGCCAAGCTTTTGCAGGATGTAGTCTACTCCCACTGGATCGATTTTCCGGCCAGTCCACGAAATCAACCTTAAATGTTCATACACAGTATTATTCAGTGTCCTGATGGAAACCCAGCAATAATGGAAACATTGCTGATTCAAAACTAAAGAGAATGATCAGACTGTCCCTGATAAAAAGGTTTTCAAAGAAGTACATGATTTTTATGTCTCAACCTATAACCAGCCACACATTCAGACTTGTTCCTGAATACATAAATAAACCTGCAGGTCACCATAAGCATGTGAACATGAAAAAAACAGCAATTCTCTCAAACTTAGTAAACCTCCCAGAAATCTAGTTTGGTTTGGCATACACAAATATCTATACACAACTTTACTAAAAGACAGAGATAATGCAAACCACTACAATATACCCTTTGTGAAATAGTTTTCTATGATGCTTTTAATCCACAAAATAATGCTGCCAGAAGTACCTTCATAACTCCACAATTCCATCTAGCTAAAAACTGAATTCTGCATGGAACGTTTACATTTGATTATGAACAGATCACATGAGCAGAATGTCTATAATCTACAATTATTGCTAGAAACTACATCAAACCTTGCTCTCCGACAAATGCTTAAAAATTTAACCTTTTTTTTTTTCCAGGAGATGATAGAAATGACAGAGCCATACAGTTTAATACAGTCATTTCCATAAATATTTGAACATAAAACTGCTGTCATATAACTTTCAATGACCATACAATGGAGTTTAACGGTGTAGGATTCCAGCACTTTTCTGTGATCAATCTAAAAACAGGAATTAGATTTGGCCAAAAACATATTAATCAGCCTTTACAGTTCTGGAACAACATGTGATGGAGAGAGGAGACAAGCAATTTATACTACAATGATGGGAACAGTTTGAGATAATGGTAATATAGAGAAGAGAATGAACTGCTCATGGTCCAAAGCAGACCACCTCATCTCGTGAAATGCGACAGTTATGGCTGCCACAAGACTGTTTCTCTTGGATTTAATGGCAATTTGACTGGCGACAAAAGCAACAATCTGGATCCCTAACAGATTATGAAATGCTCACTTCTCTTGTATTCAGTGTATACATAAGTGTAGTCAATTTGAGAGCTTCCTATGGTTTCAGACTTTTGGCCTATAAGAGAGAACCTGAGTCAAATTATAGCTGAAACTTTTCATCTGAAAATGGACATGGAGTTTGAAATCTTAATTTTATTTGAACTACTTTACACTGTGGCAGCTAAAATAATTAGATCGTGAATATCCAAATGTTGGACCTGACTGTTTACTTAAATACCCCATCTCCAGATTGTTCTTCCCTAGGTTTAAGTGAAGGCAGAACTAGTGGGAGTGAGCAGTGTTTAATTACCTCAGTGTGGGTTCCAGGTGCCAGGTATTACACAGAAACTCTCTCCAGTCTACAGTCGTGTAGTTCACTCCGTCTTCTTTAGTCTTCCCATTCTCAGCTGAGCCGTTCTCCTGTTGCGCTGTGGGGCTCTTCTGACCCGGCCGTGACGCTGAAATGCGTGGAGCAAACAGTGCTGCCGCACACACACACACACACACACACACACACACACACAGTCACGTATTTGCCTCAGTATGCACCTTCATTTGTAAGATGCTACTATTCATTATAGCTGAATGATCAAAATAATACAGTAAAAACTATAGAATCCATCCTTAACATCTGAGAGATCTGATGTGACTGCTAATAAGAAATGCATCACCTTTTTCTTTCTCTTTTAAGTATGCAGAAACCAGATCATGCAGGAACATGATGAGCTCGGCATCCATGGTAACACAGATGTGATCGGTGAACTCGGTCACCACACTGCACTCCACTTTGGGCTTGCTGTTAGGGTCTACACACAAACATACACACAGAGGTTAGATAAAATCTCTTAAGCAACAGGAGCTCGTCTCCTAAATTATGACGTATAGAGAGTGAGTTTTCAGTAAGCTATGAGCTGTGGCTATACCGCTGAGCGAAGGCTCCTCTGGGTCTTGAACATGGATAGATTTGAATTCAAGCTGCATCCTCGGCAGCGCAAATATGGTCTCAGTCTCATGGTTGTAGCTGGATGAACCACGAAAACCACTCAGAAGACTTGAGCTTTTAGCAGCAGCTCCACTGTCTGAGTTATTAGCATCCACATTACGCAACAGATTCAGCTCTGAGAGAGAGAGAGAGAGAGAGAGTGAGTGAGTGTGTCTCAGGCTTTTTAGGAAGCACATACAGTTGCAATCTGAAGTTTACATCATGTACTTGAATGTTATGGTAATAGTGATTTTCCTAAAAAAAATATTTTTTTTTACTTTTTTTTTTTCCACTGGTGCATTATAATTTTAAAACATACATCTTTAATAATAAAAAAACCCGCATGAGTTTGGTACGCAAGTTTCAACTTATTTTGTTGAACACAGGGTCAAAATTATACCTAGAGCACTCTCAGTATTTGGTTGAACATGCCTTCAAGTTGCCTTTGCAAGTTTCACCTTTAGCAGATGCATGAGGTGCTTTTTTTCTATAGTGTTGCAGATCCAGTATTTAATGTTGGGCTGCTTAACGCAATCCACAACCAGCTTTTTCTGTGTGTTTAAAACACCAAGCTCTATCCAAGCATCAAACCATCTATGGTATGCTGAAGACTTTTACTTCATTATTCCATTCCATTTACTTTGTGAACTGAAAATAGCAATAACTTGTACTAATAACTTGTACTCGCAGATAATTGTTTGTCCTGATCTTTGAGAATCTATAGATTTTTTGAACTGGCTCCACGATAGATTTCTACCTGTAAGTCCATCATTCTCTTTCTCAAATCTGCACTGAGCTGCTTTTACTTTCCCATTGGTCGATCAAATGTCTGCTGACAAACAAACCCTTTTTATGTTGGCACGAGAAGTTACCATATATAGTCAGCCATGATCACTAACAGGAAGTTAAGAGTCTTAAGCTTGGCAAATTAAAAAGGAAGGCCAGTTCAACGACCCAATATTGCCATGATATTCATGATGAGTGTATGTAACCTTCTAACACAAACACACACACCATTCACTTTATTAGGAACACTCAGCCACATGCACATTCACAGTTCTTTAATCAGCATAAAATCACGACAATACAGGTCAAGAGCCAGAGTTACGGTTCATATCAAACATCAGAATGGAAAAAAAGTGCTCTCTGTGACTATGGCCAGGGCGAGAATTTCATTAAACGGTTACATGGAGTCTCACAAACTAGACAGGTTGAAGACTTTGAATAAGACAGTTTTCCCCCTAAATTGTATCTGTCCAGTTTGTGCGAGTCTCTGCCCACGATAATGAGCAGGTGTTCCTATTAAAGTGGATAGTAAAGTGATTAGAGAAGATTCAGATTGCATCCATAAGATGCAAGTCAACAATATAGCTCCCAACAACCTCTTACTGGCTTGCAGACACACACCAACAACTGTTTCAACAGCAGACAAGCCTGTGTACATTGTTAAAGCATTCGTTGTGAAAGTTCAAAGTTCATGTGTCAAAACATGTCTAAAAATCATATAATTAATCTGAAACAACCGTCTATAAAATACTCTAACCGGTTTAGATTTATAATTACACTACCAGTTTGCTCAGGCTACTTTTCCCCTAAAGTAACAAATAATTAAGTAGTGTAAGCATATATTCTAGGTAAGGTTTTCTACCTTCGTTCCTCATGGCTGTGACATAGTTGAACCATTCCTTGACTGTGGCCACTCCATGAGGTGGGTTCTCGTGGCGACGACGGGTTACCTTAGTGATGGTTGCCATGGGACTCTCTAGTGCACCACATGGCTTGGTAACCATTGTGTTGTGTCCAAGGTGAAAGTCTAGAGTCTGCACAATATAGGTGGAGTCGTCACTGGAACCTGTGTTTGAGCAAAGTAGAGAGAGAGAGAGAGAGAGAGAGAGAGAGAGAGAGAGAGAGAGAGCGGGAGGGAGGGTGTAACTATGGCATACACAGTGTTGTGATTGTGTTGTGAAGTTTATTTAGCATAGTGAAGTTACACTACCATCCTCCCAGATCTTCTGAGCTTCAGTCCAGAAGGCGATGTTGGGCTCCTCAAGGTGGAACAGAACCCACGATTTAGAGCGGAAATTGGGTCCGTGGAAACACGCCAAGGTCATGTGGTTTCCATGGAGACTCATTGAGCCCCCGAGCTGCACGGCATCCTCAGGGAGAGGCATCTGGAACAGCGAGATGTGACAGCCAGCCACCATTTTGAGCACAGCAGGCCAGTGCCGATGATGCGCCGCATCCATATCTAGGAACGAATTAAAGACAGAGATACTCACATAAACTCTGTAAAGTATCTAAAGCTGGCAGGGCGCTGTGGTGTCATGTGACAGGCTGAAGTCAGACTAAAGCCCTGCAGAGTGAAACTAAACCACGGACTGCAGGCAGAATAGATAATAGAAACCATACACTGCAGAATTAATGCGTTTTACACACAACACAGAAACTGCACACACACACCATTCCACACAACAACCCCACCCCACCCCCACCACCCACCCCACCCACCCCCACCACCCCCACCCACCCCCACCACCCACACCACCCACCCCCACCAC
>JAQMYJ010000039.1:21211327-21221416 GCA_030014305.1 Clarias laeviceps
GTCGCCGTCGGCTTGCTCACCAGGGACTATCTGACCATTTTGATTCATACACATTCAAATTCCATATAAACTTAAATAATTATTTTGATTGTGTAAAGCTGCTTTGGGACAATGCCAATTGTTGTTCAGATTTTCTCCCTAATTTAGTCGTGTCCAATTCGCCCCGTCACTAGGAGGCTCCCACATTAAGCTTCTACTACAACTCAGGCGGGAGGGCCGCAGACTATCAACGTGTTTCCTCCGACCTCGCTCACGCACCGTTGGGGGCGGCGTAACACACTCGGAGGACAGCTCTATCCACTCCTTCCGCTTACGTGAGCTGATTAATAGACGCCACAGACTGATTGGCTGTAGAGCCGTGATTAATGTGGGAGCACGAAGTACCTCTCATCCCTCCCCTGTGAGAGAGCTCAGCCAATCAGCTGTCTCTAGACCTCCGGCTGTGAGAGGCTACAGCATCACCTGGGGATCGAACTCGCGATCTCCGGATGATAGGACGAGCACTTTACCACTGCGCCACTCGGAGGGCGGTGTTTTCGGAAACGGGTTCAAATGGATATTCGTGTGTTTAAGGTTGCCGACCCCTGACCTACACCTTCACAGACCAGGTGGATACCCCTACCTTTGCTGCCAGGCACTCGGAGGTTATTGTGCACAGAGGGAGGCGTAGAGGAGGGCGAGTGCTGAGTTTCAGTTGGGTGGTTAGAGCCGGGAAGTTCCAGCTCACCCCTATTGGAGGAGAAGACAAGGTCCAGAGAGGGCAGCTTCAGCATGCATTCCACTCGAGACATAGGCAGACAGCTGAACCGGATCTGAGATGGCTAAACAAGAATAGGCAGATTTGATTATAAACAAACTCACACAGGACAGCCAAAACACCTGTATAGGTGTACAGGCTTATATCAATCAGTATAATACTACTCCTGGCATACCCAGATGCATCCTCTGTGAAAAAAAAAAAAAAAAAAAAAAAGAACGTGCTTATATGGCAGCTGCTTGCTTGTATTTACCTGCACTCTAACATAGACAACCACATCCACTGGAAATGAAGAGTATGGAGATGTAGAGGATGATACCAGAGAGACCTGAGACTCCTCCAGTGGATCCACAGAGTCAAAGTGGCCAACATCCTCCTCTGGTGCAGTCATTGCTACAAACACGAAACAAATTCATTCATTTTCTAATAAATGAATCTAACCTTTACGTAAAGTAGAGTACACAACGTTTTTCTTATAATGTTGTACAGGTACATACCTGTATAGTTCCTGTCCACAGGGGTAATTGGTATGGTTTCCAATGCTTTTTCAAGGAAGTCCAACAGGCAAGGGCTAATAACCATTTCCTCTGGAAGAGTCTGCAGGGCCACCCATGCATACAACTTGGCAGTCTTCATACCACCACTTGCCTTGCCTTTAGCTACACACAAATACCCACAATCAGGACTTTTACATTTATAATAAGAGGTGTACTGAACAACACACACACACACACACACACACAATTCGTGCAGGTTCAGTTATCAAAAAAGCAGGAAGCAAGGGTTTCAAAGCATACATGCACTCTTATAGAGCATGGAACTACATGCCAATCTTAAAGGGTACTTAAAACAGAGAGAGAAAAGAGAAAGCCACAAAGTGTCAGAAAGTTCCTCCTTTACTAGAGCCTGCTAATCGGCAAACCCAGTATTTATTGGGTAAATATGATTCCAGTTAACATATTTCACAATGAAACAGCTTGTGAGAGTGCATTCAAATCAGTCAGTGCCATATACTGTGACACTCACATACTAACAGCACACACCAACACACATACTGGCCAAAGACAACACATGACCCGTACACACGCACGCACACACATACACACACACATATATATATATATATGTAAAGAAGAGCCATATATGGATAAGCAGTGAACTTATTCAGGAATGAAGCCAAACACTACACTGTGTGCCATGCGCCAGGGAAACCAGATGAGGAACATGCACATGGACCGCCCGGTGCTCACACAGACAGAAATGAAACAGAAAATGTGTGTACCTGAGGGAAGAGGAGGGGGAGGAGGGAGTGGAGGGGACAGGAGTGTGTTAGTCTTGCCAGGGGCCATGGCCGCAGGGCCAGGCAGGTCTCTCATACCATACAGCTTGGATTCTTTAGAGAGGGTTCGGGGTAAAGATGTGCCTCGTGAGGTGTTGGGTGAGTCACTCCTCAAGGTCTTAGAGTTGTAATGTAGCTGCAAAGACATTAACATCTAATGAGCTATAAAGTCCCAACTAAATACAGGCACAGTGTATAAACAGAAACGTAACCCTAATTATTGGATAAAAGAAGTATTTGACTCTCAAGCAAATTGTATTTATGCATTGTGATGCACGATTTAACATGAATTCATATGTGCATTTGTTAGTTTGTGACCTTGCTGACCTTGACGTCAACTCCAGGAATGTAGAAGATGGTGGTCTCAATGTCACTGCTCTTGCCCTGGAGAGAGGAAGGCACTCTTTTAGCACTCAGCATGCTGGAGCTGGAGGTGAAGCTGGGCTGCAATTTCCGCCTCTTCGGAGGTGATTCCTGATCCAAACTACGTGAGCTTCGATCACAACCTCTACAGGGAGAAAAGAAGAGTGCTTTAGAAAAACCCAACAATTCAAACGTACCTTCTGCATTGCCTGAATTATATTTACCTGCGCATTGCACCCTCCTCATGTTCAAGCAGCTGAGCACTGGGGTGTAACACACACTTGCCACTATCAATCTCCACACGTATGTCAAGCTCAAAGTCAATGTTTCTCTCCGTGGGTGGAGTCACCGCTCCACGTTGAGGAGGCGTGGCCGGCCACCGCTCGCTAAACAGTGCTGCTAACGCTGATGACTTCTTCTGAGAAGTTCTGAGCAACACAGATGCATGCAATACTGAGTTAGAGAAAATAGAGTTTCTATACCCAACCGTATTTTAAAAAAACTAAAATAAAAGGTTTTCGAAACCATGCAGTGTGTTTTGGTAGATTCTTTATTTCAGGTCCCTGCTCCTCCTGGACTGCAGATTAATTCCCTTACACATTAAATTATACATACTGACTTTATATAGGTTATAAATTCAGTGGTGCTGAAAAATCCTTAAATTTACCAAGCTCAAGACCTCTTAACTAGTGATCATGATTGTCTGCAGTTGGTAGCATCTCTGTGCCAACATACTGTAAAAAAAAGATTTGTTTGACTCACTGAACTGACCATCACAGAGAACAACGTAAGCTCAGTGCAGATGTGAGAATGGGTGTGGTAGATTTAAACAGTTCAGGAATATCTCTTGGAGCCATTTCCAAACATCTGTAGATTTCAAGTTGAGGTCAAACAATTGTTGGACTGGTCAAAATTTTTTAGACTGTGCATAAAGTGTCAGTTTTTTTTTTTTCCCCCCACAGAAATCAACAAATTTCTCAAGAACAGTGGGCAAATATCCAACTAGAATACTGCCAGAAGCTTGTTGATGGCTATATTAGGTGTGCTGTATGTATAATTTTGACCCTGAGTTGATACAGAATTGTTTTCTCTTACATTTTTTATTATTTTTATTAATTATTAAAAGATTAATTATTTTCACTTTAAAGAAAGTATTGCACTTTAAAAAAAAGTTTAAAGAAATTACTATATCAATACTACCAAGACATTCACATCCATGAAGAGTCTATGGAAACTTCTAACTGCAACAGTGTTTTGAATATAGAGCTCACCCTGCCCGGCGAGGGTAAGTGTGTGGTCTCTCACGATCAAACTCATCATCTTTGTCAGAGTCTTCAGACGAAGAGGTGGACAAGTCGTCGCGGCGACTGTCATCAGGCTGGAAGGGAATGCTGGGTGAGAAGACTTCAGGTGTTTTGGGCGTACTGAACACTGAGCATGATGGATAATGGCGAGCAGGATCATCAGTGGTGACAGACAACAAGTCCATCTCTGTCTCCTCCGGGAACTTTAACAACCATTGAGAGTCAACAGTCAGAATCTACTCATCCAATTATCTACAAATCTCTCCAGACTTATGCACTAAACCTGTCCTGAAAGTGGATACAGGGGTGCATCTACAGGGTTTTGCTGTATACAAACATTGCCTTAGATTTTATACCTAAACTTTACTAGACACGATTAATACTCGTGAATAAGTAGAGTCTTATGGCCTGCTCTCAACTGCATAAAGATAAAAGTAATATAATTTAACTTTATGAATTTTCTGAAATATATATTTAAGAATTCTATAGCTCCAAATAAGTGCTAATGGTAAACTGAATCTGTTGAGCTCTTACAACCAGGTTAGTATCACAACCATTTTGTTCCCCAAATTCATGCACTTTTTGCAACCCAACGGAGGAGAGAGGGATGAAGCAATGCAAAGACAGATAAATGAAAAGGAAGAAATGGTAAGATGGAACAGTGCTGCAATATGGAACAGTGCTGCAAAGTTGCGTTCAAAAAACATAGAATACATAATAATCAACCAGAAAGACTAAACAGGGTGACACCAACACCAGTTTGTTTGCCTGTATGCGTATGTGTGCTTGAAAGAGTAAGAAAAAGTAACATTTAATTTTTGTGCTGCTGTAGACAGGCAGAAGTAAACCAGAGGCCAGATCAGACATGCGGCAGCTCCATTTTTACTCTACAGAGATCTTTGATTGGGTTTCGGGCAGATTTCAACAACAAGGCAGTACCTTAAAGACAGAGTCGACTGGACTCTGGGGGGGCGGAAGTAGAGTTTGAAGATTGTCCAGGGCCACATTATTCATCTTAAACATAAATAAACGCATAAAGAACCCATACAAAAATGACAGACCCGGTTTGTGTGCATGTGCAGTAAAGGTTCGGACAACAAAAGCAAAAAAATAAAGAACATGACAAACACACTGGGCACGTGTAGAAATTAAATAATAGTTAAACAAAGAACCACTAGAGTTAGAAACGTGTGCATATGAATTGTGATCATGCCAGTGTTTGTGTGTCACACAAGTGAATTTCTACATATTTGCAAACTATATGTAGTATGGAGAAGGAAAAAAAAATAAAAAAAAATAAAAAAAATGACACAGGGCATTACATGCTAACAATCACAAAAAGAAAAAATTAAGATGCACAATTATCACATAAAACAAAGACATTTTATAGCACTGGTTTAACAATATATACACACTTGCAATTACAACGACAAAGACATACTACCGTGTCGATATTGAAGGTAACCCTTGGCCCTGGAGATGCTGCGTCCACTTTAATGTCTGGCAGATCCTCCACATCTCCCAGTCTGGAACTAACATAGGACAGATACGCAAGATTACAATTCACAAAATGTAATATTAGCTTGACCTGATGAACAGAACATGGATATGTCCATGTTAAGTTAACCAGGTCAAGCTAATATTACATTAAATACGGTTAAGTGTGCATACCTCTGCCTCTCTATCCTCTTCATGGCTGGTCTCCCAGCAGCTGAGATGCTCTTTGACCTGTTATAACTCGGCTTGTATCCCAAACCCCATTTATCCTTCAGAGACGCAGCCTGAAACAATGATTAAAGTTATTTGTTTATTGAGAATGCAGACGTAGCTATAATAATGACTAAAAATGGAGGGTTTCTCACCCTCATGCTCGATCGGCGGAGTTTCTTGCGCACATCGCGTCGGATATCATTTACTGCAACAGATTCCAACTGCTGGTAGCGCTGGATTTCCTGATTTATTGTACCCTCACTTGCTCCCAGTTTCCTTAGAAAGAAAGAAAAAAAAAAACAGTGTGCTCATTCATACATCAAGCTCACTGATGGGTTTGATTTATTGATTCTGTAAGAGTCTTACTTAAGGTCGTCAATGACTCTGGCTTGCTCATTAAGCTCTCTAATGTCCACCAGGCGCTTGGTGAATTTGCGTCCTCGGGCATCAATGATCTGATTACCTGTTACAGCCTGTCTGCGTGGGTCAATGGCCTCCTAGACAAAGAAGATGATGATCGATATTAAGTCAGTATCAAAAATTGATACACTTTTTTTTTTGGCACATGCATGCATAAAGAAAGCAAACCCCAAAATCACAACCCCAGAGCAAAACACAATGCTCCTAAATAAGGTGCATGCTAAAGCTTTTGTCAAGCACTCATCATACCAATACACTATAATCAAAACACCAGCACACTCCACGCACACTTATTACTGTAAAATATTCCATTCACACACAATCACACTGAAGCATACCCCTTCGACCCTCTAGGACTGGTGGGAATGGTGTACCAAAATGAGATTGGTCACCCATTTGTCAGAATAAGAAGGGTCAGATGTCAGACAAGAGTAAGAAGGTCCAGAAAAAAGTCAAACCTGCCCCTACAGCTCCACTGTCTGGACAGCTGCAATAGTGCCCATTCAATTTCACTGGAGAAATAATTGAGCTCAAAGTGATTCAATATAAGAAAAACATGTCCAAAATGGAGTTTGTATAAAGAAATCATTTATCCATAATGATCATTCACCATATTTTTGATTATGTTGTTTAGTTTTCAAACAATCTTCCACCCGAGAGCAACGCAGATGCAGGGGATAAAGATGCAGAGTGAGACAGGTCAAAAGAGAGAGGAAGCCAGCCAGCTGAGAACTCTATTGTACATACACAGCCCCATGATAGGGGTCTAGGATGTCTAGATCTTTGTGCACTGGAAGAAGGAGGTAGTCGAACACTCCTCGACTTGGCACGAGTGATTGAGCTTGCAGTGGAAACATCCCGATACTCAGAAGACGATGAAGGTGAGTGAGGGGACAGCATAGGGTTAAGACCAAGAATGCTGTTCACCAGCCGCTTCCTGAATGAGAGTCTGGGGCTGGCATCCCCATCCACACACTGTAAACAATGGCCACACACACACACAGCTAGACCAAACACACTTCTCACAAACATAAATGCATTCAAACACTTTTTGAAAAGTGCGCACAGAAAACTTAACCACTGACAGAGATTCCACTATAAACAGAGGGATAAGAGCACAAAAAACTGGCATCAAAGCATCAAATAAACTAAATACAACAGTGACATCCACCAGACAGAACCAGCGCTGTTCCTAAAGACTGAATGCACTAACCATGTGCACAGTGGTGGACATGTCATCACTCTCATCCTCGTCTGACAGGTCAGCCATGTTTTCCGAGTTCAGATCTGCAATGTCATCTACGTCCTCTTCGCCAGTCAGTGAAGTAAGAGTGATCCCCAAGGCGTTGAGGCGCTTGCCGATATTGGGGTCCATGTGCACATCTATCCCACACATCTTCCACAAAATATTTAGGGTCCAAGTTCCTGCACTGTTGCTCTCTGCATAATGAATAGGTTGCCATCAAATAAGATTATATGTACACACGGTCAGCAACACACATACTGCATGCCTACCTGCAGAGGCTTGGCCTGTAGTTCGTGAGCAGACTTCATATGTTCCGTCAGGAACAACACCTGAAAACACGAAGCTTGCTCACACTTGGGCTACTTCACTCGCAAAGTTTCCGATTTGCATTCACAATATAAAACATTACTAGATTGCTACTCACAGGCATTCATGACCATATCTCCTCTGATTTCAGGCTTCCAGTCATCCCATGATGTCTCAAAACCCTCAGCAAAACGGATACAGAAGTTCTTGAAGTGTCCTTTACTGACCAAAGAGTCAGACGAGCAGGCCGTGATCAGAGTGCTTTCTATAGTCAGTACCAAGGCTGAGCCAGTGTCAAAATCCAAACTGTGATTTGTCTAGATGAGAGGAGGATAAAAAAAAAAAATAAAATAAAATAAAAGCACAGCATGATCAATAATCACTTTCATTCTGTGAACAATTCCTTCGTGGAAAAACTGTGGGTCTTTTACTTGTGAGCTGCTGGTGATGGGCAGGCAGATGCCCAAGTCATTAACTGTCAGCTGCAGGAAGAGAGTACTGAAGGCCTGGACGCTGGTCTGCTGGATCGCTGGTAGTTTGTCAACCACCTCTTTAGTGGCCATGTGGATATCTGAGTTTAACGCCAGCCGCTGCTCTTTCCAGTTATCATATGCTGCCTTATAGTTTAACCAGAACAGCACAGCTGAAACACACAAAAATGAAATGTCACTTGTAGATCATATAGAGCACTCATTCAGTTTTTGTGGGCCATCACATGACAATAAAAAAAAGTATTTAAAAAATATTCTATTTCCCATGCTTAATTCAATCACAGTGACATTTAATGTAAAAGTGTCCGATAGAACATCACACCCAACTTTTCACCTATTATTGAATGGCAAGCAACAAATACTAAATATCCATCTTCCTATGATATGTTTCTGGTAAGCGGTTGAGGCTTTAAAAACTGCATCGGCTGTTCTGTGTAAATTATTTCTTCATGGATAAACACATTCAACAAGGTCAACAAACATCTGACATTTACCAGCACTGAACAAATAATAGTGAATCCACTGAGTAAAACAATAAATTGCAGGCCATGATGACCCACTGACTTTTAAACATAGTAGTTATTTTGGACAAGAAGTGGTAATAAAAAAATTTAATAAAATGAAAATCCCCATGCTTATGATGGAATAAATAAATGGTAGTAGAGGATTTTTAGTTGTGTGCAAATATATGAAATTATCTATAGAATTGATATATTAAGTTAGGCTTACCTCTGTCAAATGCCACTGGTTGGGCAAATACTATTGGCCGGTTGAGTGTGATGAGCACAGCCTCTTTGTCAGAGCATCCACTGATCTCCTCCTGCAGAGCATTGCGCAAGCCAATCCGAGTACGGAAATAAGCCACCTGATGAAAATCAGACCCTGCCTCCTCATAAACCTAAGACAAAGGGCAAGTAAGAGGGTGCAATTAATGACAGAATTATTTAATTAAATTAATCTATTTAAATATACACATCTGGAGTAGTGCGAGTTAAACAGAAAAACCTGGTGTTTAACAATTTGTCCAAGTGCAAGATTCAAATCCACTTGACATTTTCCAAACAGCTTTAGGTAGCTGCTTCCTGTGGGTGTAGACTTGCACTGAATACGATTGGACAGTTCCAGCTCAATCAATCCGGTCTCAAAGCGCACAGCTCTCATGGAGGGAGTGGTGGCGGTCATCTGGATTCCCTAAAATTAGTCAAATATTACCCGTGTTATGTGTGTAATCCCATTCCATGCTTTTCTGTAGTTTTTTCAGCGCTTTTCAGCGCTAATTATGTCATTTTAATTTAACAAGCTTTATGATGGATTGAAAAAGGAAATACCAAATTCAACCCCCAACACTGAATATCAGGATCTTCAATGATCTTCAGAGAACATTAAATGTAAGGTACCTTAAACATCAAGTTAAGGGAATAGAGCAGGATCTTAGGTTTGTCTCCATCGGTGGACAAATCATGTTCATTCCACAAAGCAATGGGCTGTTCAACACCTGCGCGCACACACACACACACACACACACACACACACACACACACACACACACACACACAACCGTGTTTGGCTTTAATTCAACAGTCAGTTAATCATCATGGTTTCTGATTATATTTGACAATAACATTAGGGTACCTGAGACTTTCTGGATGACCTCATTAACTTCCTTCATGAAGACCCTTTGAAGGAACACCAGGTGATTCAGCAGGTCTGTGGTTAGGCTATGTTCAAATGAGCCAATCTGTCAGAAAAAAAAAAAAAAAGATATATATATATATATATTTATTAACAGCTCACTGACAGGCCTTACATCTCTATATGACTAATCAATTATATACGATTCACATACTATATACCTAGGCAGGTCAAAATATGCTTGATACAGCAAAATACAGTCAAACCTTGGATTGTGAGCAGAATTTGTTCTGGAAGCAAGCTTGTATATCAAACACTTGTATATCAAAGTGAATTTCCACCATAAGAAATAATGGAAACTCCAATGATTCATTCCACAACCCAGAAAAAATCATATAAAAATAATGAATACAAAATATATAGTAAAAATAAAATAAAATTAACATGCATTTTACCTTTGAAAAGAATCCCGACAGAGCAGTGTTTCCGTTAGTGTCTTTGTGTGTTTGTGTGTGTGTGTG
>JAQMYJ010000039.1:21221516-21234151 GCA_030014305.1 Clarias laeviceps
GTGTGTGTGTGAAGACGGGAGGAAAGCAGGAGAGGGGGCTACCGTGTAAGACGACTTTAAACCATTGGCTTGGTTGTGATCATGTGACACTCGGCAGACAAAGCACATGCGTACTACTCGTATATCAAGCCCTTGTCGTTTATCAAATTAAAAACTATTTAAAAAATTTTCTGGTCTTGCAAAACTCCTGCAGACCAAGTTACTCGTGATCCAAGGTTCCACTGTAATTCTTTACTACATGCACAGTTATTTTCAGAGTGACATTGCTCACCTCAGCCACACAACGCAGGTAGTTGCCCTGCAGATAACTGCCATGTTTGATGGGCATGTCATCTGGGGCCCAGGCTGTGTCACTGTGGCCCTCATGTTCCTGTATAATGTACTCTCCCGACATGGTGACCTGTGGCAATGTAAGACTGGCTGATGGAGGCACAGAAGACACATCCACTGAAGACACTTTGGACTGGAAACACAGTTTATGGCTGGGAAGCTCAAAGGTGAACCTTGTCTGGGCACCTGCAAACCAAAGCCGACACCTTGCTGAGTGAATTTAAAATAGTATTTTGTCTACCGCTTAACTTTCAACCTGTAACCAACCTGATATGTATAAAAGAAAAGTTAAAAATACATCTCCACTGAGCTGAAACATGCATTTGCTCATACCAGTCATCCCATGGCTCTTCATTCTGCCCATCTTGTACTCTGCCTTGAGAGAGGGCAGCAGGGCGGCACCAATAGTGATCCCATCCAGCATGGCGCTGAACTTCAGGACAATTGGTTTTTTCTCCAGTCCTTCAGGCAGCTGTGGATACTCATTTGCCTCCACTGGGGTTTGATTAATGCTTGAGGCTTTATCAGATGGCTGCGGTGTGGGCGTGTCTTCCCGATTTGGGGGTGGACTGTAATAAATAAATCCAAGTTAGTAACAGACCAGCATTAAAAATAGTATTAAGTAAAGTAGCCTTAATATTAATACACCGTCTTAAAACAGACGAATTAGACTAGAGAGTCCAGGGTGATGCAGAAATGCTTCCGTGCTGATCTCAACTCACGGGTTAGAAGGCTGGCGGATAAGGTCCGAGATCTGTTTGGAGAGCTGGTGAGAGCTGCGCACCATCATGCTATGTAGCGTTGCAGGGTGTTGTGGGATATTGATCATGATGGCGCCCACTTTAAACACAGCAGCATTATTGGTTTTCAGCCCACGCTGAGCACTGTAGAGAGCCTGAGACTTAGCAATGTTGCACTTCACCACAGTCCTAAAATACAACAAACGCATCAATAATTAGTGATGTAAAAATATATACATGTTCAGCCGGTGCTTGTATGACTTTTTCGATGGATGGATTCTTTTAAAAAAGTACAAGTTATTATTCATTTGTCAGCAGGGAACCAAACACGACGAAGGAAATGAGAAAGAATAAGGGTGAGAACACAGGTATTTTACAGTGTCAGATGTGGGATGGAAAATAGTCAGTGATGAAAACAAACTAAAATATAAAGGTTACACCATTTCATGGTCTCCTCATTACTCTTTTAGTATATAATGGGTGAGCTTTGTAATAGTTTTAGAAATCAGTTTAAACACCAATAAACTATTGTCCAGTGCTGAAAAACAAAAAGTTACTGGTGTATCAGTACCTGGACTCAACTGCCTGAGTTTCCCAAATATTACCATGTATAGAATGGAAGAGACATAATAAGTATTTTCTAAAAAAAATAAGTAATTCATTAATATGTTAATTCTCTCCTTTCCCTCACTGAAATCTTGGGCAGAGGTTTGGTTGTGTATAAACTCTTTACATTGTATATACAGTACTCCCTATTTAAATTTTGTGTTAAAAAAATAATAATAAAAATAAAAAATCTGATAGTAGCAGGTCTCGATATTAGTTAAATATTCAACTTCAAAATTCAAATGTTATGTCACATACACAGTCATACACAGTACGATATGCAGTGAAATGCTTATACGACCGCCCGTGAAATTAAAGATTATTAATAGGAAATAAATATGAATAAAAAAAATAATAAATAAATACAATAGAAAATAAATTAAGCTAGAACAGAAATACAGTAGAAAATAAAAAATTAATTTAGCTAGGATATAACCACAGATGAACAACATCATGTAACTTTTTCACACTGCAATTATTTATTTAACAAAAATGAAGCCAAAAGGAACTGGACAGTGATTTAAGTTGATCATGAACTCCTTTGTATACTAGAATATCCCTTAAAGCAAATGTGAGGCCATCTGTCCAACAGCTAAAGCTAGGTCGAAATTGGATCATGCAACAGAACATTGATCTGAAGCACACCAGTAAATCTACATCAGACTGTCTGAAAAATAAAAGCATCAAAGGTTTGAAATGGCTTAGTGCTCTCAAACCAATCACGGCTTTACAACCGATCAGAAGCGCCAGTGAAATCATGCAAGCAGAAGGAGCGGATAGCGCTGTTTTCCGAGTGTGTTACGCCTCCACCAACAGTGCATGAGCAAGCAATTCGAAAAGTTGCGGTTGGCTGGTGTCTTACTCCCTAACTGGTGGCAGAAGCCTTAATGTGGGAGTTCCATATTGACGGGTGGGAATTGGATAACTGAATTAAGGAGAAAATCTATGGGAAAAAAAAACCTAGACCCATTAGACAGGCTTGTTATAGAAGACTATACAAGATAATAGCATGGGTTTTTTATCTGACACACATGAATTAATAAATGTGTAAAGAAAGTAAAGATGTCATGAATGTTTGCACGGGATGAACAGGAAAGAGACAGAGAGAGAAAGAGGAAACCTACAGAAACTCTTGCTTGGCTGTGCTGGTAGGGGAGGTTGGGAAATCCTCCAGTCTGCCAGTGAGAGAGGCAGAAAAACGAACAAAAAGAACATAACAGAACAGGAAAAAGAAAGAAAAGAAAAGAAAAAGAAAGAGTGAGTTTCCTCACAGGTAATGTAAGAATAACCAAGATTTTTCCGAGATAAGCAAATCTGAAACATAAATAATAGAAACTGACCTGGTAAAAATAAGTAAAAAGACAGGCCAGCAAACCATACAAAGTGAAAATACTGCATATTTAAATCATAGATCAACATTTGCTTTAAACATAATAAAAAATGTGATCAATTAAAAATATATTTTTTAAATAACTTCACAACAGAAGAGCCAGAAAAGTGAGATATAACATGTATGCATGAAAAACTAGGAGAAATCACTATCGAATAATACAGAATTAGAGGAATTTTAAAGGTTCAGAATTATGTCAGTCATACCAACTGTTAGCAGGTTGGCTGACTTTTCAAAATTCACAGATTAAATCATAAATTAAAAATGGATACTGACTGGATGTCTGGTGTAATTCCTTCCAAAAGCACAATGTTCACACCCCCGATATGGGCTGATGCACAGGTTTCTGTCATTTTCTGATGAAGAATATCTACAAAGAGAATAAGATGATTTGTCCCATTTACTTTGTGGAGACACAAAGTAAATTATTTGCGCAGTCACTAATTTATTAGTTCAGATGTGTATTTGTGGCCATTACCCTTCATTTTCTCCTTCAGTGTAAAGCTGCCATGTATTTTCTTTAGCTCCGCCTCCATGGTCAATCCTCCGATATCTGCCTCCAGGTGTGTACGATTCACCATGCCCACGCCGAACACAATGAGCGTAACATGCTGAGGCTCCGAGCTCACCAAGCTCCGCCTACGGCATGTCCTGTTTGGCGGAGACTCTGTCTCTGACTCAAACTGCAACCGACATGAAGGCTCTGCTGGGCTCCTCCCACCATCTGATTAAAAAGGTTTAAAAGAAAAACACACATTTAGTTCCAGGTGCTTTTTTTCACTACTTAAAATGGACGTTCAATAGAGCTAGGTCTTTAATATTTCAGCAGTAGAACTTTGTTTCTTTTTGATATAGTCAACGATCTTAAAAATAGTAATTACAAGCAATTACTGTTTTTTTTTTTTTTATAATGAGTACCGCATGCTCAAATAATAGTATGTGGCAAGGAATCCACACGATTCACTAAAGGCAGGCACATGTCCCTTTATGTGGATTTTTAAACTATTGCTCTAGTTTAAATATTTGAAAGGGGTCACCTGAACCCAGACGTAACAGTGGTCTGCATTACCTGAGAGTGCATTGTCCTGGTTCTTTTCCAGGATTCCTGTTGGGTCGGAGATGAGCGAGTAGAAGTTGAGCAGTTTGTACATGTTCTGCCAGCACTCAGCCGACGGTTCACTTTGTTCCGACACCGTAATGGAATCGGAGTCGTCCATCTGAATGGTCATGTGATCGGCGGCATCACGTGACCCCTTGCGTGAGACTCGGGATGTGCGTCTTTCAGACCTGGCCAGAGAGCTCCTCCCACGAGGTTCTCGGTTTCGGGTCAATGTGTCTGTGGCTGACCCTGAGACAGTCCTTTTGCTCTTTTGTGTAGCAATACGTGCGGCCCCATTCAGACTGCCCCGTGAGCTGCGGCTGAAGTCGGAGGAGCGGAAGTGCCCATGTGGGCGTGTCTTAAAGGCAGGCGTTGGTGAGGCTGAGCCGGCTGTGTAGCGGCTCAGCTTAATGTCAGTCTGTGTGGCTTTGATATTGTTAATCATGGTGCTGAACTGGTGGATAAGGCGCACCAGGGCCATGTCCACGTGCTGCCGGATGGCCTGACATGCCAGTGTAAAGTGACAGTGAACGCTGGCCTGTGGTCGTCGGCTCAGCTCATGAAAGGAAAGTGCACTGGCTGAGGAGGCCCATATCGAAGACATGCATTTCTCCAGCACCACTGCATTCAGGCTGAACGTCTCAATCATCAGGGCTGGTTTGAACTCCAGGGGAGGCAGGTTCACGGTGCCCTGTCTGTGACACCATTAAAAAAAAAATAATAATAAATAAATACACACAAGTGTTTTTTTTAACTACACTTAGGCAATATAGCCAAATTTGTTGCTATGATATTTTCTAAATGTTATGGGGTAGAAGAATACATCTGAGGACCACATAACTAGAAATTACTGAACACAGTTGTGCATTTTTCACTCACTTTAATTTAAAATTATGATCTATTCATATTATTATTTTTTTAAAAGAGGCATAAAAATGCAATGAAAAACAACAATAAAATGAATTAAAAATCAAGCGGTCCTGTGGAATCCAGCAATCAAAAAATAAATAAATAAATAAAAAACCACCATAAAAAAGGTCCGGTCTAAAGCATGGGTTAAATGTGAGCAAAATGCTCTCTCTTTGCAACACATCTGAGTGTGCAGCTTCGATATCAAACTATACCATTTACAACAATCCTGAACCACTGCTGAAATAACTTGAAGTCCTACAGTAATACCAGTAGTTTTACCTCATCCACATACCTGCGAGCTCGTTTGTTTTTCCTGAATTTGCTGGTGTCGGAGTCCACAATGTCTGCCCTCAAGCACTCCAGAGTACCGCTAAAGGACAGGTGCTCCCCAAAATACATCTTGTAGCTGAATGGAGGAGCATCCTGAGATTGGATCCCAGTATGGCTGAGGAGAGGTTTAAATACCACCTACAACACACAAATACAACTTAATTTTCTCAATCCAACACATAGTGCAAGTAAAAAGATAAAAGATAAAAAAAAAATAAATAAAATAAAAAAAAAAAGAGTAAATAAAGAGACGCGTGATGATCACATAAACAGTACCTGTGCATCGGCCAGCTGCACAGCCGCAGGGCAGAGGGTTGTCTCGTCCTGCTCAAGCAGGTCATCTTGACTGGTGCTGTGCTGAGAGTGTGTATGCTGGGAGTGTGTGTCCATCGTGTTCTGGTCACTTGACAGAACTGTGTTAAAGTCTGATGCTGAAGGAATAGTTGGAAGCACTCCTAGAGAGCAAAAATATATAATTAATCTGTGTGTGCATATAAACACAGATACACACACTGACCTGTCACAACAAACAATTCTCTCACACACATGGATACACACCCCCAGTCTGGAGGCTGTTGTGCTGTGATCGGTTTAACGGAGACTCCTGGATGTTGCCTCCCGAGCGATTGCCTACAGCATTAGACATCCAGTTGTAGAAGCTGACAGAGGATGGCTCGGACAGGAGAGGATGCTCGGTCAGCATTTCTGTGCCAAGACTATTTCCTAAGCAACACACACAGTAAATAATAATACATTACTTATTACCTTTAAAATATTGTTAAAGGACAGGGCATTTTTTTTTATTTTTGTCTAACCGTTTTATAACAGGTATTGTTGTCTAACAGTTCTGGATCGCTGAGCTAGTGTGCCAGCAGGTGGATTAGAGAGACTGTATAGATATAAATGTATAAATGTGTGTGGGTGTGTGACAGGCAGGTCTCCTATCCTGATCCTCTGGTGAGGAGGTTACTAAAAACACATTACAACATACAATTTATTTGACATGTTACACAGAGATATTAAGCTGATCATACAGTTAGACAATAGTTTTGTACAGGAAAAACTAAATTTGTGCCAAAACAAAAAAAGTTCATTTCCCTTCAAAAAGGGAGGGTCATATGGAAAATCAAATCTAAAGTTGGTGTCCGTGTGAGACAATGAATAAAAATTTTAGATCAAGAATCCTGTTAAGCATGTAAAGGTAGTCCCAGAACGTTCTTAAGTCTGATTTGTTCTTAAGTCTGACAAGGTGACATATACGCCTGTGACACAAATATACAATGTAAAGCAGACCAAGCCACTTGAATAAATCTGTCCCCTTACCCTACACTGCCATCATGTGGCCAAAAACCACATAACTGTGCCTAAGGACATGAATCCCAGATGTCATTTTATCTCAGAGCTGTTTTCCACTGTAATGGACTGTGAACTCTGTTTTGTTGAGGATTTTCAGAAATTAGGATTATTTTACATCAGGACAGCTTTATAGGACAGTCATTTTCTATCATCGTGTATCATCAACTATAGCAATTTCTGTACCACAAAAAAAAAATCATGCACTCTAGCGTTTAATCATTGGTACTATTTTGATAAATATATTCAAAGAAGAAGTACCTGTGCGTGTCAGCGAGCTGTTTTTGGCTGCCGCTTGCTCACTATTGCGAGAAGGCGTGGCTTCCAGCAGATTATGCAGACTGGGGAAGCTTCCTGTCAGGTAGCTTAGTAATGACTCCTTCCGTGGGCTGTGATTGGACTGCAGCCCTGTTCGACTCACGTGAGCCGGCGAATCAGCTGCTGTGTCACCACTTGTGTAGCTCAGAGATTGGTAAGGATGAGAACCCTGAAAACAACAGCAGATACGTTCATTAGACATCACATCAACAAAGTGTGCATATCTAATTAAGAAAACTGGGTCACAAATGAGCACATACCTTGATCTTAAGAGCGGACTCACTGTGTGTGTGAGACTTAGACAGCTTTCTCATGATCTCGACACCACTCACAGGAGCAGAGTTACCAGTGGGAGCGGGTCGACTACACGCATTCTCCAAAAGCATTGTATGCTCACTAACCGTACCTGAAAAATGTAATTGTCAATGAATACACATAAAATACTTATAGTAGTAGTAGTATTGTATTTTATAGTCCCAAGTCTAGTCCAGGAGCTCCACCTGTCCTGTACTTTTTAGTGTTTTCTTGCCCCCAAAACACCTGACTTTATGCACCAGTTAATTAAAAATGTGTGTTAGTGTGGGGAAATGCAAAAACATGCAGGACATAGGACACTCCAGAGCCAGGGTTGGAAACCTCTGAGCCAACAAATTGAACACAGTGGATTTGAGTGTGACTGGCTGCAGGTGTGTTACCTGCGTCAAACTCAAACTCCACACCATCAGCACTGGTGTCGCTCTGAAGGGCTGCTCCATTGTCCACACCCTGACCGAGCTCAGGATCAACAGATGCAGGTTCTTTGGCTTTGGGCAGCTGATTGGGTCTTAGTAGGCCTACTGCCTTAAATGCCTGGGTTACAACAATAAACTTCATCCACTGACGAGCAAGTGCAACCAAACCTTTTTTCAGTGTGACCAGGGCAGGCAGGCCATCGTTCTAACAAAGAAAAGAAAAGTTTAAATTTACAAGCACACACACACGCGCACACACACACACTCTCTACAGATAATGTCTTACCATAGTGGCCTCCTCTATAACACTGTAGTTGGCTTGCTGAAGGTAACGGTGTAAAATATTACAAAGTAAACATGATGGATTCTCGTGAAGGTAGCGTGCTCTCTTCGTCACGCGATTATACTTGCTCCGGAATGGGATGTGAATGCTCTTTTTCTGTTATAATAAACCACAAATATAGCTTTAATCAGTGATACAAGTTTTATGTCATATAAAAAGAGCTGAAAATGAGAGTTTTTATTAATTCAAGATTGTGTTTTTAACCTCCAGGGCTTCAGTCATAATGCAGCCCATAACAGCGCAGACACGCAACGTAGCCTCCATGTCCAGCTTCTGCAGCGTGGATTTCAGCTGGTCGATAGGCACCAGCCAGGCACCAATGGCAGGGGTTGCTGTGCTTAACAAATTCAGCTGCCTACAACAATAAATAAAATTGAAAAAAAAGTTATAAAAAAAGTTTTTTTTTAAGAATTTCAAGTGAACTTGACCATCTAATTTTGTTCAACTGTGTTAGTGATAATAGCGCTTTTATTTTATACATTAGTTTTTGAATTAACTTAATTCTGTCAGGTCAGTTTGTCCAACTAAATAAGTCTGTTATTTAGTTGTGTGTTCATGCTAGTTTTATAATTTAGGTTAATTTTATATTCAAATATACCTGGACATGGCATTTGGCATTTGAGAACGGATATTTGTTGGAGCCGCAAAACTGAACCAAATTTCCTTTATAGTCAGTTTCATACTGCTTGAGTCAGGAGGAGGTGGCAGTAATGGAAGATCCTTCTTCAGGTCATCGGATTCCACCCCTTCATCCTGCACAGACCAGAATTCACAAATGTCAAAGAAAAGGTAAAAGCAAGCCAGGTTAACAATAATTTTTTTAAATAATTAATTATACAAAAAAAATTGTAAAAATAAAATTGAAGTACCTGCTCATCAGAGTCAGAGTTATTGTTTGGCTCAGAGGCAGGACTGTGAGCATCATTTGGCAGGTTATCATCAGACACATCAGTGCTGTATCCACTTCCTGTCTGTGAGCCACTAGAGCCATTAGATTTATTAACGCCCCCCTTAATACCTGTGTCGGCTCCACCCATCACACCGAATGCGCTGTAGAGAACTGCCCCTGACTGGCGGCCCCCTGAAGAAAGGGGGAAAAAAAAAAAACAATCAAAGAAACTAAACATTTTTAACATCTTAACTTTAATTATTATGAAGTACAATAAAAAAAAATAATAAAATAAAAAAAAAACTCAGAATTTATACAATACCTTTTACAGTAAGGTTCTCAATCCCGCACTCAAACATAATCCAACCCCATTTTTCAGGATTCGTCCCAGAGCGACTGGGGTCGGAAGTGTGATCTTGCGAATGATCAGTGCTGATTGATGGTTCAGTCTCATCCACTAAAGCAAAGTCGTCTGTCTCCTCTAAGCTGAAGAGCACCTTGGACTTCTCAAAGGGAATGGCAGTTATAGCACAGGAACCCAGATCTGCAACGAGCCCCACACAAATAATCTGTTTAGTTATTTTTTTAAGACTTTTCAAAAGATGAAATTAAAATAATAAAAGTATCTATACCTAATGATTCAAGGCCACGCAGTTGGCTGTGTATTCGGTGAACGTTAAGTCTGGCTGCTATCTCTTTGCCTTTCTCCACCCCTGCATTCGAGCGCAGAGAGCCACTGGATTGGGGCGCCATCTTAGAGGCTGATGAGAACTTCTCCATCATTGCAGATGATTTCTCAGTGTCTTCTACTATTCCCCTGTATGCCACAATCATTAAACACACATTTTTATCTACACAGACATTAACTACTTCATTAAAAAAAATTAACAAAATGACAATAATAATTTACAATTATCATAATAATCATATTAAAAATGAGTAAAAGAAGGAAAGTGTGAATGACTTCATGTTTTTAAGATTACCTGTTCATTCGAAGCTGGGTGGCAATTCTGTCAAAACAGAGGGCCACGAGAGAGACATGTGTCATGCTCTTACTTTCACGCTCTTCTACCGATGCCTGTAGCACGCACAGATTCACCTGGAAATACACAAACACGCATTCAATAAAGTCAATCAAAGTCAGTACACAGTGGGGAAAATAATGATTTGATACCCTGTAGATTTTGTAAGTTTGCACACTTACAAAGAAATAAAAGGACTTTATTTTTTAATTATAGATTTACTGTAACAAATACAGAAGGAATATTAACCTAAAATCTAGAAAAAGCACAGGATACAAATATAAAATTGATGTTATAAATTGATCTGCATTTCCATTGAGTAAAATAAGTATTTGATCCCTAAGCAAAACATGACCTAGTACTTGGTGGAGAAACCCTTGTTGGTAAGCACAGAGGTAAGACATTTCCTGTAGTTGATTACCAGGTTTGCACACATCTCGGGAAGGATTTTGGTCCACTATTCTTTACAGATCTTCTCTAAATACTTAAGGTCTCTTGTCTGTTGCTTGGCAACTCGAAGTTTCAGCTCCCTCCATAAATTTTCTATGGGATTATGGTCTGGAGACTGGCTAGACCACTCCATGATCTTAATGTGCTTCTTCTTGAGCCACTCCTTTATTGCCTTGGTGGTATTTTTGGTCTTTGACATGCTGGAAGACCCATCCACGACCCATCTTCAGGAAGTTCACACCCAAAATTTTACAACACATGGCCCCATCCATTGGCTTCTTAATGCGGCAAAGTCGGCCTGAGAAACAGCCCCAAGTCATGATGTTTCCGCGTCCGTGCTTGACTGTAGTATAGGTGTTCTTAGCATCATAGTCAGCATCTTGTTTCCTTGCAAATAGCACAATTTTGGTTTCATTTAACCATAGCAATCTCTCACAATCTTTCTCTGTTCATTGGCAAACTTTAGACAGGCCTGTACATGTGCCTTGCTGAGGAGGGGGACCTTGCGGGCGCTGAAGGATTTCAATCCATTGTGGCGTACTGCGTTACCAATGGTTTGTTTGGTGACTGTAGTTGCAACTACCTTGAGATCATTCACAAGCTCCTCCAGTTCTGGCCTGATCCCTCACTTTTCTCATCTTTACATCTTTACCCCATGAGGCGAAATCTTGCATGGAGCTCCAGACCAAAGGGTGATTGATGGTTATTTTGTATTTCTCCCAAGTTTCTTCTCACCAAGTTTCTTGCTGATGGTCTTGTAGCCCATTCCAGCCTTGTGCAGATCTACAATCTTGTCCCAGCCGTCCTTTGACAGCTCTGAGGTTTGAATAGAAGAGGTACTGGGGACAGATGTCTTTTATACACATAGCGAATTGTTGTTAGGAGCACCTTCTTAAATTAATCTATGTATCACATGAGCACATAACCAGTCTGTGGGAGCCAGACTTATTGTTTGTTGGTAGGGGATTAACTACTTATTTTACGGCAACTCAATTTATAAGATGCATTTTTCCCTGATGTTTGATCGATATTCCGTCTCCATCCTTTAAAAAAAACCTATGACAAAAATGACAGACCCTTCAGTGGGCAAACGTACAAAATCTACAGGGGATTAAATAATTATTTCCCCTACTGTATCTCTTCCACACATTCATACATACCTTAGGAACAGTAACATTGGCTTGCAGACCCTTTATTTTGACATTGTCAGGTTTGACTGTCAGGTCAGTTTGTCCATGGGGTGTGTTCAAAGATCCATCAGCTTTAGAGATTTTATGCTCTGGCTTTCCAGTGCTCTGCAAACCACAGTTGCTTACATGAAAAAAAAAACTAACAACCCCATTTGCCTTTGGCACAAAAATGTAATTTACACATTTGTGAAAGTGTACATGTGTATCTACGTTTACTCACAGACTCTGGCACGGTGGATTTGCTGATCTGATAAGCTTCATTCAGCACTTTGCTATGAAGGTCATCTAGGATGGATGCTGGATGGCGGATACTTGCAAAATGCACCATGGACTCAATGTATCTACAGTAAAGCGGTACATTTTGTTTACATTATATCTCTTAAGTAGGGAATAAAATATAATAGGGAACGCTGATATTCAGTGATCTAAAGTGGTATAACGCAGCAATTGGTCAACACCAAGAATTCAAAAACCTTTCCTGTACCTTAAAATGTAATAGAATTGACTGTTACAGTGCTAACACACCATAGAAAGTTTCACAACATGAACACACAGTCTTGTATTTGTACCACTACTGAAAATCTGTGATTTGCCTTCTTGCCTATTCTGTGATTTGAGAATTTAACTGGGCAGAGATATAAAAATTAAAATATTTATAGGTTGCTAATGAAATACTGACCGGTCTAAAGCCTCAGCCACTAAAGGAGTCAGCACCACATTGACTGCTCCTTTAACTTCTACAATAGCAGTGGTCTTGGTCTGGGCAAGGGGTTGATCCATGGTCCAGTCTTCTGTATTTGTGTCCTCATCTGTGTTTTCCATAGCCCGCTTGTCAAGGGGAGTGTAAGGAGTGCTACACACACACACACACACACACAAACACACACAAACACACACAAACACACACAAACACACACAAACACACACAAACA
>JAQMYJ010000039.1:21234251-21260995 GCA_030014305.1 Clarias laeviceps
AAACACACACAAACACACACAAACACACACAAACACACACAAACACACACAAACACACACAAACACACAAACACACACAAACACACACAAACACACACAAACACACACAAACACACACAATGGAATATGGGCTACAAAAGGAGCATTTAATACAAGCATCAGTAAACTGTAGCACCTGGTTCATATTACCTGTTTAAATCTCCCATGAGCTGATCACCCCTGTCTAACAGAGAGTTAGCAGACAGACCAGCTTTCACCATCTGCAGGAGAAAAATACAAAAATCACCATTAGCCATTAATATGTGAGACATTACATTTAATACAAACGCTAGAAAACATAGTCATCAACCTTAAAGGATGGAATGGACAACTGATCAAAGGATGTAGAACTTTCTTCACTAGTGGGTGTGTCCAGATCAAGAGGGCGATGTAGGGATGACTTTGATGTTCTCTTATTGGTTGGTTGTTTTACAGACCAGTTTGAAACATGATAATGAGCCAGATAATTATAATAGCACGCCATTAGATGGGGCTGAGTTGTTAAGAGGCCCGACTCCGGTCTCTCTGTTTCCATGGAACCCTCTTCCTCCAACCCAAGTGCAGAGACAAAAGATGCCTGAGAGGTGTGGCTAGGCAAGAGAGGGGGGCGGGGTTCTGTCACTGACAGGGATCCTTCTACACTGTGATATATTGAGGTACGGCTGTGTTCGATATGGAGCTGCCCTTGCTGTCTCCGTCTTCGTTTCCTTCCTGGGTACGTGCCTGGCCCCTCATCACTACTGATTGGTTCGAAGTCCTCATTTGCACTGAAGTAAGCCTCGCTATCTGCAACAGACATGGAAGAGTCTACCGAGCGGTACTGATGGAATGTGCTGGAATCTGCTGAAGGCGTAAAAGGGAAAGAGCCGTAGCTACGCCGCTGCCGTGGTGAGTCCAAAACATTCTCATCACTCCGGGAGACCTCGCTGCTAAACTGTACTCCCGCAGGCGGAGGAGGCTTCTCTGTAAAGACAGCAGCAGATAGACTCTTGGTGCTGCCGAGGCGAGCTGACTGAACCGATGACTGCCGCTTGAGCGGTGACCGGAGAGGCGATCGCAGCGGTGGGACTTCAGGCACAGGCCCATCAGTCGTCACAGTCCTTAATCTACATGTGCACAGAGGTACAGTTCAAAATACGCAAGAATGGACCATTTAAAAACATTAAAAACATTAGGGGGTCAACCGTAGATAAGATAATAGTGTAGGGTCTTCTTTACATTTAGAAGCTGCTGGTATTCAACTCTCTCATTTAATTTTATTTGCTCCATGTGTATGTGTGTGTCAGACTCACTCTGCACAGGGAGAAGGGCTTTCTCTTTCACCTGCCAATAGTGGCAGGGCAGCGCTTGAAGAGGAATTTTCTTCTGAGGAAGAGGCAGAGCTATGAGAACGTTGAGGCACTTGTAGACTTAACTGCTGGCTACGTCTCTCCAACTCAGTCAGTGGAGCGGGAGAGCACACATCCCTTCGCATGCTGACAGCTTTAGCTGTTAAAAAAAATATGAAACCATACCACACAATCACTGTTTGTGTCAAGACATCACAATCACAACAGTTTAAAAAAAAAAACAACAACGTAAAAACATGAGGTGTGTGTAAGAAAATCCAGCTTAAGGAAGCTAACATACTATCCGGAAGTTTAGGTGTCTCCTTTGTGATTATCCACTCCCCAGGCTGTAACAGTGATTGACCATAGCTCATATCAGTCTCAGAACTGCAATTTGAAAAAGCAGAGCTTGACGAAGGGGTGATTTCTTCCAGTCGGAAAAAGTCCAGATTACGACTTGATCCGCCAAAAAAACGACAACCACCCAAACAGCCACATCTGTTCCTGCTTCGCTTATATTTCTCCTCCGGCCACAAGAACCACAGCCTGAATCACGAACACATTTTCATATTTAATACAAACATTAACATTACACTCAGCACTCATGAAACATATCTACTGATTCATTGATAAAGCACCTTTTAGTTTGCATGTCATGGAGCTCTAGGAAGCGTCTCTGCACCTCATATTTGATTGGATGGTCAGCAGCCAAGGCCACATCAGCAGTGATGAGGTTAAAAGTCACAGAACCAGCCTCAAGCCAATTGGATCGTCGCAGAAGGGGCGGAGGCAGGCCTAACCTCCCCGCTTCTTGCTGCTCAATGAACTGCGTAATAACAACATCCTGAAGAACAGCGCTGATGCCCTCCCCTACTGCAGATGTGTGCAGGTTACAGTTCGCCAACCTCAGTGCACCCAACTGGAAAAAACACAAAGACATTAATATTTACCTTAACAGTCATTTATATGGGTCCTGACTTAAACAGTTTTGGTTTTAGACTCAAGTGTTCATTCAGCAATACGGGTGTGAACTGCATTTACGTGCAATATGAACAACATAATATAAATCTAGATTATTATTATGGTCAGTGGATTAACCTTGATATTAGCTGCACAGCCATGTTCGACAATAAAAACCTGGGCTCCATCCACTGACAGCCGAGTCATGGTATACTTCAAATCTTCAGATGTTCGGCAAGGACCAGGCAAGGCTGCATACTACACAAAAACAATGCAAATACTTAAGTGTTTTATATATCAACACATATATAAAATCAGGTATGGGAGATTAATGAACTGATGTTCTACCTTAGCATCACAGGTTCTCTGGTCCACTCCGTGCTGACAGGTGACTGAGGGTTTAGGCTGTTCCAGCTGGAACTCACGAGACACCACATGAAAGACAAACGTCTCCCCCCATTCCAGCAGGGTGGCACACTGAAATGTAATGGCACATTAATTCATTCTATTTCATACATATTCATTCTGCCCGAACATATTTACCAATTTCTTTTTAAAACACAATGCACCTGAGGCACAGTGACTTTGCCTGTAAGAGCCCCGGCCTGTACGTCAATGAGCCAGGCATACTCAAGTGTGTCACTGCCTGCTGGTAACCCTTCAGCTGAAAACATTGCATGGGCTCTCATCTGCAGACCCGAGAGACTCAGATGCCCGTCACACAACACTCCATCAACAGCAGGACGCTACAAAATTGAAAAGAGCCAAAAGGGTCAGGAATTATGATTTAAAAAAAAGAAAAAAAAAAAAAAAGAAAAAAAAAAGAATGCACAGTAAATAAAGGGCATGTCCACTTCACCAAGGTGACACCCATCTAACCTGGTAGCTGTCGCTGACAAACACATGAAGCGGAGAAAGTATGAGCTGCAACAGGGTTTCCTTGTAGCCCTTCTTCATCTCAAAACACAGACGCTCAAGATACCCTGTTGGACCGTCTAGACTGTCACTGTTGCAATGCTGTCATGCAAAAGACAAATATTCATTACTACACACAAAGACACAGTAATCAAACGGGAATAATCATGGCACAATCTCGGACACACAAAATTCAGTTTCGTAGTAGCGTGCAGGTCTTTCACTGACCGTAGGCAACCTCCCATGGATCTTGTGGAGGTTAATGAGAACAGTAATGTCCCAGGGACGTTGCGAGAGAGGATTGGGTGCGTCTCTGTGGCAGCTCTCTTCCAGACCCACTCCAGTCCAGCCAGATGAGGAGGAGCAAGAGCTTAGTACAGGGCTGGACAGAGACTCCTCAAAGTCTGTGTACATGTCATCTTCACCGAAATAATTCTCCTACAGTGTTAAAGAGAGTATTTCAGATCGCACACAAAAGTCGTTCAATACAACCAGTTTCGCTACAGCATTATATTATAGAAAATGTCAGTATGCACCCAGTACTAGTGGGTGTTCTGGTAAGAAAAAAAGCCCATTCGCACCTTGATGGACAGCAGCGCTCTGAGCAGAGGTCCATACAGGATGATGTGGGAGTCAGGGCTGAGTTCCATCTCCACATGCAGCCGGTCTGGTGGCAGCAGGCTGGGGTCAGGTGGGACACGAGGGGGAGGAACACATGGGGAATGCTGTGGAGGGCGCAAGGCCGACAATATCGACTCCTCCATCTCTGAAACTGTATGCAAAAATAATAATAAATAATGATGATTTTTACAATAATTTATATTGTAAAACAAGGACTTATCACCTTTGATAAGACTGGACTGATTAACATCAAATTATATGGAATATTTGCAGAGGATTAAAACTTTAAAAAGTAAACTAAAAGGCTTCTGAAAATGCAACTATGCAACTCAGCACCTGCAAGCATTCCGTGTGCAAGTGAGTTACTATCTTTAAATATAAATCAACTTACAAGACCGCATGAGTTGCTCATCAGACCTCTGTGGGTAGATGGGATGCCAGGTGTAGTCTATAACGAGCAAGAAATTTGGCACACTCCAGCAGTCCACCCATCCAGCCCTAAGCGGAAACAAAATTTTCAAACTCTCACTAATGAAACAATGAGTGGAAAAGAAGAAGGAAAAAAGGAGAGAGTTTTCATACTTGGCTTGGGTCATGTTTCTCCAGCGAGCTTTGTTGTTTTTAGGAGCCCACTGGGCCTCAATTGGCTGGCCATTGTCTGGCGATGCCTTAGTCTGTTGATAGTCTTTCGCTAGAGTGAGTAAAGGATATCGACTGGGGTGGCAGTCAGGCAAACAAAGCCGCATATCTGTGTCTTCTGCCTGAGGGAACAAAATTAAGGACGAGTTCTTTTTGATCAACAAAAACAAAAATCTTCATAAGCAATAATGGGCTTATGAACACATGCCTATACTCACTCGCAAACAGAAACGTGTGTTACAGGTGGCAGGAACAAACTCGTGAAAAGGTAAAGTGAAGTCAATGTTCAGCGTTTCTCCACAGGCAGCGAGATACACTGGAGACATTAAGGAAGAAAGGACCTCAAAAGATGAGCAAGGGAATTAGAGCTTCATCTGAGATGTTGGTTAATCCATAATAATCATTAAGTCCTAATCCTGAAACACTGCTGCTCATTACCAGGTGAAGGATAATTGAGTGTGTTAGAAACTTCCATAAATGCAAGGGACCCTTATTTATTCAGCTTAAGCCTTTTCACACTTCAACATGTCAGAGCTCCTAAACCACTACCATAACAGGTCTCCCTCACCATTTTCCTGCTGTTTGGTAGAACAGTCAATCCAGTTGTGCTGATTAGCAGCCCATATCATCTCAAACTGGTGAAAAAGCATTTTGAACTTCCAGGAATAAGGAACAAATGAGTAGATATCTGGCTCACTATCACTGGCCCAATCTTGGATCAGATCTGTACACAACAAAAATTTATAAACAAGCTGCAGTTGAACGTACTAAAAAATATAAATGAGAACGAGTTAGAACATTCATGTGCTTGCTAGCTGTTAGAAGGTAGATAAAATATGTTTACCAGAAAAGAAGTTCTTCTGAGCATAGATGAAATGATAAGTGGCTTTGTACACCTCTATCTCACACTGCCATGACTGAGGCATATTCCACACACGTGGGTAACCGGCAATCACGTGGAACTGAACAGGTGGGAAAATAAAATGAATACACTTTTTTTTTTCTCTCTCCCTTACACACACACACAAGCACAAGCCTACTGCAAACTCACAGCAAGCATCTCAGCTTCCAGCAGTGTCCTGTACTGCATGCTGCTAGTGGTGTCCACATGCAGTAACTGACCTTTAACTGTGGGAGAATAACCTGAGAGAGAGAGAAAGAAAGGAGAAGAATTGATTAAAATTATAAATACAATGCAGTCTGGATCTATTTAATCAAAAGATTGCAGGGGATAACTGGCTAGACATACAGCTATAAATAAGACAGATTTACCATTTTCGCCGACAGTCATAGGAATGTTAACCTCCAAATATGAACCTGCACCGACGTTCACATGAATGGCATTTGTCTCCTGCAAATACAAACAAGATTAATAAACAGAATGTGATCTTCTCTGACGCCCAAGGAAAAAAAAAAAAAGCAGAGAAGGAGAAATCGTACTCTGTTCTTGGTGAACAGTAGGTCGATGGTTGCGTCTGCTATGATGTTCATGCGGAGTTCAAAGGCCAGGATTTGTCTGGGTTTCCCCGGTGTGGGAACATCACTCACTTTCATTGGCTGATAGTCTGCTGGCAGGAAGAACTTCCAAAGGCTATCTCTGTGGAGAAAGACCCAAAGAGAATATTCATGAAATACAATGCTAACACAAGAATTTACTTGTGCAAATGAATATGTAAATTCATATAAATTACAAACCTTTGTCTGTCAGCCCATGGTCCGTAGTTAAAGTCTGTTCCTTTTCCACACACTATATCTAAGCCCCAGCAAGGAGGAAGATCCTGCAGCTTAGTGCCCTCAGAGGAGGCATCTGCATCCCCATTCTCCAGATCTTCAGGGACTAGACCTACTCACAAGAAGCAGATTTAAATTACACCCAGGAAGAATTTGCATCTACATATTATCTAATTATTCTGTAAAGTTGTGAAGCTAAAAGCAGTCAGTGAGCGTAGCCTGTTAAACACTGGCCAAAAACATCTTAATAAATAGCAATAAAATATTTTATTTTAAACAACACAAAAACCTGGTTGATCCTGGTAGTAGTAAATGTCCACATCATTTGACTGCATTACTACAAATCCCTCTCCCATGAGTCTTGGGGGCCTGGAAAAAACAACATGATAGTTTACTGCTCATTAGTCCATTATTGTGTTGGACTTCGGGTCTATAAAAATGACATTAAAACACATGATTAATTCCGTGTTAAATCTAAGAGTTTTAAGTAACAAATTTAACCAAAGGCAATTTAAAATTAGGTCTAAATAAAGAGTTAGGCTGTAAAAAAAAAAAAAGAAAATGTTTCCTTCTTACCTGATGACAAATTTAAACACAGTGTACTTTACAAATTTATATGATAACACTAAACTAGCATTATCCCTCATATTTATCACAGAAGATAAATAGCATTACTGGGGAACATCATCTGTGCACTACAAGCATTGGATTTTTATGAACCTGCACAGCCGTCTGGTCTAAAAGTAGAACTTACTCGTCATTCTGTCGGCCAAGATATCGGGGGTTAGGCACCAGCATCACACGCACGTTTTCCAGAGAACCCTTTACTATGTGCATGAACTGATCCAGATGACTGCTGGGAGGCTTGGTGGTGTACGTCAGGAAGGCATCGTCAAAGCTCATACACAGTGTCTGAGGAAGGTGGAGATTTCCAAATGCCACCCGACCCTGACAGAGTAAAGAAAAGTGAGTGTTGCTTATAAAATACTGGGGGGTTAGGCATGCCCAAAATATTGGCTTTGCTTTTTAGATCGGTAAAATGATGATTTTTACTTTTTCTGAGAGCAAATTAACAAACAAATCAATAATTATACAAACTTGAGTATATGAATGGCTAAACAAATGCCTCTGGTCCTTAAACTGAGTGTTTTTTTTTTCTTAAGGCATAAAACAAAGCAATACAAGCACAATTATGTCTAGTCTATTGATTTTTTTTTTTATTGCTTAGTGCTTTATTCTGTACATTTTCAGAATACAAAAATGGTAGTGCTGTTGTATTTTGATCCAAACTATTATTCCTTAAAACACCAAGAATGGCAAAAGTTTAACTCTATGTTGATGTACCGGGAATGCAGCGCTGCAAACTCATTTATACCAGCTCCCCCTGGATGCATAACCAGTAACATGAGAGACGTTTTTAAACCTGGCCCATTTACAGACTATTAAAACAATACTCGTCGTGTATGAAAGGGCTTAAATAACGCGTGTGTTTACTAGCAGGGCATTTAAATTAAATCAGCTACAGAATGTAATTTGAACATGCTGTGTCCAAAATGTATATTAATAACAAAGAAATGTGTGGTAAAATAGTTGTACTCACTGTACTGATGTTGACTTTTATGACAGGTATGAGGGACCTCCATGATGAAGATGGGTCTTGAGATTCTGCTTTGATGTTAACACTTTAAAAAACAAAACAAAAAAAAAAGGTCAAAATATAAGGTGCGAATCAGACTAAAATTAGGTTTCAACACCAAAACTGATGTAATCATATGACAATTTTCTGTTGCATCTGTAAGCATGTCCATGTTATTCGACCTAATTACGGTTTTGGTCACAAGTAAGTCTGCGTTTTGGCCCAGATGCCATAACTGGCAGCAGTTGCAGTTGGACAGGTGTTTGCTCCTGAAATCATTGTAGAAAATTTAATTATTTTACACTCAAGCCGGGAACCTCCTCAGACAGCCCGTAGCTACTACTTTCTCAATGTGTGTCTATTCAGTTATGGCTCCTACACTGGTGGAGTAAGGGAGGATCTAGAGGACTGTATGCCTGATGCAACCCGATGTAGGATCGACCGGCCCATCTGTAAGGCTGTATCTGCAACTCTATAACTCATGAAAATTCTCTGCTGTGTATATGAAACGTTGAATACATCGCTTGCTGAAATGTTTACCTCACTATACTTTACACTGTGCATTTTTAGAAACACATTTTATGGCCAAAACTGTTACACACAGTTATGGGCTAGTTATGGTGAAAGTAATATAACATTATAGTTATGGTGCCAGTTATGGTTACGGCCGGAATTATGGTTGATCTCTAGATGAGAGTTATAGGCCTTCATAAAAATGCTTAATTTTTTTTTTTACCACATATAGAGCACACAGTAAGTTATGTTAAGTTTAAGTCAACAAAATGTATGACAGGGAAAAGAATGGCAATCAGACCACTACGTAAATCAAGTGAATATATCTTCAACCATTTATTACTTCAGCTGGAAGTTGAGAGAATGAGAGAGATGTAACATTACCTGTCAAGCGTTTTATTTCTCTCCTCTCTGCCTTTCTCCCCATCTCGCCGAGGTGGAATGAGGGTGGGCTCCAAGCCAAATATATCCTGCAGCCTTGCGTACACATCTGTGCGGTTATACTGGTGAAACTCAAAGCCATTAACAGTCACGTACACCCGTGTCTCAGCCTTCGGGTCTTCAGGAAAGGAAAAGAAAAAAAGAGCAAAACCACTGATCACTCCACATCATTTTAACCAACATGACTATCTGTGGACACAATAATTTTTCAGCCTTCAATCCTCTGCAGTGCTGTGCATTGTTAAGGGGAAGAAAAAAAAAAAAAAAACAACTCACAAAATCTATCCAATAAAATAATACACAATATTGTTGAAGCTTTGCATGAAATACTACAAAAAATGTGTCATGCTGGTTCTTACCATGCTGTTTCTGTTTCGGGTTATACATCTTCCACCAACGGAATATAAGGAAGCCATCTTGAATTCTGGATAAGATAAGATAAGATAAGATAAGATAAGATAAGATAAGATATTTTATATAAGTATATAAAATTCAATTCAATTCAATATAATGAGTGAGTTGTTAAAAACATCTTAAATTATAAAAGTTGAATGACCTCCCAAGAGAGAACAAATGGTTAAAAAAGTAATAAACCAGAAAAATGTAACCTCACATACAAACAGATAATCTATAATCAATCATTGTAAGAATTACCTAATTGACATGTCTTTATTGATGAAGTACACGTCCCGGAACATGACCTTCCCGGAGAGGACCGAAAACGAGAACGAGCCTGCAAATACAAATTATACTTCATCAAATACATCAAAACATATCTTGTCTTTAGCTATTCTTTCACAGACAAATCCAATAACTGACCGATGTGTATATATCCATTTTTGTGGAATCGATTGATGATAAGGGTGAGAATGAGTCCGATGTTACGGGAGTTGTAGTATGTCAAATATATAATCCATCCACAGGACAGAATCGTGGCTGCGAAAGGGAAACAGAAGCATGGTTATAATATTCAGGTATTTTATGATGTGTTTTGCATGGGCAGAGAATATAGAGGAACTTTATTTTTAGTATAAACTCACCCACAAGAAGCCACACTAGGTTGGAATTGTGTTGGTTGAGGTAATCATCCAATTCATTCAGACTCGGAACCAGACTGCTGTTTTGCTTACCATCCATGGTTAGAGGATGCTGCAGATGAAACCATTACCATTAATCATCATCATCAGTCTGTGTTTCACATGGTCTTCCCATGTTTGTGCAAATCTCTGGTTTCCTTCAATCACCCTAAAATGTGCAAGATTAAATGAGAAGATTAAATACACAGCGGTGAGAATGAGTGTGTGAAGGTGTGTGTCATTCCTATCTCACATCCTGAAATGGATTTTAGATTCACTGGGGCCTGCAAATAACTGAAACTGCTGTACCATGCTATAGAATGTAGTACCATGCTATGTGCTTCAGTGAACATGCTTGAGTGAATGTATGAACCCTGGTTCATCTCTGGTGTTTTTATGAGCTAGCTCATAGCTTTCTCAAATTACCCAACCCTATCATATATAACGGCTGAAAACCTCGCTATAATACAGGATATACATGCGACAATACATAGGTTTTGGCAACTTTTAAACAATATCTACAAACTTTTTTTTTTTCAAATAAGAGTTTGTATTTGAGAAAAATATTTTGTTTATTATTATATAATATTTTGTACAATTGTTGATGCCATGTAACAGTGCTGTAAATGGCAGAGGCCTGTGTCTCTGCAAATCTATTGAGACATTTTGAGGACAATGTGCAGCTGCTCGTTCACTTCTACACAAGGCATGATATTCAGGTTGACTCGCCCTAATTACACAGTGTGTTTTGCCTTCTATGCGACAACAAACAACCATGGTGTTGGGTAAAAGATGAGGAAGCAGATGCAAGAAAGTGTTGCAAGTTCTCAGACCTGTGATTTCTAAGAGATCGATTGAGTTAAGACGTTAGCATTGTCAAATCAAGGCTGGGCTACGTATATATATTCAAAATACCCTAATCCAAATAAGGTATTTACATAGACGTGTAATATGGACATGTAAGCAAATTACTATGACGTCTAAGACACTCTAGCACTTTCGAATCTATGTCTTTGTTTTGTCAATTCTGCCTTTCGGTAATCCAAACTCTAATGACAGCTTTTAGAGACGCGCTTCTTTTACATTGGAAAATAATTACAGAATCCACAAAATCATACCAATAGTGGTGTAAATGCAATATTTTATTCATTAATTTTTTTTACTTACAATTTTCTTTTTTTATTGCAGTCCCTTATTTTATTTTTAGACACTTTTTGCAGGTAAGCTAAACTAATTCAATATTGACGAGTCCCTGCATCCTAATGTTACTGTGCTTACCAGATTTTAACTAACAAATGTATGTATAGTGAAAGAAAAACATGTGGCTAATAATCGTGGACTGTTGATGAAGTAAAGCTTGTTTATAGTATTGTTTTCCAAGTGTTGTTAACATTTGAAACAGTGACAAATGTTGGTGTCCACGCTTCACTCTTTCGCACCTGCATGTGTGCGTCTGGGAGGTACAAGTAGACACATGTCTTGAGATATTAAAGAAAAGACACAGTTTGCATTCCAGACTTGTTTAGCTGCCCTAAAATAAGGTTATCTGTTTTAGTGGACAACAGATACTTTGTAACATGTACTTCATGATGCTAGATATTAAATTAATCAAAAGAATAACCACAAAATTAAAGGGCATATTTCCATTCATCAATGTATCTACAGAGCTCTTAATTTTTAGTACAGAAAAAAAAAAACTGAAAAATTATTCAGCTGAGTCTTGGACAGCTGCGTGTCTGTGCAACATTAGTTCATGCATGAGGGAGCAATCTTACATCAATTTGCATCTGGGGTCGGTTAAAGATGTCGCACTCCGAAGCCATGATCGAGTTCTGACTTTGCAATGACAAACTAATAAGGATTTATTATATAAACACAATATAAAGGCTGTTCCTGTTGAATGCGCATGAGAGAGCATCATGACTGACACAAAAGAAGAAAGGTTTAACTATGAGGCATGGCATTCAGCACTGTTCATCAAACAACAAAAGGGTTGAAAGAAAGATGATTTAGGGACAAAATTACACATGCGCAGCTGACTAAAACACGCCTTCAAACTAACAGCAAGACTGAAACAAATGCGCTCATGCTCCAGTGTTTGTAAATGTACTGAGGAATACAACAACAACTGAGCTGTTATGAAAGGAATGATGAAGCCTACTCTGAAAATGAAAGCTGGGCATGTTCCAGCAGATATAATAGGTGTTGCGTGTGCAAAAGTTACATCATGACGCTCATCAGACTATGAACATTCGGCTGAAAAAAAAAAACTTAAAAAGACTTAAAAAAGACTTAAATGTTAATATGGAATGTTTCAGTTAAGGTTATGGGTTATTACTGTCAACTAGGTTCTTGTGCAAAACGTTTAAGCAGACTGAAAAGGAAAACGACTTGACGATACTAACGTTCAGGGCAGTTATTGGTGTGATTGTGGTGATAACACAAGCTGAACTGGCTCTAATATTTGGGTTTGCAGGTCTCTGGGTTGACTCTATGGGATGGATTAAAGTCACTACAAGACAAACAAGACAACGTCCTAAACAAGTCTGACCTAAGTGTCACAGATCTGGACAAAGTCTGATTACGAATCTGGGGTTTGGGTATTGATCTCTTTAGCAGGTGGCAGATGGGTGTTGTACTGCATCCAAGCGACAAGAGTTTGTGTGCGAGTGTGAGTGAAGAATGCTTTTTTTTTTTTTTTTGTGTTGCCTACTTTATCAGCTCGATCAGTAAGCTTGTCAACAACATTATTTCACACAAATAACTTTTAAAAACCCAGTTTTGAGTGACAGTAGCTAGGGCTTATGTATTGCCTGGTAGTTAAAGCAACCTTCGCCCTGAAACACAGGAGTAATCCGATTAAACGATAAACACACTCAAAATGATACTTAACTTAAATATAGCGTTCATGACACCTACATGTTTTTCGGTCACTTGTCATCCTATTGTGCTTTCAAATGACACGGTTATATAATAAAGCGGAGCATTCATCCAGGGGCAGCAGTGTGAGTGTAATGTGTGTCTCGGACAGCAGTGTGTGTGAAGCTCAGCTAATGACGAGCTAACAGCTAGCTTAGCCGCTTAAGCTACCGGACCCTATGAGACAGTAGACAAGGCCACGGTCTTCTAACACACACAGCATTAATCAAAAGAACCACAAAACTAACCTTACCTCACATTGTAACCTGCAGAATCACAGCTCATGTCGACAGAACAGTTCTTACTGCGCCATGTTTCGTGTTTTTCTCCACAGCTGATAGCAGCTACATCCCAGTACAGGTTTCCGGAATATTTACATAGACGCCATAGCGCTTCCTGGTTTTTGGGTCACGTGTAAAATGTAACCTATTGGATGCTCAGAATGGTTTTAAAAACGCTCTAATAAATTGTAAAATCATCCGAACAGGCACGTGCGGTTAAACTACTCGCGCTCGGGCGTTTACATGCAAAATAAGTATGAAAATCTGACATTCATTCTTAATGAAATCTCGTGTCAGCATGTGTGAATCCCCTCATTTGGGCTGCTCAGGATCACATGGGGCCCCTATCAACGCTCTTGTTTCCAAAAAAAAAGGCAGGTAACTGTTCCTAGGAACCCACGTGACGTCACCGTTTACGTCATGTAGAACAGCAAAATATAGTGCAAAATAGTGGGTGAATTTTTTTTTTTCAATCATAGCGGGTGTTGTAGTTTTGACAAGTTTTTTAAACTTGTGGAAAATCGAAATAGTGAAATCAGCCCTTTATGCACATGGACAAAACTTACAGATGTGTGACTCGGCTGCATGACGTCATCCCAATCAGTCTGCTCCAATCACAATTGTTTCAAGTCCCTATAATAGAGCTGTGTAGGACTGTCATAATCGGATCAAAATGACTTAAAAAAAGAAATCCAAACTAAAGTGTGTATGAGAGTGTTTTGCTTGCAGAGGAGGTAGTGAAATGTAAAGAAATAATTAAAGGAAAATTCTGCCCTACTCCTAGTTTGAGAAAGCATCAGTGCCTCCTGTCAGTTTGCCGACATACCCTATTAGGAGTGTGAAAAACAGGGTTCCACTGTGTTTGAAGTGATGAAGCGCTGCTTATAACACAAGAATCTCAAAAAACCCTGTTGTGTACACTGTCAAATCATTGAATCTCTCTCATCCATCTAGAAACCTCTGTGGAGAACAATGTTGCAAGCCAGTGGTGACGATTGTATTTATTCCCATTTTGTACAACCGTGGTAGGACCTCTGGTCAACACTCACACACGGATTAACACACTACGGGCAAAACCCCAATTAGCCTAATCTGCATGTCTTTGGACTGTGGGAAGAAACTGTAGAACCCATAGGAAACCCACCAAACACTGGGAGAACATGCAAATTCCATGCACACAGACCCGACAGAGGAATCAAACCAGGGACTTGGAGGTGCAAAGCGACAGTGCTAATCATTACGCCATCTTGCTGCCATATAATTTAGTATAAATATCTAATAATTATATATAAAATTTAAAGGGTCGAGGGTTCGCTTCCCGCCTCGGGTCTGTGTGCATAGAGTTTGCATGTTCTCCCTGTGCTTGGTGGGTTTACTCCAGATATTCCAGTTTCCTCCGCCAAATCAGGCTAATTGGCAATCCCAAATTATATATGTGTGTGTCCTGTGATGGTTTGACAGGCTGTCCAGGGTGTCCCCCGCCTTGTGCCCAAAGTCTCCTGGGATAGTGGGATAGGCTCCAGGCCCCCATGACCCTGTAACAGGATAAGTTTTAAAGAAGATAAATGAATCTGTGGTAATCACATGATCTGTGTAGTCATAAGAGTAAAGTTCTTTTATTTATTATTTCTGACATTGTCACCTGTGACAAACCCAAATCACTTCTGTTTCAAAGATAGCATATGAAATGTTTGTTAACAAACCAGTTGCATACCGCACACAATCTGTCATAAAAAAAGTATAAAACTTTTCTCCAAATCTTTTATGAGCCTCATGTCATTCAATGTTACCAAAATGTCTAATTTCCTTGCTACACCTAACCAGTTAGGACACCTCTGGAAGTTTTGCCAGTAGTTACTTAATACTTAAAAAATGTCATTTAAATAGCTCTTCCCTCTTCCTCCTAAAAGTAGGACCAAAATTGCATCACTCTGAGAATTTTTGGTCATTTAGGAGCGATTTCCTACTCTGAGGTGCTTAGTAAATATTAGTGCTGGTCATTCAGTACATTTAGGTCATCAGCAGCATTCTTTTGCCACACAACGTTGCTGAGCCTAGACCTGACCAACTGAAGCACTCCAGATCATAACACTGCATCCAGAGGCATGTATAGTGGCCACTATTCATGCGGGGTGCATCACTTTATGTGCTTCCATTCCCTACAGTATATCTCTGATATAGGGTCAATCTGGACTCATCAGACCACATTTAATTGCCTCCAATCTTCCAATCTTTATGGTCCCTAGTAAGTTGAAGCCCTTTTTGATTAGCCTTGATATTAAGTGGTTTTCTTATGACCACAGCTGTTTTTAAGTGTTTAAGTGATCATGATTCTCCATTCATGATTTTTTCTGAACACAGTTCTTCCAATGGTGGCAGAGTTGCTTAATGGTGTCACCTTGTGCCTTAAGCGTCTTGGTCTGATTCCCGCCTCTTTGTGCATGGAGTTTGCATGTTCTTCCCATGCTTTAACATCATCCGGGTTTCGGTGGTGACTTTTTTTTTGTTCAGGCAGTGTACACGGGTTGCATTAAGCATATTGATGATACTCATCACTAGTCAGTATCATTCAACTGCTAATCCTTGATAATATGAACTTTCTACAACAGATATATGTATATCTGTTGATTGTTGATTCATTGTAACCTGCTAAAACAGCTGAAAAAAAAAAAAGCTGTAAAAATTGGCAAAAAATGGGTACATCACTGTAACAAATAAATTTTTTTTTATTAGTGAACACATTCTTAGGCAACAATGAATAAAACAAACACCACCATAAACACCATACTCTATTTCCACTATAGTTTTATTCATCTAAAAAAAATGACATTAAACAGATTGTTTTTTCAATGACATTGGCCAAAAAAAAAATTATAATAATTTCAGTACAATGACATGAGTAAACTCATATTCACGCTCTTTTTACAGATAGTGGCATTGTGGCAAAACTAATCAACACTTTTTTTTTTGTAGGTTTGCCCTAAAATTCCTTAATGTACAAACTGTACATGCATATATGCAATAAGTTGCATGTTTTTTTTTTACATGATCTCTCGATTATTTCACTTGGCAGAAAAATTTTATTTATTCATGACAAGTCATTACTTTGTGCCGAAAACCATCACAATACGGCTGTGCCATCAGCGACACTTAGTAGCAGCATCACAGTCTTCATAGTTAAAATAAATTCATGATAAACACGATGATGGCCCTGCCCTGCACGGTGTTTGTATAGACAGTTTCTCAGTATTTAGATTGCACACCACACAAATACAATTACACAGGATGTTATACAAATAAAGATTCAAGCAAGCTCCAGAGTAAATCAGTGCACATGTACAGTAGATTTTTTATACACAACCATACTTTCAGAACATGAATACATATCAGACATTTTGTGGATTAATGATTTTCAGTGTTTCAAGGTGAAAGGTCAAAAGTTCATTAGAATATCACGCTCCTGCACACTAGTGACGAAGGATTTTCCAAAAACAAAGGAGTGAAGGCCTGGCCGCAGCTTCTCTGCCATTGCCATGATGATGTTCAGGTCTCCTTCTACATTTAAGTCAAGGTCTGTCTTCAGATTACGCAATGACCGGAATGGCTTCTTCCCCTTCTGACTAGAAACGACATTATCACCGACAACAAATGAATTTGTTTTGTTATCTGATACTAATTAACATGAACAGTCATTGTAAAAGTTTAACTTGATACTTAACAAATATATTTATAATCAATTTAGTGACTAGATCTGTGAATATAGTCGAGGATTATAATACATACGTCTCATCCTCGATATATCTGAGTAGCGTCAGAGCCTTCCTGTGCAGTATTAGGAGAAAATGGGACAAAAATACACTTCGAAGGCTTAGACCTGGCTTCAAGAGGAAAACCTACACACACACACGCACACGCACACACACAAAAAAGACATTTGTAACAATGATCATGAATTATGTTTAGACAAACATCAAGGAATCCATGGATGTATTTTCATAATCAATTTACACAAAAGTGTCAAACACATACATGCACATGATAAAAAAAAGAGAACAGCTTGTACCTCATCTATAAAAGACTTTACCAGTGTATCCTTGTGCATGACATCCTGAAATATGTTCCTAGAAAAAGGAAAATAGCATGATTATTATTGTGCTACTGAAATTCTTGGTAATTAAAAAGTGTTAAAGGTTACATTGTTTGCATGTACAGTATGTATATATAACCATAACCATTTCTTTCATAGAGAGCATATATATAGAACTATGTATACATCAAATTACTGGGCTGAATCAAGCAAGGAAAACCAACTAAGGAGATTTACAAGATTTACTGGAACTGGTTTAAGAACCCTATATCAAAACCTGGAAGGAAAGTGCTGAACTGTCAAGTTTGTGAAAGAAATGTGGTTGGGGAAAAATATATATAAATGGAGAAACGCTTGGTGAAGTTGCATGCTAAAACCAAAACCATAGCTATGTATGAAAGTGAAAATAAAAGCATTTCCATAAGCACACAATGTTGTAAGAACTCATAGGATTGGGACTAAACAGCTGTGTGGCCATGAGAAAACCACTTGTGAGTGAGTCCAAACAGAAAAAGGCTTCAATTTAATAGAGAGCTGATTGGACTTTGGGGCAAAGAAAATAGGACATGTGGTCTGGTCAGTTCAGACTGACCATATTTCAGAGCGAACGGCGCGTCAGAGTAAGAAGGAAGAGAAGCACCCATCATACATACAGTAATGCCCACTGTACAAGCCTCTGAAGGCAATGTTATGATCTGGGGTTGCTTCAGATGGTCAGATCTAGGCTCAGCAACGTTATGTGACAATTAAATGAAGTCAGGTGTGACCTGAATGTACTGGATGACCAGGTTATCATGGTTTTTCCTCCCTGATGGCAGAATGTCCCAGAAAGAGTGTTTCTGGGAGCATAAGGAATCATTTTCACACATGAACTGGCCACCACGTTGCGTGAATAAAGCTAAAGGTGACTGAATGAAATCTTCATTGCACAGGCAGTATAGAATAAAACAACTAGCTACATGGTGAAATTAGATTGTCTAAGGAAGAATTGGAAATAAGGTCTTCTTTAACTGAGCACTAAGAAAAACGTTAAATCAAATTACACTTACAAAGAGGTTTCATAACGTCATTGTGATTCTGTGTCTTTACTCAGATGAGACAAAAAGTGGCAACAACCTCGCCACCCCGTCCCTGCGGCCGACATAGTCAAAGTGCACCACTTAAACAAACATCAAATGATGCAAATGCACTTCCATATATCATGCTGTGCTCCTTACTACACCCCCCCGTTCGCTGGAGAGCTAAAGTTGTCCTACTGTTCTTAAAGGCAGTCACAGCATGTGGTTTTTAGAGGTTTCCTTCAGCTTTCAGAAACAGTCCTGATGACGTCTAACAAGCCCGTTACTTCTTATTTGCATTCTTTCTTAATTGACCAGCTTCCCAATACGCCAATTTAATACTTCTTGCTGAACTACCTCATACACTCAATGCATTATTTATGCAACACAAATTCAAATCGCTACTCTTTACAACCGTGGTTAACAGAAAAGCACACACCCACAAACCTTGAGGCTACAATAGCCACAGATAACTTTGCACCACACAATTTCTCCCTATTTTAGTGACCCTGTTTTTCTGCTCAGCACAGTAGTAAAGAGTGTTTATTAGAAATTCTGTGAACTTCATGTCAGCATGAACCTGTCTGGGCATTTTCTTAATCTCCAACTATTCTTTTGCTGTTTAGATGTTTTTTTGTTTTTTTTCTCAAACCATTCCTTGTATAGGAATTTAAAGCTGTGTTGTGTAAAAAAAAAAAAAAAAAATCTGTTTAGCTGATTAGCTGTTTCTGAAAAATTCCAACTAGTCTGTCTGGTAACCAGGTCACAGACAAAGTTACCACAATCTAATTTCTCCCCCATTCTGATGTTTGTTTTTAACAATAAATTAAAGTTGATTACCTAACGATTTTACGCGTTGCGCTGCTGCAAATTCATTGGATGATAAAGCTACGTAATGAATAACTGTACAGGTGTTCCTAGTAAAATGGATGATGAGTGCATGTTTTACAAACTTGCATTTCACAAAATCTTGCATACAATTCAAGCAGACAATTAAGCAAAATGACTGACAAATAAACTCGTGAGAAATTTCTTTTTTTTTGTCTGATTATGCATGCATTGTGTGAACAGACGTACAAGTCAGGAGTGAACGACTCCTGTATGTTGATGAGCTGGTCAGGGCTGATTTCTTCCTCGCTGGTAGTCTTCCAAAGGGCGCTGAGCTCAGCCCGCATGTAGCGGCGCTGATGGTATGTGTGTTCGTGGCAGGGAGGCATCTGCTTTACTGTGTTAATGTCCACGTCGATGTGGGTAGATGGACAGGGAGAAGAGAGGACCTGTCGGTAAGGCAACACAACACTCCCTGTGGAGTCCTGCGTGCAGACAGAGGACACGGATTGACTTACTCTCCACACTGCACATTCATCAATCACTCCACAATCACACCAAGTACAGGCTAGAGGGTTAGGACACATGGGATTTTATTTTTAGTGCGAACCTTTAATACTAAAACACATTTAGACACGGAAACATAATTGAAACCAGTCTGGTCACTTTTGATTATTCATTTACAAGATCCAAAACTAATTGGATAACTATAAACTCCTTTGTTTCCTCACAATGATGACAAAGACAAACCAGGTTAAATGTTAGTGGGGAAATTGCCAGCATTCTTAATAATGCATATTCTTGGCATCAGAAAACAAGCTGATTCAACAGAAATACTGTACTGTACAGTAGGTCTGGGTTCTCACACTCATTCATTCTCTATACTGCTTCTCCTATTCAGGGTCACGGGAGGCCCTGAGCCTGTCCCAGGAGACTCAGAGCACTAGGCGTGGTATACCCTAGATGTGGAACAAATGTATTACAGGGCACACAAACACACACACTCACTGACACACTACGGGCAATTTCACCAGTTAGCCTAAACCAGAGTACCCGGAGGAAACCTACCAAGCACGGGAAGAACACGAAAGCTCCATGCACAGAGACTCGATGGAGGGACTCAAACCCTTGACCACGGAAGTGCAAGGCCGCAGTGCTAACCACTACACCACCGTGTAAGGCTGGGAATTTAATTTAAAAATAATCTAATCCGATATTCATAGCCCTCTAAAAGGCAGCACATGGTTTAGTGGTTAGCACTGTGGCCTTGCACCTCCAGGGTCAGGATTTGATTCCCACCTTGGGGTCTGTGTGGAGATTGCATGTTATCTCCATGCTTGGTGGGTTTCCTCTGGGTACTCTGGTTTTCTTCCACAGTCCAAAGACATGCAGATTAGGCTAATCCAAATTGTCTGTAGTGTGTGTGTGTGTGTGTGTGTGTGTGTGTGTGTGTGTGCCCTGCAATAAATTGGCACCTTGTCTAGGGCTTCAGGTGACCTGCGACCCTGTACAGGATAAGCGGTATAGAAGATGAATGCGCCTCCGAGTGGCGCAATGGTAAAGTACTCGCCCTATCATCCGGAGGTCGCGAGTTCAATTCCCGGGTGATGCTCTCGCAGCCGGAGGTCTAGAGAGAGCTGATTGGCCGAGCCCCCTCAGAGGGGAGGGATGAGAGGTACTTAGTGCTCCCACATTAATCACGGCTCTACAGCCAATCAGGGGCGTCTGTGAGTTCGCGCAAGCGGAAGGTGCGAATAGCGCTGTCCTCCGAGTGTGTTACGCTCCTGTCCTGTCCCCTTAAAATCTTACACTACAATGTGTATAGTCACATGACTCTGCCCTCTCCATGGAAGCAAGATGGAGAACTCTTTCTTTAGAAAAAACTTTCCATCTTTAATAGTTTAACTTTCCCAAATTTAATCTTTAAAAAAAATTAAAAATAAATAAATAAACCTACTAATTCATTAATCATAATTTGATGTAAAATATTAAATTAATAATGATATTGACTTGAGGTCATATGGCCCAGCACTAGTTCCTAGCCAGTACAACAAAGTCTGTAAAGGAGTAATGTGTTGCCAAGTATGAAGTTGTGTACCTTGAGCAAGCCTTGAACGAACAAGCCAGTGTCGTATTTAAAAGTGCCGTCAGCTCGGCACAGTCGTGAGCACTTCCTCTCAGCGGGAGTGAGGAACAGACATAGTGTCAGCACAATCTACGGCACAAAACAGCTCAACCAGTTAACCTACTGTGCTCGCAACAGTAAGCATTTCTGTATTGAATGTGGCATTAATACTGAGCATGCAGGAGTGTTTCTATGTGTGTGCAGACCTTATTGACTTTGTCTGGATTACTGCCAACAACTATGGAGCAGCCACAAGTCTGTAGATGAGAGCTGATGGCTCTACGGGAAGGAAAAAAAAAAAAAAAAAAAAAAAGACTTGGAGAGTGAGGCTATTTACATTGCACTTCACACATGCAAATACACGTATTGATGGAAACTTGGCCAGTCATTCACAAGTAATTTTTTACAAACATGTTTACACATTATTTTCCAGTAAGTACTGTATTTAAGTGAGACTTTGTAATCATTTGAAAAGATATTCTCACTTGTGGAGAAAGTCCTCATGACAGCTGTCACCTATATCATCATCATTCAGTAACGTGTCTTTGATCTATTACAAAAGAAATATCAGAGTGTTTTATTTATACAAAACTAATAATGATATACAAAAAAATAAAAAGTGGAAGTATGAGTGAACATGAGAGATCATGAGACAGAGAGAGAAAGAGACTTACATCAACTTCCTCTGGTACGCTGTGAGTCTTCATGGATGAGAGAAGCTCCATGATAGGAACAATCTCAGAGGTTAATAAACCAATAATGCCGTAACCCTGCAATACAGTAACAAATATATTCAACGGATTTTAGAAGGCAAAGTTTTTACAGGTTTTAAAGCACAGATAAGGCTACAGACCTTCTGCATATAAATGCGTCCTTTGCGAACAGTGTGCTTGAGCCTTTCCACACACACGCTGTGCAGCGGAAGGTAGAAATCCAATTCTGACTGGGGCAGAATGATGGACAGCGCGCACGTGTTCTTGTCGCCCTTTAACTCGCCATCGAATATTAGTGACACGATGATCACGCCTTTCTCTGCCAAAACGAAGAACTTCACGTCCACGGCACCGCTCTCGGCACTGCGAAGAATCTCGCCATTCAGAGTGTGATTTGCCAGAAACGTCACCTCGCCGTCACTGAGCAACATCGATCCCTGACCTTTGGGGGCCCAGATGTGCCAGACGCGGGGTCCCAGAATGTTGTCCCAGTAGGCAAATGTGGCTGCCAACAGAGGGCACCATCCTTCCAGCACCACCTCTGTTTTAGCCACAGCTGGAGACTGCGGTGGGCAACCAGCGGACATGGCACCTTACGACTCCGAATCTCTCCCAGTGGCCCTCTCTTCCTGAGTTTACAAGCAGATCATTAACTCTATTTACTGGTGTTTTATTCAGCCACCTATTAAAAATCCTATAAAGCAGAAAAGAAAAAGTGGTTAAAATTTTAACAAGCTAACGGAAGATGATCCCAGGAAATGATCCATCAGTGCAATATGAATAACTCCTTACAATCGGTACTGAACATCCTTATTAACTTGAGAGCGTTAAGTTGATATAGTTCTATGCAAAATTTGCATGCAAGCTTTAGGTGTTTTTTTTAGACATTAAATAACGTAGCATAGCAACTAAAAAGAGTCTAAATCCACAACAATATTAATAAAAAAATTTTGCTTCTTATCTGGATGCTATAATTAATTTGTTTAAATGTGTATTTTAAATCACTCGTTCACGATTTGAGTTCTGAAATACAGTATGGCTGTGCCATCAAGGAGGAAAAACTCCTTGTTATAGATGTGATAACCTGGTCATTCAGTACATTCAGGTCATCAGCAGACTTCATTTTATTACCACATGAGGTTGCCGAGCCTAAACCTGACCAACTGAAGCAATGCAAGATCATAACACTGATAACACACAGAGACTTGTACAATGGTCAGGATGAATGCACTGCTTCATCGCTTCTCTTCCTACCCTGATGCAACCATCACTCTGAAACAGGCTCAATGTGGACTCATCAGACCTGACATGACCTTTTTCCATTGCTCCAATCAAGTCCAATCATTATTCTCCATAGAAAACTGAATCTTTTTTTCTTTTTCTGAATAGTCTCACCAACGAGTGGTTTTCTTACAGTCACACAGCTGTGAGTTGTCAAACTGTGTGTGTCTGTGTGAAAATGTTCTTGCTTTTTTTCTCTCTCTTTTTTTTCTTTTCTGCTCTCAAACTTTTATGATGCAAGCGTTTCACCAAGCGTTTAAGTAATCTCCGATCACGGTCACTCATGATTTTTTCCCCAACCTCATTCTTTCCATAACATTAATGGATTAGCACAGTAGTTGCAGGTTTTAATAATGCATTTTAATTTTAATAGTTTTAAATCCAACTCCATTAAGTTTAGCACTCTCCTTAGCTGTTTATTTGCTTGATGCAGGACAATGATTTGACTCTTCTGAAACGGTGTCTTTTTTGGGGGCCAGGTAGTGTATAGAGGGCTGGAAAGGGATGGGTTCCTTAAGTCACTTACAGTATAAAATGATTCATAAGAGAAAGAAAGAGATTCCAAGGCAAAAACAACATACCCCGATTTACTTCTTTACTCAGTAGGGGACTGGTGGCTGATTAGAAAGTGTTTCAAAGGCCTGGGTTCGAGTCCCAGCCACTGGATGCAGTGCCGGTCCCAAGCCCGGATAAAATGGGAGGGCTGTGTCAGGAAGGGCATCCGGTGTAAAAACCTGTGGTAAGCTTGTATGTGCGGACCGGATGGTCTGCTGTGGCGACCCCTTGCCGGGGGGGTCAGCAGCCGAAAGACCAACAACAACTTTGTTCCCCTACTGCTAAAAGTGGCATGTCACATAAACCTCCACCTGACTCTCAGCTCCACTGTGAGGAGCAATATCCTACAGTGTCTGGACTTCTTCCAGTGCGATGCTACAGCAAGTCTGCAGAGCATCTATCACATGCGCTTCAACCCACACTCGCACATCTGAAAAAGAAAAACCAGCCTGTGGCATTCAGCATTTATTCCATCCAAGCTTATAAGGAAGATTCTGGATCTGTGATTTTACCACCGCTTTTAGATACTGAATCCTAGACTTACTTACTGCTTACGCCTCACTGTGTAGCTGTGATTCGTTTGATCTTCTGCATAGTCAGTAGTGTTGATCTACTTCAATTACTACACTAAGCATCCAGGGCAAAGAATGTATACAAAGACTGTATACATAGAGGAGGTTGTAATAGAGCAATCTAAGGATGATAATGTGCATGAGACAGTGGCGTATAATGCGGAGTTGGCAAGGGACATGCCTGTAGGTTTGGATTCCATCACGTCGTGCTGCCTAGGCAAGCTCATCAAGACAACAGTAACTTATCTCAATGATTTTAATTCAAGATTAAATTTAAGGTAGTTGTGTTTCACAGTTATTCCTCTGTATGATTTGTATACATTAAAATCGTTTCTTTAAGAAAGCATCACAATCTGGAGCAGAGTACACAGGATTACAGAACTTGCAAAAGACATGACAGTGGAAGATGAGTGCAATGATGCATGATAAATGCATACGATAAAAAATATTTAGAACAATAAATACTCAGGACAGTGTCTAAAAAGAAGACAGAACAAAAGTACTGAATGGAAGAAACTGTGGGCTCTACCTTATAGTGCAACTGAGTAGGGGAAAAAAATGGTGAAAAAGGAAGTAGCAAGTTCAATAGTAAAATATGTCTCATGACAGCAAAAGTGTGTCAAAACAGCAAGTGCTAGTCATACTTGGGTGAGTGTTGGGGCCAGCAATGTATTGGTGTGGTGGTGTAATACAACCCCTTTTTTTTATTAACATTTTTTCTTGTTTGTTGTTCATAGTGTTTCAGAACAATGACAAGTGATATTTGAAAGTAAATAACATGCATGAACATGCAAACCTCACATACAGAGATAGGAGGTGAGATTCAAACCTCTAACCCTGATAGCGCTAACCATTGAGTCATTGTGTTTTTCAAGTGACCATAAATATTGTCACACATGACTGACAGGTGTTTCTTGTTACCCAGACGAGCCCGGTTAGACTGATGTTTTTGAAAATGAACAGCTCTGAATGCCTAGTCTTTGGCTGAGCCCCAGGGTTTTGCCTTTAAACACCACACTTGTTCTTAGAAAGAATGAACCAACATGAAGACCAGAGAGCTGCCTGTGGGAGAAAGCAGGCCATTTTAAAGCTGAAAAAACATTAAAAACTCAATCAGAGACAATGCACAAAAACTGAGCATAGCAAATACAACAATTTGGAATCTCCCGAAAAAGAAAAAAAACTTTAGTGTACTAAAAATCAGATATCAAACTTGTTGGTTAATGACAGAAACATTGTAAGAAGCTTACAGCTGAGAAGAATAACAAACAGTCAGTGACATCACTCATCATTAACAACTTACAAAGGAGGGGTGAAGGTAACACAATCCAATGTGAGAGCGGAAATACAGAGGTCATACCACAAGATACAACCCACTCATCAGAAGGCCAGATTGAAATTTGCAAAGAAATACAGAGATGAGCAAAAAATGCTCTGGAAATAGGATAAAGGTCTAACAAAGGATGGAAAAAGAAACATTCTGGTTCAGCTTCCAAAACATATGGTGTTTTAAGGAAGGTTAAGTGCGTTAGGACACACAGTATGACTGCAGATCAATCCCTGCTATCCGTTTTCACCCAAATAAGGGTGGGTTCCCTACTGAGTCTGGTTCTTCTCACAGTCATCCTCGACTTGCTCATCAGGGACAATCTTATCATTCTGATTCATACACGATCACATTTCATACAAAGTTTAATAATTCTTTTGATTGTGTAAAGCTGCTTTGCGACAATGTCAATTGTTAAAAGCGTTATACAAATAAAATTGAATTGAATTGAATTAAGTGGTGCTGCACCATGCTGCCGGTGCTGATGGTGCTGATGATGATGATGGCTTGGGCTTTTATGGCTGTTTCTGGAATGTGCTCACTAATCTTTCAAAGGTGATTGAACTCATGATGCCTTCTTAAACCTGAATAAGGTTTACTAGTCAATATTGTTTATCATCTACTAGTCTAGTCAACAGAGTTTTTTATTTATTTATTTTTTTTAACCTCACTGGCATTTCTGTAGGCTGCAATGGCAAACACCAAACACATTATCTCACCAGAAACTAATTAAAGATGAAGGTTAATTCATTTAGAAAGCAATCCTTACAGCTGTTACTATATACAGCCGAGTACCACAAACATTATACAAGATATGGGCTAGCAAACCTCACACCGAGTGATGTGGAGCATGTGGAGTGCTCCACATCACTCCACCTCAATCCATATCACTCCACCTCACACCATATCACTCCACCTCACTCCATATCACTCCACCTCACTCCATATCACACCACCTCACTCCATATCACTCCACCTCACTCCATATCACTCCACCTCACTCCATATCACACCACCTCACTCCATATCACTCCACCTCACTCCATATCACTCCACCTCACTCCATATCACACCACCTCACTCCATATCACTCCACCTC
>JAQMYJ010000039.1:21261095-21276590 GCA_030014305.1 Clarias laeviceps
ATCACTCCACCTCACTCCATATCACTCCACCTCACTCCATATCACACCACCTCACTCCACCTCACTCCATATCACTCCACCTCACTCCATATCACTCCACCTCACTCCATATCACTCCACCTCACTCCACATCACTCCACACCACTCACAGTAAAATGAGCTGTAGTCATTATCGACTCTATTCCTGAACAGACTACTATATGGAGAGAAATATATAACTATAAACACTTCCAGTTGTGTTAAATGTCATGTATGTGAATGTCTCACCTGTTATTATGGACTCGGTAATAAAAAACGAAAGCAGCACGAGCTCCTGCTCTTCCTGTGTTGTGACAGGACCCACGAAGAAGAGCGCCGCCCTGCTCAGGTCCTCAGTGTTCACAGCGCTGCCCTCTGCTGGAAGGTTTATTTATATATTCTGGTGCATTACTTGTACCTTGTTATTGTGTTAGACTCCCCGGAACAGCCTTGACCTTAACTACTATGTGTTAGCACTGCCTGGAAGGTTATACTGTACATGTACTGTGTATAGTAGTTATGTTTATATGAGCCTCTTTATGTCCAGAATTATGTACTGTAAATTAGCAGGAAAGTGTAAGGGAGAGTTGAAGTTGTTTTACCTTTTTGCTTCATTTTTATATGTTACTATCTAAACTGGTATTAAACTGCTATTACTGTGCTTGTTTAAGCATTTAGCTCAGTCCTAGCCTAGACATAAAAACAAGGCCAAACGTGTACGCGTCCACACACACACACACACACACACACACACAAGTTTTAAGATAAATTAAAAGATGAAGAACAGGGTGGCATGGTGGCATAGTGGTTAGCACTGTGGCCTCACCTCGCACCTCAAGGGTCGAAGGTTCGAGTCCAGCCTCGGGTCTATGTTCATGAGGTTTGCATGGTTTCCTTGCACTTTCCTCTGTGGGTTTCCTCCCACAGTCCAAAGACATGAGATTAAGCTAACTGGCGCTCCACACGTAGTGTATTTGCCCTGCAATGGATTGGCACCCTGTCTGGGGCGTACCCGGCCTCATGCCCAAAGACCTTGGATAGGCTCCAGCCCCCCCCCCCCCCCACACACACACACACACACAACCTTGTATATGATAAGCAGTATAGAAAATAAATTAATGAATGATAAAAAAGGAAGAAATATTGCTTGATGTTGCCGCCACACTTTGATATGCTTACTGGCCGGGAGAGAAGGACAAACACACGCACTCATGATGTGTCTGAAGATCTCTGTTTATTATCAGCATAGAGAGAATATTTAAGCTTTTCGCCAGGGGCCCTGTGTCACATACATCCCATACATCAAAAGAACCAGTCGTTAACATGTAAGTCAAAGAGAGACCCGGAGACAGACAGACAGATAATAGGAAACACATTAGCATTTTCCATTTAAGCAAAAGGGCTCCAGCAAACACAAGCTGTTTATATCTGAACCCGGATGCACTAAAAAAAATGTTACCATGCAAGGAATCAGGAGACACAATGAGGGGTTGTTTATGGGCATAGAGGCCTGGGAAAGTTCACATTATATTACAAAACGTAAAGAGAGAGGGAGAGAGAGCGAGAGAGAGAGAGAGAGAGATGCTAGTTAAATGTAATATTCCACACACATGGTCATGAGGATTGAGTTTTTCCATCCTTTGCAGGTAAAACAGCCTCTGGCTCTTCTAGTAAGACTATTCACTAGATGTTAGCACATGGATGTGGGAATCCGAGCTCTTTCAGCCACAAGAGCATTACTGAGGTAAGCCACTGATGTCAAAGTAGGAGGCCTGGGGGCAGACAGAGTTTCATTTGATTCCACGCATTTTAAGTAGGGTTGAGCTCAGAGCTCTGTGCAGGCTACTCTGTCTTCATGGACCACACTTTGTGCACAGCAGTATTGTCATACTGGAACTTCTTCAGCTCCTTAGATCCAATGAAGGGAAATCCAGATGTGTTGCAAAGGTTTGAGGAAGAACCACATATTCATGGTTAAGATAAGTCCAAGATATTGTGCGAACTTTCACATGTCTCTATGTGTGTCCATAACAAAACTCCCCTCATTGTGCCCCTTCAGTCCTTATATGGTAATACTTGATTTTGCCGGTGTCCAGACTAATACACAGGCAAACCAGAAAATGCTAATGTGTTTTCTATAGTCTGTCTGTGTCCGGTTCGGTATATGACTTACATGTTAATGACTTTTGTTCTTTAAATGTACAGGATGTACGTGACACAGTGCACCTGGCCAAAAGCTTAAATATTAATCTTCGCTGATAATAAACAGATAACATTATGCGTGTGTGTGTGTTTGTCTCTCTCCCAGTTCGTGGCTGGCCAGTAAGCGTATTGAGGCATGACAGACACTTACTCACTCACTTACTCACTCACTCACTCACTCATCGTCTATACAGTACCACTTGATCTTGTACAGGGTTGCAAGGGCCTGAAGCCTATAGCAGGAGACTTATGGCATGAGGCGGGATACACGCTGGACAAGGTGCCAATCCATCGCAGAGCACACACACATATACACACATACATACATTCACTCACTACATGCAATTTGGGAACGCCAATTAGCCTAATTTGCATGTCTTTAGACCGTGGAAAGAAACCGGAGTACCTGGAGGAAACCCAGCAAGCACGGGGAGAAACATGCAAACTCCATGGACACAGAGCCAAGGCAAGAATCGAACCTAGACCCTGAAGGTGCAAAGCAACAGTGCTAACCATAGCTATGCACAATTAACACACTCACTCATCGTCTATACCGCTTAATCCTGTATACAGGGTCGCAGGGGGCTTAGGGCACAAGGCAGGGTATATCATACACACACTCACACACTCATTCACACACTTTGGGCAATTACAGACCCGAGGCGGGAATCAAACCCAGATCCTGGCGGTGCAAGGCGACACTGATAACCACAGCTATGCACAATTAACACAATATAATCATATAATCATATTTCTTTTGCTACATGCAAGACTATTTTGGATTGTGCAGTTATAGTACTAATATGATTATTTACAAGGAAGATAAATTCGCTGCAGGCTGAGCATTTTCAATCATCTTCATGTGTGCTGCACTTGCTTATGATTCTTTTTACAATAGAGATGCAGTAAAGGTCCAATATTTCTGACAGTGCCAAAACATGTTTGTGAGCCATCTTTGGCACTGAATCAGCCACTAATGAGCATATCATAATGAAACGATTTTAAAAGTGGCAGATTTACCTAATGATTAAGGACTTCTTTCATGATGTGTGATTTTTCCCTGCAACAAGATTATTGTGGTGGAAATCATACGGTGTAAAGCAGGCTTTGTGACCTTCACTGGCAAGAACCACATCAAACATGCAAACTGGCTCAGACTCCTGGCTCATGTAGAATGTTCAGTTTGCACCTGTCCTGTTTATTCATCCCCCTTTTTTATCTCAGCCTTGATGGAATAAAAAAAAACAAAAAAAAAAACACAAAAATGCCAGAGCACTTTGGCTATAATGGATAATATGGAAATTTGACTATGTAACACTGCATACAAGACATATGATTGAAAGGTTCTGTTAAAAAGTATATTATTATTTTAACACAAAAACACCTCTTCGTTTAAACACCTTCTACCTGAGACTGATGTATTGAGAAGGAAAGTGATTCCAGCTGTTAGACAGCTGCTGCTGTGTTTAACTATGTGATGTGCCTTTGTTCACTGTCACGCCGTATCACATGTCTGAAACAGGTCTATTTGGGATTATTCATCCCAAACATCTGAACTTTAATTTCATTTTGGCAAAGGGGAAAACGGTATAAATGCCATTTTGATCCAGCTGTTCCATATGGCACGCACAGCAAGACATAAAAAATTTACATTGCGCATCATTAAGTCTCCAAATACACCTGAATCGGATCTACAGTGTCCTTTCGCTCTACAAATCTAGTGTACTATGTGAGTTTGGTATTTCATATTTGTGTGTGTCTCACACCATACATGATGTGTGGCTTGCTGGCAACAGGTCACGCTGTGCACAGCATGGTTCTTTGTTCAGACGATTCCTCTTCGACTTTGCAGGTTCTCAGAGGAAGAGATATAGGCATTCGAGTTGTCATGGTAACAATAGTGCACAGCACTGTTAGCAACACTTTTAGGCAGCGCCTAGCAACCGTCTCCATGCATCTAATGGCCAGGTTACTAGACAGCACAGCCAAGAAATCTTTGGATTACAATGGATGCTGCCTCCGTATCACTTCTCACAACAACTACATGTCAACAGTACTTTCAGAGATAAGACAGTGTTTTTATGTGCATGCATATATATATATATATATATATATATATATACAGTATACGTGTGTGTGTTGAGATCTCTCTTTCTCTCTTCCCATGCCCCATGTGCATCTATAAATTCCTTTAAAGACAATACCTCCCTTAAACAGGATGCATTGCACTAATTAGGTGTTGTCATGCCTCTTGTTGATTGAACCATTATGTCAGCCTGAGTGATTTCCCTCCACTCCATTCATTCTGTAAGCATGCGGTGGTGTGGAAGAGAGGAGATGCTCGCCACCCACTTTCACCGGCACTGAAGGGGACTATTATTTCTGTAGCAGCCCGCCTATTCCCAGCAGTCTTTTTACAACACGTATACAATGGCACTAGTGAAGCTAAAATTAAGCGCTGGCATCTGAGTGCAAATCTGATAGAACAGGCTTTCTGTAGGCTGCTCATGTGATGGTTCTAGAAGATACCGTGAGATTTATGACTGGCACTCAGCTAGTGACATGTTGATCCTCCAGCGCCGTTTGTTCCACCATTCTCAATTTGGCAGGATGAAATCAGGCTCCGAATCTCTTTTGTTTCCTCACAATGTTCTCAAGCGCTGAACATTTGAGTAGGCATCAATTAAGCTGGCACTGACACTCAGTGCTAACATATAGATAATCTTAAGCTGGTTTAGACATGGCAGGTTTATTCATTTATACTGTAGTTTTATACTGCGCTTCTCTTATAACCTTAGAAATGATGTTCTTTTCAACTGTAGATGACATGACTGCAGGTACCAAACCCTGTGCAACATGACTTTTATAAATAATTGCTCGATAGCTTCATGTTTCAGTCTAAGTATCGCTCATTAGAGCTATTTGTTAGCTCCCATCAGACACTCTTTATCTTCGTCTGTCTGGTTGCGTCTTCATCAGGCAGCAGGTGGTTCCTCAGGTCAAGCTAGAGGCTAAGCTCATGCATCAGTTCATGCTGCAATATGTGTCTCTGAGGTAGACTCAGTCGCACAGAAAACCTGCACCTGTTTAGGCTCTCACCAAAAACTGACACTAATAGAGCACAGCGAGGTCATTCTGCTGACTATCAGGACAATAAAAAAACTCTACTCTACTCGACACATACTGTGAGAGTCCTCCCCCCTCACCATAAGTCAGACTAGTAATGGGCTAAATTTACTAAATATATTATTAGAAAACCTGCGCTATAACCTTGTGGTTGCATTATTTTTTTTTTTGAAGAGTGTCAGTTTTCTCCCAGTTCTATATATTGCAGCTTACCATTATTGAAGGTGAATAGTGACTGTTTTAAATTCATCGTTGCATGCTTACATCAGTAGAGATAGAGGAAACCTGTCGTCCACACCATTCCACTCCTGGATGCCTTTTCATGTGAAGTATCGAGCGTCAGTGATCTTTGAAATGGGCTTTCCGGAGAAGAGCTCAGCTCTACAGAAACATGATAATAACCTCTCGCAGCAACATCCTGATGCACAGCACTAATTCTATTCTGATGTCAATACAGCACAGGTGGCTCAAGCGGTTAAGGCTGTAAGTTATTGGGTTTCTGATCAGAAGGTTGGGGGTTCGAGTTGCCACTGCTGAGCTCTTGAGCAAGGCCCTTAACCGTATCCTGGCTGACCCTACGCTCTGACCCCAGCTTCCTAACTGAGATAAGCGAAAAAATCTTTTCACTGCTTGGTAAAATACATGTGACAAATAATTGAATCTTAGTCTTAAAGTATAGTAACACTTCATAGCACTCATATGAATGTATACTGTACATGTACTGTGTATATGCATTTATATGTTTTATACACAACCATGAAAAAGAGAACCTCACATTTCAGATATTCATTTTGCTTCACTCTTTACTATTTGGCCCACATGATATTGTTTTAGTTCATTAATGTTGGCAGGCATTTGCTTGTGCACAGCTCTTGTATGTTTCTGCCACAGGATTTCAGTAGGGTTATGGTCTAGACTTTGACTTGGTTATTTTAACACCTTTAATATTAACTTCTATAGCCATTGAGATATTGGTTTTCTAGTGTGCTTAGGATCATTGTCCAGTTGCATGACCCAATTTTAGCCCAGCCTAAGCTGCTGGACAGATGGCCTCACATCTGTCTGAAGAATATTCTGGTATAAAATGGAGCTCATTATTGTCTCAATGTCCAAGATCCCAGGTCCTGCAGTTCAAAACCAAGTCAGAATCATAAACCTTCCATCATCATGCTTATCAGTTGACATGGGTTTTATGAGAGGATTAATCTGTATTAACTTTCAAAAAGATTGCGGAACGGCCAAGTTCGATTCCTGCCTCTGTGTGCATGGAGTTCGCATGTTCTTCCCATGCTTGGATGGGTTTCCTCTGGGTAGTCCGTTTCCCTTTCACAGTTCAAAGACATGCAGATTAGGCTAATTGGCATTCCCCAAATTGTCCATAGTGTGTGAATGAGTGTGTCCTGCAATAGATTGGCACCCCATCATGGTGTACCCTACTTTGTGCCCCAAGTCTCCCGTGACACTGTACACAGCATAAAGTGGTATAGAATATGAGTGAGTGAGTGAGTGAGTGAGTAAGTGAGCTTTAACAAAAACATAGCACTGTGCATAATGACCAACATCTTCACCTTGGTCCCAGAAGTTTTGTGGTTTGTTCAGAAGCAAATCTGCAAACCTTGCAGAATCCTGCTCCATTTTTCTTTTTTGAAGAGAAGGGCCTTTCTCCTCACCACTCTTCCACAAAAGCCTTACTTGTCGAGTCTTTTTTTTGATTGTGCTGTCATAAACACAGAACATTTTATGTGCTTACAGAGACCTTTTCTTAATAAGTGTGAGCATTAATCAGTCTGACTTTGGACTGAATTTGATGAGATGCCCACTCCTGGGAAGACTATCTTAACAGCTCTTCATTTCAAAATAATTCTTCTCACTGTATAATAGTGAATTTCAGAATTTATGGAGATGGCCATTTGGAGATGTCTTGTGTATTTCATTCTTAACACTCACTCACTCACTCACTATACCACTTATCCTGTACCGGGTCACAGAAGGCCTGGAGCCTATCCCAGAGGTCTTGAGACATTAGGCTGGGTACACCCTGGACAGGGTGCCCATTCCATCGGGCACAAGCATGCACACATACAGGCACTCACTCACTCACTCACTCACTAACACTGCAGGTAATTTGGGAATGCCAATTAGCCTAACTTGCATGTCTTTAGAATGCAGCAGGACAGGAACCTGGAGCACCCAAAGGACGGGGAGAACACATAGGTGGGTCTCGAACTCTCGACCCTGGAGGTATTAACCACTATGACACCCTGCTGCCCTCATTGATAAGACCTGACTTTAATAACTCTTTTAATGATTGTAAAAAAAAGAAGTAGTATATATATATATATATATATATATATATATATATATATATATATATATTTTTTTTTTTTTTTTTTTTCTTTTCCACCTGGTTTTTGAATGTTGGTTTACATTTGTGGAAAAAATGACTATATACTGAAATCTATTCCGTTTTGGTGAAGCTATTTGTTTGTTATTTGTTTTGAAGTTATTTTGTTTCTGGTCTTTCTGATAAAGACCAGAAACACGTTGATAGGTGGATATACTTTGTTTTTTCCCATTAGTGTATATTGCATAGATAACCCCTTATGTAATAAGCACCATCAATAAATGTTTAAACACAGTTGTACAGTAGTTAAATATGTAACGAAACACCAAATAATGTCGGTATAAAATATTATAATGTTTGTTTATACAACCATTAAAGACACTAATGTAAATCTTACTTTGCATGGTATTAAGACTTGTAAGCTGAGAGCTAAAACTTTATAACACATTGTACGAATACTTGCAAATAAAGTTACACTGCATTGCAGGTTTAGTTTTTACATTGTCCTTATGAGCAGATACTCTAATGCATTATGGAAAAATGATAATATGGAGTCAGTTAAATTATGCAGGCTGATCCAAGGCTTAATAAGATACTGTATACTTTTATATAACAATCTAAATGCGCATTTAGTTCATTATGCATACTAAATGTTTTCACTGTGTCATGCAGAACTGGTTGAACTGTAATATTCAAACACAGTGATTTTATTTATTTTTTTAACAAGGACTGATCTGAGGGACGCAATTTAAATTAGAATGATTTGTCAGGAAGAAGAATGTGTGTGGCGGTGGAGGGATGGGGATGAGTTATATGAGGTGAATTGTAACTGAGAACATAATATAACTGACAGGACTCAAAGGATATAAAAGAGAACAAATATAAAAAACAACTGCTGATATTTATATTTAGAAAGGGAAATGCAAACTATTTGATTGATACATCATCTTCTCATGATATAGTGCATCCGTACCATTTTAGTGATAATGGAATGTCTGTAAAATGTAACCTAATAACTTTCTTACTGAACAGTCTTTTATCATATACAAAAGCATTACAGTTTGCATTTAATTGTACAATAAAATATTGATTTAGTCAAATTACATTGTCATATTTAGTAGTGTGTCATTTGGCTAACACTTAAGATAGTGGAAATGTTTGAATATGGTAAATGCTGGGTTATGAGAACACTGAAATATTAGACACATCAACAAGAACCAGATTCCTGGGTTGTAATGGTACCACAATCGAGCTGTATGATTTATATTTCATTTTTTATATTTTTTTGAAAATATACCAATATATTTATTATGTAAAAACATCTGAGCAGCATTTGACAGAACATCAAAAAACAGTTTCACAGATTTCCACTGAGTCACAAACACAGCCCCTGGTGCCCACCATGTCAAACAGGTCCTCATGTTGCAATTTCTTTCTTTCTTTTTCTTTTTTTTAATAAAATGGCAGACGATGTTCCTCTTTTCCCAGAGGTTCGCCAAACTTTAGGATCTCCCAGGGGAGAATAGATATTCAGAGCAAAACCAAACACTTCACAACACTTCACTGCTGAGGCTTCTTCCTGTATATAATTGACTTGTTGGGGAAGACAGTTTGAGTTTTTGCAGCAATTCAAAAGTTAATAATAGTAATGGAACCTAAAATGTATAAATAGATCATTTTCCCCCGTCCATAACAAGATATTTATACAACAATATGCCCTCTGCACATGTCTGTACTGTCCAAATGATTCTGTCCAGACAAAACATTGCAGAAAACATATAAATACTTTTTTTTCCCTATAAGTGACTCTGTTTGTATACTATGTGTAAACTCTCACAATTGAATACATCCATATAATATAGACACATACATGCCCATAAATGCACACACTATATTTCAATTGACATACGTACATTCATACGTACATAGGTACCTCAAATGTACATTTACACTAAAGCACACAAACTGAAAGTGTGCTGCTTATCTTGCCGATCTCTACTGGCCACCACGGTTACAGGTCTTTCTCTTTTGACTTTTTTTTCTTTTTTCCATTACTCAGTTTGGTATCAGCGCATCAAGGTTACGCTTTCAGAAAAATCTGGCTTTCAAATCATCTTCATGTTGACACGTCTGGGGCCGCTGGTCTCAGTAAGATCACTGTTGGCTCCTTTCCTCTTGCGTGGAACATACTGAATGTCCACACTTCCTCTGTGCTTGCCTTTGCCTCGGCTCCAAGCGAACAGAAGCAGAAAACAGAAAAGGACCACACCCAGGAAGCTGAGGCAGCCCATTGCTGTAGACACAAGAATGGTAGTGAAGTCCAGTACCATCCTGATTGTGTAATGCTCTGTGCCATTGATCAGGGAGCTATTGTAATCATGGTCAAAGGTGAAGCTGAGGTTGGCATAGAGAGCCCCATCCCTAAGGCCCAGACTTTTAACAGCCAGCGTTATGGACAAGGTGGAATTGCCTGCCGGATTGGAGGCCACGCAGACATACATGCCGCTATCCTGCGGCTCCACTACCCTAAACTCCAGTGAACCATTGCCATGGACAACCATGCGGCCTGTGCTCTTGGTGGTAATGTGTCTTCTGTGGGGTGTCAGCCAGGAGACAGATGGGGGTGGAGCTCCATCTGCTGTACAGTACAACCATGCCTTTTGTCCTTCTTCTGCTTGGGCTGGTTGTGTTGACATGGCAATAACCCTAGGTTTGGTGCATATGACATAGCGGGAGAGCAGTGGCTCAACTATATCACTAAAATATTTCCCAGCCAGAGCAGCGGGAGTTGTGCACTGAGGTTGCACCTCCCCAAATTTTAGCGGCAGTGTCCTTTGAAGTAGCCAGCGCAGACGGCAGTCACACACTAATGAGTTCTGGCCAATCAGGAGGTTCTGCAGGGCCACAGATGCTGGCAGAGTAGCTCTTTCCAGTGTATTCAGACGATTGTAAGAGAGGTCAAGCAGGCGAAGTGACAGTGCTCCTTGGAATGCCTGGGCCTCCACACGCACCAACTGAGCCTTCCGTACATGCAGCACTTCCAGCCGGTCCAGACCACGCAGCCAGCCAGCTGGCAGCACCTTCACGCTGCTATATGACAGGTTCACATGAGTCAAGTAGGACAGGTGGCTCAGCACTGGCACAACTGTAAGGTTTGTATGGGTGATGAAAAGCGTGCTAAGATTCAGTCCCTGCAGAGCTAGAGAGGGCACAACTTCCAGTGCTGGCCAGTGATCCACCTCAAGATGACGCAGTCGGCCCAGTCCCTTGAAGCTGTGTGGTAGAAGTTCTGCAATGTCCAGCTGTCTAAGGCGAAGACTGGTTAGGCTGTGCAGATGTGCCAGTGCGTGACTAGGCACAGCACTCAGGTTACAACGCTGTAGTGTCAGCGAGCGCAATGCAGGCAAGCCACTGAAGGCACGGGGTGCAACAAAAACCAGCTCGTTGTCAGCAAGCTCAAGGACACGCAGACGCCGCTGGTCCTCAAAGCCGTAATCAAGCAGGATAACCAGACGGTTCTGGCTGATGTCCAGCAGAGTGAGCTCACTCAGGCCGGCAAGTGCACCACGTGGCAACAAAGTCAGTTGATTGTTTCGCAGACGCAGTGTTCGTAAACGTGGCTGGGCACGGAAACTTCCGGGCTCCACAGATGACAAGAGGTTGGTGCTCAGGTCAAGCTCCTCTAGCAACAGAAGACCAGAGAAATTCTGTGGTGTGATAATGCGCAGACGGTTTTTGCTGAGATCCAGTGCTCTTGTCTCAATGGGGATGCCCTCGGGCACCTGGGCCAGCCGCTTGCGGTGGCACGAGACAGAGCGTGTGGGCACAGAACACTCACAACGGGCAGGGCAAGCCTGAGCAGGGTACGGGAACAGGAGGAGCGGTAGGAGGGAGAAGCCCACAGCACAGGAGAACAAAGAGAGCAGCATGACCACCTGCAGGATGGGGGAAGGTACAGACAGGGATGCAGAGAACAATAGAGATAGATGTAATTAGTTAGACATTTGTGCACATTCATAAGCATATCCACAAGAGAAAAATGACATCCCTATTTAAAGACACACTTTCAAAAACACAAACAGGTGCACACACAAATAGATAATCACTAATATTTACATGACAGTCAAATGCCTACAAAACCTTTCATGTTTTCACTCTACATCCTAGCTCCTACAATCTAGCTGATTGCAAAACATCTTTCATTCTTGACAGATGTTGTGATGTATTGATTGTAGCATGCACATACGCATACCTACACATGCACAAGTATCCCTTTGTAGCAAACATGCTATTTCTATGGAAACCCCACATCCCCTCGTTTTCCAAGTCAGAATCAATAAAAGATTCATTGATTTATATCGCATAAAGAGTCTACCCATCGTTCCCTCTCAGACTTCACATGTTTAAACCTCATTGACAGCGAGCAGCAAGTGTACTTATGGTGATCAATTCACCATCTGCCAGAAATGAAAAAGTGGTTTATACAGTGCCTTTATACAGTATGCAGTTAAAGCAGAAGCTACAGGGTCATTCATTAATGCCATTAAAAGTATGACTTTTCCCTTATCACAAGCCTCACAGCAGGTTCAGCAGCTCCCCAAAGAGGTGCAATCTCATTTCACATCCTTACATGCTTACATGATCATCACATCCCCTCACAGTTCAGCAGGGTGCTATTCACAACTTGCTTCTTGCACTACTCTATTCCTATATGCAGGGTAATTGTAGGAGCTCTTCGCCACTCATCCTCTTCAGACATTAATAGCAATAGATTTAGGCTAATTTCAATGTATTTCAGTATGATGAGATGGGCAATTTATTCCTATATTGTACTATATGACTAGTTACTATATGAATAGTTCATAATATACTCGTCCTCATTTGCTCTGACACACAAGGTTGTTGATAACAAAACGATTCATTTAAAAACCGTTATAGAGGTTTTAAACTTTCATGTTTTAAGCTAACCACAACACATAGCAGCCCTGAGCAAAAGCCACAAAAGAATCTAATCATATACAATAGTTTCTATCTGTCAAGTGATCAGTATAGTGGAAATACCAGCTTTAAAATATTACAAATGTCATGAGTACATTATGTGCATGTTGAAACTAAGAAAAGGACTATTACACTCTTACTGTCACTCCAGCAGTGATTAATTACAGCATTGCATTGTTTAATATCTGCAATATGTTCTGTGAAATAGGACATTATGTGTTAGTTTGAATAAAGTTAGTTCGTACTGCAACCTTCTGTTTCACTTCCCAGTCAATATGTCGCTTTTTTCCTCATCTTCCTCCTGCTTTCATTTGCACTGGTTTTGCTGTGTTTTGTAAATATCATGCACTTACAGTAATATGTTGGAAATAAAAGTGTAGAAATAACATTACAACACTTAAAAGATGCACAAGTGATTTGTGTCCAAGAACATGGAATGCATGTGCACTGTGTGGGAAACATTCACTTTGTCTGGTTCTATCCACTATTGCGGCAATGTTATAATCCTTAGGGGATGGACCAAAATAAAGGAGATGGCTGACAATGCTGTAAACTGAAGTTTTTTATAATGGTTATCGTGACCTTCAACAATCGTTTAAATTAAAACGATTTTCTGTGCAACAAAATCCAATACTTTTTCCTTGATCTAATTTGTTGCTATTACTTTTTACTCACTACAAAATCAAAAAGCATGCGTTTGCTATATAGTTGAACCCAACATATTATTTATATATTAAATTGCTTAATTAAATTACTGTAGTCTGATTTATCCCAAGTGACAAAACTGTGGGAGATCAAGTTATAGCTGTTTGTAAAATCACATAACATTCACACTGCTATAACCTAAGCGAATTTGCACAAAATATTATCTGAGTTTGCAATGCTTCTTGCTTTATTTGAAAAAACTTTCCCTGAAAATGCAAAAATGGAGTTATCTCATTTTGCTGTCAAATTGTTCTTTTGAATTTTTTTGATTTTTAAGCCTTACTATTTTAGAGTCTACAGTGCCAAGTGCCACATTTGCTTAGTCTCTTTATTGCTTCTAAGTGGCCGTAAACATAAATGGCAGACATCAATAATCATAACAATGATTAAAGAATGGTGCACTTATCTCTGAGTGCCATTCTGCCCCATTATGTCAGCCTTGAAAAATCTATGAGGATGATATACAGGACACACTGCAGGCTGCAAACCATGCTGAAAATATTATAGTCTGTGATATGACGTGCAGTATTAGAATAATTTATTAGCTCCGCAATTTTTCCGGATGAAAAATTTTTTAATATATATTTTTTACATCTAAACTGACACTTGTGGCATTTAACATATGAAACAGGGAATGAGCATACTTGGGAATTTATTAAATCACTAAAAAAAGTTTAGAACAACAAATATAAAGACTGTTTCACATCCTTAATCTAAACAGTAGAGAATGTGCTTTCGGTGCAAGTGGCAAGCTAGCGGCCAGATCCCGTAGGGTTGCTTTGCTCGATAACGTGGAGCGATTAGCAAGCTCTGTAGTAGGCTTTCCTTTCAAATCAATATCAGCGGATGCTGTGGCAGTTGTTATCGTATCGGATTCTGAAAGGCAACGAGACAGTGAACAGGTTTCTGTGGAAGAAAGCCATTGCCAGAACCCCATAGAGTTCATTGTTAATAGCTACCTGTCCATCTAAATATGGGTTAAATTTTTGTGTTTTTCTTTTTTAAATCACAAATTTTTTAAGTTGTACATGCTTTTAAGGGTTGGATTTTTTGGTAAAATAATAATAATAATAAGACATGTTTGTGTTCAAACACATTTTTTCTAATTAAAAGTCTTAAATCTTTAAGTGGCATGTTTACTGATGGAGCCAATCAATGAAAAGGCAGCTTCATGTAATTTTTTTGAATGAAGATGGAGTGGAGGGCAAATCTGCAAGGGGCTGATGCTAAAGCCTGTGGTTTATTAAAGAGAGAGAGAGAGAGAGAGAGAGAGAGAAAGGGGGAGAACTTGCACACTATAGGAGTTTATTAAGGTTTAATGAGTTGATAATTCAATTCATTCCCATGAAAGCAGGAGGCACACATCATGACAGTTGCCTTAACCAGGGAACATATACTTATTGACGTAATTCATCCTAATTTTAACTGGATCACGATACATTTTAGACAGCGACTTGATCAGTATCAGTTATACATAGCACAAGATCAGATCTTTTATATCAGACATACCTAGTCAGGCACGTGGATACAACGTGTTCTGTCCTTCTCTCTCTCTGTCACCCTCTTTTTTCTTTCACTCTTTGTGTAAGCACATACTTCAAGATCACTGTACACAAAAAAAAAACATCAAATATTAGCAGATCCATCAATCCAAAGGTTCCCCTCTGTGTTGTTGCTGTTCTTACTGTTTGTAGTGTGTGTTTGTGTATGTGTGTGTGTGGGGGGGACAACTCCTCTTTACTGTCATGTCATATTCATAAGAAGAATGGTCAGATCATTTTCCTTGTAGTGTTAAAGAAAAAAAAACAAGACATCTCTATCTCAGTGTTTATCACCTCTCTCTCTTTCATGGAGTCTTGCTACCTAGGAACTCGATTTTGGAGCCTGCGGTTTCTCTTACTTTGTCTAATTTTAGTTTATCTAATTTTAGTCTCATCCATTTTTCATTGAGTGAAACCAGTCACTGTGAGTCAAACCCAAACACCCAGCTCCCACAGGGTGTTCATGTGTCTCTGCATATACATTCTTGTGTGTTGTGTGTGTGTGAGCATGTACATATACTTTATATATATATATATATATGTATGCATGTATGTGTGTGT
>JAQMYJ010000039.1:21280828-21311490 GCA_030014305.1 Clarias laeviceps
GGGTTTACCATCCACGCTACAAAGGGCTAACCGCTTAAGCTCCGTTTTCTGGTCACTCCAGGTTAGTTCACTGACAATAGCTTTCCATCTTGCACTAGTCTAGAGTTGTATCTAAACCATGAGTAAATAATCAAGAGTGCCATCATACCTATAATGTATGTTGTCTGGACTGGTTTCCACAGATGCTGCTGCTGGAAACCTCATGTGCAACGCAGTCATCTCTTCTGGTGTTTATCAAACATTGTAAGAGAGATGCACTGCAAGCTAGCACGCCAACTTAACATTACTGTTTGCGGACATCAAACTAGGAGAAGAAAGAACACAAGTTCACCTGATCACTGTTCCCACAATTCACTCTCGTTGTGCTATTTTTTTCTCTTCCCAAGCCCAGAAGGATAGTTTTGCTTCATCATCTTATCAAATATGTCACCATTGATAGCTGCTTTGTGACACGAGGGGGAGGTGAGGCCTTGTGCAATGTGCCAGCACTATGCAATTTGTATACTGAGCGCACAGAGCTAGCCGTCTCTGTTGGTTAGACCTTCACTGCAGCTGCCTTGTGTTTTTAGGTCTTTCTGTTTTCAGTTTTTTCTTCAGTAAGTGAAAAGTTTGAGGTCAGGTGACTGACTTGACCCTTTAAGAACATTCCTTTTCTTTGGCTTAAGAAGTTCGTGGGTTGTTTTCGCAGTATGTTTTGGGTTATTATCCATCTGCACTGTGAAGTGTTGTCCTAACAGACCTGCAGCATCTTAGCAGAAAGTATATCTCTATACATTTCAGAATTCATCATACTGCTTCAATCAGCAGTCAGATCATCGGTAAACAACAGTGAACCAGGAATGCATGCCTATGCCAAAACATTCTCTAAACTATATTTGATACAGTGTATATTTGTACACTTTCAAGCATGAGTCTTTTCTTTTTTCTTTTCTTTTTCAATAATTATGGTTCATCACTGTTAACCCAAAAGTCATTTCTGTGAGGAAATATCACTTCAAAGAGATAGTTTTATTGTAATACTTAGAAAGTATGAATATATGAGGCAATCACTAGGTATATCAATTTCTGTAGGTTTAACACACTTATCTAGGGCTACATGCCTGTTTTTTTAGATTGCGATTGGCCAATTCATTCCAGAATAGTCTGGACTTGTTTGCTATAGGATTCCATGGAAGATGCACCTTTTTTTATTTTCACAGAATAAATTTGCTTTTTTTTCCTGTAATTTACCTTCTCCTGGACAAATATCTATCTATACTCATTTGTAGTAACATGCAGTTGTGCCTTTTGCCTGTTTCCTATATATATATATTTTTTTCCCAAGAGTATGACGATTACTCTCTAGGTCTGTTTTAATTGTCAAAAAAAATTATTCTAGTGAAAAGTAAGAATATACTGTAATAATTAATGGAAAAACACATTTTGGTCATTTTATGAAAAACTATTTCTTACTGTTTAAAGAGTAATTAGTTCTAGTGTAGTTCACAAAGAACATAATTAGCAGTATTTGTTGCTTTATGTGTTTCAATGAATGAATTTTTTTTTTTACCCTTTTGAATGAATAAACTGATGAATGAATTTGGAATTTTCCAATCCCAGTAGTACAAATAATATGGTTTTAAGTGCATTTCACTTAAAATATTATGATCCAACCATTCTGCATGTAAACAAATACACTTTTTTATTCACTTGCCACAAATGGTGCAAGTAGAATTAGCTTTCAGGTTTACAGTGAAATTACTGTTTTATTAGAGGTGGGCAGGCTTCTTTAGGGTTTTTTTTTCTGTTCGGTTTGCAGTTTGAGGTAAACCGTATGTGGGCTCATGAAAATGCCTCTTGATTGTAGACTTAGACAATGATATGCCTGCGTCTTCAAGGTTCTTGACTTTGAAATGTTTATTTTTTCCTTCACCAAGGAAAGAATTCTGCAATCATCCAGTTTAGCTTTCTTCTGTAATCCTCAAGGCCTTTGGTCTTGCTGATCTCACCAGTGAATTCTTTTTTTAGGATTGTGCCAAACTATTGATTTGGCCACTTCAAACATTCTATTTTCTTGATTGGGCTTTTTCCTTTTTTTTAAATTTTTTTTTTAAATGACCTAACGACAATCCTCTTTCACTTTCATCAGCATTCTTTGTAGAGCATACTGAGACTTCCTTTAAACAGCCACAAAATGCACATTGACCACTTGGAATCAACTCCACCTTTTATCTGCTTAATTTCTCATGAAATAACTAAGAAACAGGTCTCTCCTGAATATGAAACATTTATCAGTGAGTTCTCCAGTTACTGGTGAGATAATGGAGGGACCTATATAAACAAATTGCTTTAATTCTTAAATGATTAATGCAGTATTTTTATTAGCCGCCTTTAATTAAAGCTGAAAGTCCACACTTTAACCATATCTCAATCGCTTCATTTCTAATCCATTGTGTTGGTGTACAGAGGCAGAAATAGAAATAGAAAATTGTCTCCTTGCCCAAATACTTATAATATTAGTATATAAACCTAACTGTGTACTACATACTTTCATGGAAAAAAATAATCCATTTGAAGAGATTTGAATATTGTACTTGATTTTAGCTAAATTATTATTAGAAAGAAATGAATAAAAGTCCAGGAAAGACATTTAACTCAGAAACCTTTTTGACAGGAAAAGTATTGCTTTTCTCTACATAAAAATTTCATATCCAAGAAGATTTCTCTTTTTTTCTGCACTGCAGATGCATAAATGATGCGGCAGGATAACATCGTCATCACTGTCGTCAAATTTTTATGCTCAAGAAAATAAAATGTCATATTTGATTTTCTGGTACATTCTTGCCACGTTCATTATTTACCCAAATGCATTATGTTGTGTATATGTGGAAAGGGCTAACACTGATTTTCTACCCCGTAGAAAATACTTGGGGCTTTAATGAATGAACTGTTGATTGGAAGTTGAAATGACACAACCCACCATCCCCTCGTAAAAAAGTGAAATATAAAACATGCAGTAAGATGAAAGTAGAGGCAGAAGAACTGTTCATGTTATATGCTTCAGAGAAATCTTGAAAGAGACAAAGCAATTAAGCTGCGAAAAACAAGGAATAGGACAGGCTAAACATTTCTTGACTATTTCTAAAATAACATGGAGTGATGAGCAAATTGAAAAGAGAGGGAAAAAATGAAGCTATACTGATTCATCACACCACTTGCCTATCTCTGATAATAACTCTAACGTGTGTGCACTCACGTATGTTTGGCCAGTAGGCTTATGTGTGTGTGTGTGTGTGTGTGTGTGTGTGTTCATATTCATTTCTGCATTTCATACACAGAAGATACCTGTAGTTAAAGCACACTTATATATAGAGGGAGAGGAAGACTACAGCAAACACACACACGCACATACTGAAAGGCAGGGTTTGATCAGTCGACGCTTGCTCCAGACATCAACTCTGCAATGCTAATTAACCCTGCATGCAGAACTGAACACAGAGAGAGAGACAGTAACCCTCATCACTCTCTCTCTTTCTTTCTCCCTCTCTCTTACACACTACATCACAGGATGGCAGATACACTTGAAATGGCTTGTAATTAAATGAATAAGAAAAAAACAACATGCTCTTTAAAAGTATTTGGAATAAACACTACATAATGCAATGTAGTCGATTCAGTGCATTCATATTTAAATGACAATCAATGCCATCCTTATTTCTGTTTCATGCTGGTCTCATAGTGAGGTGTATTCTCTACCTTTATCCTTCACATTTAAGACCTAGCGTCTGTTAAAGGCACATAAGGTTACTTCCACAAAGTGTATTACATGTATAGCCTAAAGTGGTTTGAACAGAGCACTTGGATTGTACCGAGATTGCCTTTAAAATTCTGACATAAGGAATCTTAGTAAAACTGTTCGCATATGCACCAGGTACCCACTGTGATTCTTTCGCTCTCAGCACAAAATAAAATGAACTGAAACAATTTGACAGAATATAATGTGATTCTGCAGAAGTTAAACTGATGTATACTCTAATGCAAATGTAAGCCAGGTAAAAACAAGCACATTTTGTCATGTTGGTATTCAAGCTGTGCCTCTAAAAAATATTGGGTGTGACTTGTAGCTTGCTGACTCACTTTTTATCCAGTATAAAAAAAAGTATAATTTGTTTATCTTTTGTAGCCACTTTATCCTGAAAACATCATTTAAATTATATAGAGATAATTTCCTTTAATGCCATTGCCAATGACAAACCCATACAACTGCTATGACTACTGTACAACATAGCTTTTGTATAGAATCTAGAACATCTAATGTCTATTAATAATTCCTGTCATTTTAACATAAAGTGCAATAAAAGCTAAAAAAAAAAAAAAAAAGGATGTTTCTTTTTATGACCGCAACAACTATTCAATTCTTTTAAAAAGTTTATAGAATTCAAACTCCAGGAAAAGTTCTGCATTTTGTTAAAGGTACACTGTCTGTTTAAAAAAAAAAGTTCAGTCACCTATATCTTTTATTACAGCACACACGGTGGTGGCCAGTTCATGTGTGAAAATGATTCATCATGCTCCCAGAAGCACACTTTCACAATTTGAGTCCTTGAATATGCCTGTGCCATAAGGGAAGAAAAACTCCATTAATGTGATAACCTGGTCGTTTAATATTTTCAGGTCATCAGCTGACTTCATTTTATTGCGACATAATGTTGCTGAGCCTAGACCTGACCAACTAAAGCAACCTCAGATCATAACGCTTGTACAGTGGCACTGCACATGCATGGTGTCTACATCGCTTTTTGTGCTTCCCTTCTCACCCTGACGGTGCACCCATTGCTCTGGAATAGAGCACATCAATCTGGACTCATGACCTTTCCCATTGCTCCAAAGTCCAATTCTCATGCTCCCTAGCAAATTGAAGCCTTTTTTCCCCAGAGTGAGTCCCAATCCTGTGAGATCTCATTACACTGCATGCGTATGGAAATGCTCCTCCTTTCACTATTAAACATAGCTTTGTTTTTTACTATTGATTCCTAACCATACAGCTTCACCAAGTGTATGGGTCTCCACTCATTCATTTTTTTCCGACCACATTTCTTCCACAAAGTTGCCAGTTCAGTACTATCCTTCCAGGTTTTAATAATGTGTTGAACCCAGTTCATGTAATTTCAAATCTCCAACGTTGTTTTCTGAGGCCCAATTATTTGATCCTTCTGAAATGGTAACTGTTTTGGCCAGGCAGTGTATATGAAGTTAAAAAAAGAGCAACCCACCTTAGTCATCAAGTTGTCGACAGCTAAAATTACTTCGGTGGAACATCAGCAAGGTCAGCATGAATTAAATAAAAAAAAGACTTTTTCAGCTCCAGAAAAAGAATGTGGTTTGTAGTCTGGTACTTTAACACTCCACAACGTCTCCTTGGCCTGATATTGGCTTAACCATATGACCTCTGATCAATCTAACGTAATAAAACAGGTAAATGTTCAGAGACATTTTGGTACGCAATTTAAAAAACTACTTTGAGCTGCACAAATCAGGTTCATAGCAGCTCGAGTGAACAGATCCTGGACGGTCTGTCAAACACACAAACACACATTGGGGAACTCGTGCGCACACACATATGCCTGACACACAGACCCACACATCTTCCTCACATACATATTCAGTTTTAGGCCTGATGTATGCTAATTGATGCACACAATGCAGATTGCGAGTGGGGCAGCTATCAGGCCTCAGCTCTTCAGAGAGTGGTTTGTTCCCAAACAAGCTAACAAGCTGGCAGGAATAGCAAATACCTAAACTCTGCCCATGCAGTTCTGTGCAAAGAAACAGCGGTCACAGTAACAAATACACTAATGATTACATTGAGCTCCTCTAGTGCTTGGAGTTTGCAAAGTGTGCAATGCATGCAGAAGTAAGCTCCCTAAACTCATCAAAGCAAGGAACCCCATTCAGAGACAGATTACTGCTTCAATTTATTCATAGCCACAGGGACACAGGCATAGACAGGTATGGGTGAAAAAGAAGGAGCAGAAGGGAAAGTAATAAAGACTTTGAAAACTCACTATTAGAAGATGAATCATATAGCTATATGTGTGAGGAAATTTTTTTAAAAAGATGGTTCAATGCACATATTTAGAACATTCCTTGAGATCACCAGGTCAGGCTAATGTGAATTGGTGTCATGTGCGCTTTTTAGAAGAATTAAGACGTGTAAACATGTGGAAGGAGAACAGAGAAAATATAATGTTCATTTACTTAGCCTTTGATACAAATCTGTTTGAAAGAGCTTTTTTTTGAAACAAGAGTTTAGAGAAATTCTCTCTTACTGACTGATAATATATCTTGCTTTCTCCTGTATACAGGGTCGCGGGGAGCCTGGAGCCTTCTCCCAGGAGACTTAGGGCACAAGGTAGGGTACACCCTGGACGGGGAGCCAATTCACCGCAGGGCACGCACACACTCACTCACACACTACGGGCAATATGGGAACGCTACTTAGCTTAATCTGGATATCTTTGGACTGTGGGAGGAAAGCGGTGTACCTGGAGGATACCCACCAAGCACGGGAGAACATGCAAACTCCATGCACACAGACCCCCTGAACCTGGCGGTTCAAGGCCACAGTGCTAACCTCTAAGTGAAATAGTGAAAATGACTATTAATTTAATTTCATTACAAATATTGATAAAAATGATAAATTCAGCACGTTGAAATGTACGACTGTTTATCTGAGATTCATCTCCAAAGTGTACACTATGCTGGTGTTTTGAACACGGTCACTGTTACTTCCTGCATGCTGCATGCATCAGTCTGGAGCCCTTATAAAGTTCTTGATCATTGTTCTTGCCCATGTTTTGAACCTGAATTTTACACTTGAATATCTTATGTTTAAATAAACAGTTATGAAGCACAAAACTGCCTTTCGAATCATTTTTAACACATTAGAATTTATTAAATTCACAACAGTTAATCTCGGGTTTTCTTTTTGTTCTCTTGCTTTACCTTGTGAGAAAGTATCATAAAAATATCTCACCTTTTCCACCAGCTGTGATACCATATTACTATGCTAGGCAAAAACCCTCTCTCAGATAGTCATCCTAACCCTGTGCTCTGCAGACACAAATCTTAATACTTAATGGACAAACATAAATATTTCAATATTTCTCAATTCACGGGAAATCATCATACAGTAAGCTCGATCCCAGATTCTACTGATTATTTCTGATGACTAACCGTGGTAAAAATGTCACTAAACCCTCTAGTGCTTGCACCTGACATATAAATCTCGCCTCCATGCAGGAACTGACAGGTTCAATTTCATTCTATAGCATTACATGTTGAGGAAATTGTCTAGACTCGTAGTTACTTTTCGTAAATCAAAGTCCAGACCAGTTCAACTGTCAAACTTATTAGCTTGACTCTTAGAGCACAGCCTGGTGCTTAACAAACCCTCTAGGGTCATTAGTCAGTATTTGTGACCACTATTTCATTGATATGCAGAGACCAGCATACAATCAGCTAATGAATACCAAGTGCTGTTTCTTCAGTTCACCAGTGCCATTAACATTATTACAGTGTAAAGTATTTCAGCTACGTATGAACATGTTTGTGATATGATAAACAGATGATTTGTTAAAAGAAGGCACACTATAGTTTCTAACGTCAGTGGTTTACTCCTGTAGTCTCATCTAAAAGCTGGTGCTAAAATAAAAGAATACTCATACCATATTTCAATACAAACTGGCCCAAAAGTCGCAAGTTTTCTGCTTCTAAATACAGACTTAACATCATGCACAGGGAAGCATTCTCTGTGAAAGGATCCCCAAAAATAACTATGTGATTAATTTAATCCATTATATGGATTATACAGTACTATGCAAATGTCTTGAGCCACCCCTCATTTCTTCATATTTTGCCGCCATATTTAAATATAACAATATTTTAATGTAGTCTTGAGAAATCGTTCCTCAGGCTTCCTGAAGGAGTTTTCTTTAGCCCCAGGTTTTTAGTTCAGTCCCTGTACCTGACCAGTTTCAGAGGAATGGTTTTGTTTGTTAAGCCACACAGTGACCTATGAATCATTCAAGCATTAAAAAAAAAAAACTGAAGGCAACTAACTTAAGGCATGAACCAGTGAGAAACAGGTGCAGATGATGACAGACGATCAGGCTGGTGATTAGTGGATGTGGAGTGATTGGAACAGACGAGAGGGGAAATAAGGTTATTGCTGAGATTGTTACATAAACAAGCAATTTTAAAAATGTCATAATTTGCAGCCTGTCACAGTAAAACATTTGTTCCCATTTCTTTAATTTAATCATCACATTTAATCATTTCATTTAATGTAATATGAAAAAAAATGTGGGGTGGCTCAAGCACTTTGCACGCAATTCTATATGTATATTTTATAAAAACCTGTATGTTTCTTGTCTTCTGTATTCTCGTTAAAAGAAATTCACATGGGCATTGCAATTAAATGCTTCATAAGGGACCACTTATTGACTGATAGCAGCACTGCATTCCATTGGTACATATTAATCACATGTCCAGCAAATGTCCCTGATGTTTCTGTAATGTAAATTTTCAAGAATGATATTAAATCTGTTGAAACAATATTAGGTTTGTATGGTTCCCTCATTTAAGATAGAAACATTGTTGTTTTGAACCGAAGTTCCATAAACTACTCATTATATTCAATAGAAAGCAGAGCAGATAGCTCTATAGAATCTGTTGGAGACCAATTAGGAGCTCAAGTGATGGAACTATTCTGAAGTTATATTCTGCAAATTGCTATTAGTGCTCATATTTCTTTAAATTAAACTGACTTATTTGTTTAGCAGTTTCATTTTGGTTTTGATTTTATTTTTTAAGAGTGTTTTGCAGCGCATGTTGAAGCATGGATGCCATGTTAATATTTAATAAGTAATATTTCTCAAAACAACACCCAGTTTAAATCCACAACTTCGCTTGGTAGTGTAGTGGTTAGCACTGTGGCCTCACACCTCCTGTGTGTGAGTCTGTGTGTGTGTGTGGAGTTTGCAAATTCACCCCATGATTGGTGGGTTTCCTCCAGGTACTCTGGTTTCCTCCCACAAGAACAGATCAGGTTAATTGGAAATTGTTCATCTTTTTGTGTGTGTGTGTATGTGTGCCATGTGATAGACTGGCATCCTGTCTAGGGTGTACCCCACCTGGATAGGCTCCAGGCCTTAGTGACCCTGTACACAGGAGCGGTATAGAAGATGAATGAATGAACTTGGCATTGCGGAACTTATTTAGTGATTGATAGTTATGCTGATAAGATTGATCAGTAAAGTGAATAAAGAGCCCTTTCCTCTTTATTACTAATGATGACATTAATGGTTGTCATGCAAAAAAGGGACACAGGCACGGCATAAGTTCAGATGTGAAGATTTTAATATGAAAAAATAAAAGAACAAATCCTAGAATAATCTAAACAACAATAGTATGAAACAGACCAGTAAAGGAACAGGCCAGAAAAAGAGATACAAAAATAGATGAGACAATCAACTACCAGTGAAAAGAATTACCACACATGACATAGGCACACTCTGGGAAATGAAATCCCTGACAAGGTCCACATACAAAACTGAGTCCATGGGTGCCAAGCGCCCTCCAGGGGTTTTCCCTGACAATAGTTAGTTTGGCTAATGCTGTTGCACCTTAAATGATGGCCATCCATCGATCCATTTTCCATAGCGATTATCCTGTGTAGGGTCACAGAGGCTCTGAAGCATATTTCAAGGAACTCAGGCAACAAGAAATGGTACACACTGGATGTGGTGCCCTCCCATCTCAGGGCCCACACATTAGTGGCAATCACACTGCATGGAAGGAAACCAGAATACCTGGAGGAAACCCACTAAACACAGGAAGAACTCCGCACACATATACTGGAGGGTGAGATTCATACTCCCAACCTGTGCCACCTCTCACTTTAGACTTGAATATTAAAAAATAGACCTATTATGTATAAAACCCACACTGAAGACCAAGTTCAAAAGCATGTGCGGTTTGCAAATCACAGCTGTGTTGAGGAGAGCTTTCTTGAAACATCACAAAACACCACAGCGATCTCACCCTCACATGCTGTCTCACACTTTCACACTTCCATAAGCACACTTGAGAGTTCCCTTTCTCCCTCATTTACAGGATTAGTTTCCTAAAACACCTAAATTTTGATTTCTCCAGCACACCCCTAATGATTTTCTCACCAGATAAAAAGAAGAGCAGAGATGAACTATTTTAGAAGCCTTTTTGATCTGTCCAAATTTTTTATCTTAGAACACCATAGAAATTTATACTTGCATAATTATCTATAATTACGCAGAACGCATACTTCAACGCAGTCTTTGATGCAGATCTGTTATATAGATTAAAAGATGAAAAGAAAATTCAACACTGAATTTTATTCAATTTAATTCTCACGGTTAAATTAAACCACACGGATCGTTCGTACGTTCTTTTGCCAGCAGTGTTAATTCACTTTAATCCTGCTTAAGTATATTTAACACTCATCTTCCTGTATACATGAAACACACAGCTTTTGTTGTCTCTTTTTTTAAAATTCCCAGTGTGCATAATTAAATACTCTGCATGCTCATCTAATGAGTGAATTAAAATGATTATGTGCATATTATGATCTTAACATGTATAACGTAGCATGGCTATCATAGTACAGGACACTAATCTAGGCTTACTGTTACAACCAATACGTCTAAAATAAAAATTCCCACCCATCTCTAACGTCTCTGCTCTTTGTCTTTCTCTCATTTTCTCTCTCTGAATCTGATCATGCTCTTCAACATCTGGGGAAAAACCATCAACCTCATAACTCACCTTAATAAAGGTTTTGAACAAACAGGCATGATCTTCTCACACATCTTCATTATTAGAAATTGCACAGGGTGAGGAATATGCTTGTTTTTCATTTTTAACGCATTTCGCTGTTTACTTTCACGCTCCCTGATTTACTGTATTTCTGGTTAGAGGGCTGCACAACTTTATCCACTTTTCTTTTTCCCTCTCTCCTGGAATATCAGAGTTTCTCTGCTTTACAAGCATGCAGCATCTATCACTGTCCCAGTGCTATCAGCAGAGGAGATAGCTTCAACTGCCTCTATCGCTTAGAGACAAATCTGGCAAGCGCAAGCATATTAACACTGGCACCTAACCGTCGCTGACAGGAGGTGAATTAACTATTAGGTCAGTCAGTGACACACTTACCTGTGCGCACGAGCAGACCCTGAGATTTCATAATTTTCTAATGAACTGTCCTCTGTCACAATTTTATAGACTCTGTTACATACTCAAATATAGCGCTCACACACACACACACACACACACACACACACACAGTTCTCCAAGCGCAGCAGGAATGGACTGTGGGTTCACACTGTGGGAATCTGCTGCATCTCTTTCTAAAGCCACAGGCAGAGTACATCACCACATCCTCGATTATGACTCACAACACACACTCACCTCTGATCTGTTCCTGTATCCGCCAAATATATCCACTTCATAACACATGTCTTGGTCATGCAGAACACACTCATATACACACTTTCTGTCTTCTTGCCTTGGCACGAAATCACTTCACATCACAACCGCTAACACTCTCTTGCAGGCATCGATGTTTCCCTGTGAATTTCCCTTTGAATGTGAGGCGGTAAGTGTGGATATATGTGTGTGCATGTGTGTGTGTGTGTGTGTGTGTGTGTTGCTTACCTGTGGCTGCGGCTCTTGCCATAAGGATCAGCCTCCCTGTGATCAGCGTCTTGGTGATGAGCCTGGAGGAAGAAAGACAACAGCGCTTGGCCAGTCCTCCGTCTCCACGACAACGCCCGGAAGATGCCACACCTCCAGTGCACGCTGCTCAAGAACAATAAGACTTTATCCCCTCCCTCTCCCTCTGTCTTTCTCTCTGTCTTATTCTTCTTATGAAGCGCGCGCTTATTTGGAGAACATGACGTGCTCTCCTATTGTGTGTATGTGAATGACGTCTCGCTGAACACGGAGGATGATGAGCAAGAGGGACTAGGATTTTGCAGGTGAGTGTGCGTGGGGTAGCAGACTGAGTTCCAAAGGGAAACCAAGCACTTTTCATGTGTATGACGCACACTAGAGTGAGTGAGAGAGAGAGAGAGAGAGAGAGAGAGAGAGAGAGGATGGGGTCGTCATGGAGATATTCAGCCATGAAAGAAAAGTAGGGTGAATTACTGAGGGAAGAGGCAAAAGGAAAGGAACTCTGTCTGTCTTTGTCTCTCTTGCTCTTTCTCGAACACACACACAGCACGTACACATGCACAGACACAAGTATTCTCAGAATACATGAAATTCACCCAGAAATCCACATGCGCAAGTTTTCTATTTTTTCTTCAGCCTTATTCAAGATAATGGCCAGTCCTAAAGAAAAGCCACTTAGAACTGTAGTGAGAGTCTCAGTACTGTGACTTAATGCTTCAGCCTTAAGATTAAAATAGCTGCAGCCAAAGGCCCTAAAGCTGCCTCCTTCTCTCAGATTACAAGGACTACCACACCAACTCCAGCAGTGACACAACATGGACTCGAATGCTTTCGACCAGAGTACTGACACAACAAGACTATGACAAAGGCTACGTTTAATATCCGTAACTGAGTGCCTGTCTAACATGAACCGTCTCTGATCACATACATCCTGTGACTTACACAGACTGTGGCCTAAATGACAAAAATCAATCTTGTGTGGTGTCCTACGGGGAATAAACTCTAATCCCATGCACCATCCATGCAGTAAGTGCTTTTCTTACTGAGAACTTTAGGAAACGGAGAGATGAATTGCTAGATAGCAGGCTAATGCCTTATATACATCATCGAAGAAGCAGATATGAGGCAATAGTAAATGTAGGCAGGCCTGTAATGAATGTAGTTTCACAATCATAACTGCATCATCACAACACACACACACACACACACACACATATATACATAGAGAGAGAGGGAGAGAGAGAGAGAAGGAATAAAAGCATCAGAAAAGAGTGACCTGCCTTATTTATCATAAAGCTTCAACCGATTTAGCTTCTGGAACCATGAAATTTCTCAGGGTAACAAAGTTATGATTAATATACAGTACATACCCTCTCTAGACAGTTTAATATAAACACCTATACCCCTGCATATTTATGAAGCTCCTGTTAAATATATATTTTTATATATCCTATTAAAATACTTATGGTAAGTCTCGAACCTTCCAAATGTGTTTACCAAAATGTACCAAACGGTGTTTCCTGCCTTGAGATGCTTTTTTAGGCCTTTAGTGTAACCCCTTCACAGTTGTTGCTTGTTTGTGGATATTTCATCCTTCAGTTCATTTCAGTAATTGAAAAGCATGCTCTATTGGGTTGAGATCAGGTGACGGACTGCCCTTTAAGAACATACAATTGGTAAGCCATAAGAAGATCTTGGGTTGTTTTCGCAGTACAGTGGCAAGAAAAAGTATGTCAACCTTTTGGAATTTCATGGTTTTCTGCATTCATTTGTCATAAAATGTGATCTGATCTTGAGTATTAACAAGAGTATTAACAAATATAATGTGCCTAAACTAATAACACACGAAAAATAAAATTCTGATTGTTCATGTCTTTATTTAGAAAAAACATAGAAACAAAGTGAGAGTGGAAACAGCACGTGAATCCTTGAGTTAATGACATCAAAAAAGCTAACTGGAGTCGGGTGTTAGCATACCTGGCGTCTTGCTCAGGAAAAAAAAGTTTGGAGGAGTGAGTTTTCTATGCACAAGAAGAATACACTTATGTGAGCCATACCTTATCAAAAAGAGCTCTTATAAGATTTACGATCAAGAATTGTTGATTTACATAAAGCTGGAAAGGGTTACAAAGTGATTTGAGACTTACTAGTCTACAGTTAGGCGAACGATCTACAAATTGAGACTCTTTAGTAGGACTGTGGCTACTCTTTACGCTTGTACTACTCCAGTCAAAATGACCCCAAGAGACTCATCAATGAGGTACAGAAACCACCCAGAGTGACACCCAAAGATTTAAAGGCATATTTGGAACTGGCTAACATCCATGTTCATGAGTCTACAGTACGTGAACCATTGAACAAGCCGGGTGTGCATGGCAGGACACAACCGGTTATTAATTCCACTTACTTTTTCCACTACCATTTTGAAAGTTGAATGAGTGTGTTTAATAATGACATGAAATATCAGATTTTTTTTGTGGTATTCTTTTAGGCGCATTATATTTGTCAATACTGTTGACTTAGATGAAAATCAGATCACATTTATATGACAAATTAAGGCAGAAAAACAAGAAATTCCCAAAGGTTCACAACTTTACTTTTTCGTACCACTTCGTGACCAAAAGGTATGGAATTCATCCGACTATTTCTACCAGCAGTCACATCATCAATAAACACTAGTGGTCCGGTTCCATTAACACCCATACGCGCACATGCCATAACATTTCCTCCACCATGGTTGACTGATGATGTTTTAAGCATTGGATCATGAGGCCCTCTTTAGCTTCATGTTTCATACTCCAGAACAGGACAGGCTTGTTTTTAGATGTTTTACCATTAGCTTTCATCTAGAAGTAAATCCTCGGTATTTATACTCATGAAGGCGTCTTTTGATTGTAGACTTTGACCATGATAGATTTAACTTCTTGACAGCGTTCCTAACTTAGTTAGATGTTGAGAAGGGTTTTTTCACAAACAAAGGATCAGTTATTGACCACTTTAGTTATCTTCTGTGGCCTTTAAGTTCTTTTGGTGTTGCTAATCTCACCAGTGCATTCCTTCTCTCACTCATCTTCTATACCGCTTTATCCTGTATTCAGGGTCGCGGGGACCTGGAGCCTATCCCAGGAGGCTTAGGGCACGAGGCAGGGTACACCCTGGACAGGGTGCCAATTCATTGCAGGGCACACACACATACACACACTACGGGCAATTTGGGAACGTCAATTAGCCTAACCTGCATATCTTTGGACTGTGGGAGGAAACCGGAGTACCCGGAGGAAACCCACCAAGCACGAATCAAACTCGGACCCTGGAGGTGCAAGGCGAAAGTGCTAACCACTACACCACCGTGCCGCCTTCCTTCTTTTTAGTAAAGTATTAAATCAGCCTCACCTACATTATCTGCTAGCTCTCTTAATAGGTCTGTTTTTTCAGTCTAATGATGGCCTCCTTAACTTGCATTAACTTCTTTTGCACTGCATATGGACAGTATCCATAAATATCTACCAAATGCAAATTCAAAACTTGTAAACTTGAAATCAACTTCAGACCATTTATCTGCTTAATTTATAATGAAACAGGCTACAACTTAGCATGAAACTGTTTCTCAGTCATGTGTCCAATCACTTTTAAACCTGTGAAAAAGTCAGGACCTAAAAAATGCTGCAATTTCCAAACAGTTAAAGCAATATGTTTGTTAAATCGCTTGAAAATCTGAAAATCTTTACAGGATTGAATTTAAAATCCACTGTGGTGCTGTACAAACATACATATGGACTGAATATAGTATACTAAATTTACTGTATAGTGACAAAAACTAGATAAAAAATTCTCTCTTCTATAACGTTTGGACCGAGATAAGACATACATTCTAATAGGTACTGGCAAAGCTCCGATCTGAACATAGTACACAGATACAATACACCACTTTAGAATACAATCATTAAAGAGTTTATCTTCATAGATTCAGTATAAAATCTGGAGATGTACTATTTCAAAGTAATACTATTGCTGGACCAGAACAAAAAAGCTCTCACATATATTAGTTATTGATGCCTGGATAAAAGCATAATGACAACTCTACGGCATGCCGTGTCTATTTGTATTAACACGTATGTTGCATATTGACTGCAGTAAACACCACAAGCTATGGAAGCATATAAAATAGATGGATGAGTTGCAGCCAGCCCCCTTATGACTGTTCGGCTCCCCTAGGAACAGGCTCCATGTTAGATCAAGAAGGAAAGACAGAGAGATTAGATTAGCTGTGGAAATGGAGGCACAGACTGAGCCTTTTTAAGTTAAATCTCAATAGGGTCTCAACGGGAAATAGTCCATTGTTAAATTAACACTGTTGAAATAACACCTATGCTCTTAGCACCTGCAGCGTGAATTAACTTTTCATTTGGGGTCTGCTGGACTCAATAAACACTGTAGGTTTTAATGAAATACTGGAGACATTATTGGGACAAATCCAGCGGAAAAAAAGACTGACAAACAAATAAGCATCATATAATTATTTATAGATTATTAACAATTGCAGTATTTAAGGATGCAAATAAAACAGTTTGATGAACAGGGAGCACTTGCTTGAAAGACAACCAAATTCATTATCCGGCTAAAGCTTTAAGTGTCTCTTTGAAGCCTAGAATAGTTGCTCAGTTGAGCCTGCGTTGTTTAAAAGTGCTACCAAAAGAATTAGCCTTGCTTTATGTGATGAAAAGAATGAGCCCAGAGGGCCATGTTTGGCTTTAACATTTCAGGAAAAAGTCTGAGACCAATCGATAGGACATTAGTGATATTGTCGCTGCGAGTTTAAGGACCCATCCACTTTTCTCACTCCATATGTGGACCCTCACTTGCCAGTCAGTTGCCATGGGAAACCATTCGGCCGTGTCAAGAAAAAGCCTCGAGGGATTCCCGCCAGTGAAGGGTGCGCGCACACACACACACACACCGCCGCTGTAGGACAGACTGGAAAGGTGAGAACATTAGAGCTGTTTCAACTCTTGAATAATTTCATCAAGACTAGAAACGATCTGGCGTGAAAGACAACCCCTTGCATACGCACAGGCGCTTTAGTGTTTATGAGCAGGTGAGGGATGAAAAATAAATCGGCCTGAATTAAGCCTCTGAGATTTCAGTCTCCTCCTCTGGTCGGTCTGAGCCAACAGCCCTAATTAGCCTAAAATGGGTTAGTGTGTGTGTGTATGTGTGTATGTGAGAGAGAGACTGACTTTAAAACCTCATTTAAACTACTTTGGAAATGCTGAACCCTGAATTAGATCCAATTTCCAAATGATTAAAATGCAGCCTTCACCACCCTGCAGCAAGCCGAGACTGTTTGCTGCTACTTTACATCATTTTAGGCAGCCTGGCAGGAAGCAAACTGGCAAGATATTAACTTTGTTTGTTATCAAGGAGATAATTATATACAAGTACTTAAAATTAGTGCAAACTGCAACGTTAAAATTTTTTAAATCCCCACTGTTTATGAATTAATAACAATAAGGTAAAAAAAAAAATACAGTATATATATATATATATATATATATATATATATATATATATTGGCCACATAACAATAATACCAATAACATATTTACAGTCCGTCCTAAACCAAGTTTCAGGACACCTATGGCTCCATGAAGCATAGCTAGGAAGTTTATGATTTTATTATTATTATTTTATATGTACAGTACTGTGCAAAAGTCTTAGGCACCATATTATATGCTGTACCAATTTGTTATATAGGCTACTGTATGTTTATCATTTCTGCATAATTATGTACAAAATCATTTAGTATTTCCAAATATAACTTAAAAAATAATAAATAAATAACATTACAGGAGAATATATGCATGGCTCTAAATAAAAAAAATATATGGTACAAGACAGACCAGTTTTCAGATGGAAACAAATAACCTAATGTACGCTCCTGGGATTTGCATAAAAATGTGTGACAAAGTTACCAGAAGAACTCATATTCTCCAGCAAGCTCAGTAAAACCTAACAGCTGTTCTCTTATTAAACTGCACAGATCTGATGATCTAAAACTCCTGATTTTAAGCAATGAGTTTTCACTCCAAAATTGACTGTTTATTTTATTACTCTTTATAGAAGTTTCTTTTATGCAGAATTTTTTTTAAAAGCATCTTTTGCTTATGCCATATGTCTGTATGTGCCCAAGACTTTTGCACAGTACTATAAGTAAAACAGTTGTTAGGTTTTACTGAGCCTGCTGAGTTCTACTGGTAACTTTGTCCTACTCGTTCTTTTCTATTTTTATGCAAATCCCTGGAGCGTACATTAGGTTATTTGTTTCCATCTGAAAACTGGTCTGTCTTGTACTATACTTTTTTTTTCTTTACAGCCATGCATATATTCTCCTGTAATGTTCTTTATTAATTTTTTAGGTTATATATGGAAATACTGAATGATTTTGTACATAATTATGCAGACATGATAAACATAAATAACAAAATTGGTACAGCATATAATATGGTGCCTAAGACTTTTGCACAGTACTGTATATATAATTTGTAGGAAATCACAACCACCTATTATCAAAGTTATATCCAGCACTAAAAGCTTTCTGGTCAGAATAAATAGGCAAAATGATATTGTACACATTTAAATAATAGGGTTAAGATTGGCATTGTTAGATTACACTATCAGTCTAAAGACACGCCTTCTAATTCCATGGTCTTTCCTGATTTGTATTTTTTTCTATTGTGTAAAACAGTGCTGAAGTCATCCAAAATATGCAATAATCTCGACTGAACATTTGATACATTATGATGTGTACTTATTCTCTGTAAAGACTTCATAATGGCTCTAATCTGAGGTGCTGTTAATTGGTGATTTTTAAGTCTGGTAACTCTAAATGAAAGCAGTCTTGCTTTTGTGGAAGGGTCTTTATGAGATCCAGTTTCATCATGGTGCTTCATGAGTTTTGCAAATGCACTTGACAATACCGTTCTTGCGACTATTTCAGAACAGCTTCAAGACATTCATGTCTTAAAATCACAACTGATTTCTTGTTGTTACACAATTACCTAATACTATGTTATTTCATAGTTTTGGAAAGAAATAAAATTCAGTACTGTTTAAGAATGTAGAAAATAAACCACCAAACAAAAATATTTAAGGTGTGCAAACTATTGACTGGTACTGTATTTTCATCGAGGCTGCACTAACTTTATTAGTGCAGCTTTATCATATGCAGGTTATATAGCTCTTAAAATTTTACAGCAAATTAGTTCAACAAATGACTTATTCTGACTGAGAGAGACTGTCTGGAGAGAGATCTGTGATCACACACAAATCCAAGTTCTCACAACCTGCTTCAATGGACATCAACTCTCTTACCTAATAAGATGATGGCAAATTGTGTCTCCATCTAGTGGAGCTTTGTGCATAGCCACCAAAACATGCCCCAAAGGGAAAAAAAAAACCTTTGCATTTACCATTATTTTGAGGTATTTTATATATTTATATATCCTACTATACCATTTATAAAATAACTGTATAATTGAAGGCCATGGTCAGACATGTGTTTCATACCAGAAGACCTGCTCCTCCCTGCCTTTTTTTTTGGTGTGTGTGTGGTTCCATCTTACTCCCACCAGTCGTCCCTCTCATATCCTGTGGTGGGTGTATTTTTTAAACTCCTGTCATAATGATTTTTGAGTCACATATGCATAATGTGCTTGTCTGCATGTGTGTGTGTGTGTGTGTGTGTGTGAGAGAGAAAAGAGACATGACTAATGCCCTGACTGAATATATCAAAATAAGCAACTCAAATGAATCACCAAAAGTATACATCATATGAGGTCTGGATATGAGTAACCAATGACCAGAATCAATTTTCTGCTAATCTGACAGATTTTAAATAATTTCCAAGAAAAAAAAACAAAGATCCTTTAAAGAAATCGGCCATTTGCTGCTTCTATGCATATATTTTTTTATTTTTCAACATAACATATTTCTAATGTTATTTTTAAAATATTTTTTTTATTTTAGGAAAGCAACAGAGCTTGAACATAAAATAATTACTAAGAAATAGAACTACTGAAGTCTTTCAGAGAAGAATATTAGTTGCAGTTCTTCGCCATGGTAGGTCTATTTGCAGAGCTTTTTATCCTCATAAATTCTGTATAAGATAGGGGTTGGAACAGAAAAGAAAATCACCAATTAATACTGACTCCACTGAAAATCCTTCCTAGTCTATTATAAACCTTTTTACACAAAGCTTTAACTCAGATCTATGAAAATGGTTCTAGAATAATAATCACAAAAGCAAAGCAGTGTATGTACTTAGAAGCAGAAGAATGTTGTCACAGGGCTGTAGACAGAAGAAAGGGGACTTAGAGCTCATAAAGTCTGGCTTCTTCAATGGACTGATGAGGATAACGCATAAAACCAATGTCCTTATTGTGAACCCAGAAAGAACATCCAAAGTGCACTCTCAATCCTGGTATTTAGAGATCTCCTCACTGTTTTAGTGAAAAAAGATGCTCTCAATTAAGCACATTTATTCATCTATCTTTAGAACTTCATTAACGGCGACAAATAAGGTAATTGTTCAATAAAGAAAAGAATAACTGCATAGATCAAAATGAAAAAAATCAACCTGAACCCATATGTTTAATGTGAACAAGGTTTGCAACATAACCTACATTGAAAAAGGAAAAATAAATCTAAATAAAAAGTATAAAGCTTGAAGGTGACATCATGCAACTGACATCCAGAATAAGCATTGCAGCACCATAAGTACCATGCATGTGCGGTTGATGGTCACAACAGTATAACAATAATAATAATACATAATTTCCTTTGTTTCCAGGGTGTATAGATGTTACTCGATTTAACCTAAAATTCACCAGTCTAGAGGAAGGTTAGGCTTTTTGGGACAATTATCCACCCACTCTTCTATACAACAACTGATGATTCATGAAATGAATAAATTAACTGATGTATACATTTATTGTTCAAAGAAGTGATCAGTGAGTTAGAGCAATCGGCTCAGATCACTTATAAGACTCTCAAATGGCTCACTGGTATAATTTCTTCACGTATGCTTAAGTATTGCTTAAATTGTTCAGTAATTTATATGCAATGCAAACAAAAATGCAATTTACTTGTTAAAAATCTATTTAAACAATTAGTTAAATATAATAATACTGCTTTCTTAAATGAAGAAAGCATTGCTGCACTGCTATTATCGTGTTGCTGTGATTGTGCTTTATGTTCGATAAAAATTCTGAATTCTTGTGCGTATACATCCAGTCCATTATGCTACATCTCATTATAAAAAGCCACCATGCAGTGAGCTTGTCGTGCTGTTTCAGTAACACATAAAACACACATAGCCAAATATAAGCTTTAAATTAGAACTAGCTCAAGAATATTAAGCTGTGCTGAACAATGAAAGTGTTGACAGAATTCACTAAATGCGCTTCAGTCATGGTCACACCGAATGAGTTGAAAGGATTTAAAAAACCAAGAACATCCAACCAAGAGCATCCAACCAAGAGCAATCCTGACAAAATTTTCAGCAGAAGTATACAGTATATAACTGAGTTGCCTTGAACTGTCCAGCTAACAGTCAGTTCACCGAGTTGGCTCTTTCATGAACAAATCAGTTATTCATTCCCATGGGTTATGGATGTTTTTGCACCTGCATGTGCTTTATTTTTCATTTTATTGCCTAATTGTGTTTTATTATAAGTTTTGCATTCAGAGCTCAACTTATGGTGCCACCAGCTGTGTTCACATGGATCCTAATATTTTAATAATAATCAGAATAGTAGTGTTGATAAAAATGCATCATGTAAACACCTTAGTCGGGAACATTATGACCCTACACAGCTTGAAAAATCAGAATGACAGGAGTGATGTAATCCTTTGATAATCAGTCCAGTAGGTAAATATTAACCATTTAAACACTTTCTCTCATCAGAATCAATAAACTTTTTCTGCATGTTTAACTCATGTGGGGTAACTCACGTCAAGTTTCTGAGAGGGAAATTTTGCTTGCATTCCTAATGGATGGGTAATCTCTATGAGAACATCTCTCCGCAACAAGTCTTTGCTTTAGACTTTTATCGACTGGGTTTTTGGCAGAGGAAGGGGTACTGTTCGGCTTACATTGCACATGTAGTAAAACCAATCACAGATGAGACTGGATTCTTGTAACCATTCATAACACAGAATATGGGACTTACTGGGAATATGGGAACCTTAATCTAACCTTAAAACATTTTTTTTTCTATCTGGCAGATTAAATACCTCACAGAAGGCAGAACCAATTTACTCTAGTCAAAAAAGTTTGAGGGGCATTCAAGTCAAACCCGGTCTTTTGATTGTGCAGCATAAAAGAACACCATTATGAGAGGGAAAAAAAACTAAACAAAAACAACAACTTTATTCCTTGCTTGAAGTCTTCTGTAAATTTCGGTTTTACACTTTCATTCACGAGAAATTTCATAATAAGTCCCGGTTTAACTTGAACGCCCGTCATACATTCCAATTAAATGCTTTGAGCGTATTAATGCCCAACTTATCAGATCAGCAATCATGTATGCAGTTAAGCTGGAATCTCTGAATGATTTCAGTCAGATTGAAGAAATGTTGTACACCTATTGTCATCAACCAGATCCCCTTTGTGTTCAAAAGTCTGTTGCCATTTTTAGAGAAATGCATTGATTCCACATAAATCTACTTTATTTAAAAGCTTAGTGATAATGTCTGGCCTATGTTGTATTATGTTAAAACCAGTTACATTCAGACAGTAACAAATCATCCATTACAATGTAATTAAAGTCATATATCTTACCATTCTAACAAGGAATCTAAAATTCAATATATATAAAATAGAAACACATACTGAATTGCAAAATCCCAAATTTAATAATATTAATGCTGAAAGAAAGAAGGCAGCCTTTTGAAGATTTGCTTGATTACATGGGGACTTTATACCACCTTCATGAAATGTTAAGATAAAATCTGAATAAATTAGAAATGTGTTCATTAGGCACTATTGCAGCAAGCCTGCTGGATAAGGGCACACAGACATTTCCTTTCGTCATCCATTAAATAATTCAACACGCTTATTTTAAAAGGAACACATCAAATATTTTACAATCTTGTAAGTCCTGTTTAACAATGAATATGCAAGGATGTTCGAGTCATTTTTGATGAGACTGTCAATATGTTTCAATATTCGAGTCAAAATGCCTTGTTGAGCTGGATTTGATTTGTTTGAGTTAACACTTGCAGTGTCTTACATGCTGAGCTAGTCATACGGTGCAAAGGTGGATAAAACTTGGTGTTTTGCTTAAAAGTGTATGGGAGTTAGAGGTTGTTGTGGGGGTTCAGAAGTAGCACTGGTATTGGCTGAGGGTTTGCGGTATTTTGAGAATTTGAACCTGTTAATCTGAAGCTTTGGTTCGGGGCAGAAAGGCAAAAGTGCATGAGAAAGGGGGGGGTAAAGGGAGGAGATGGAGGAGGAGGAGATGGAGATGTAGAGAGAGAGAGAGAGAGAGAGAGAGAGAGAGAGAGAGAGAGAGAGAGAGAGAGAGAGATCAGGCGCAGAATTTCAGACCACAAACTTGTTCTTGGTAGTTGAGCCACTCTTAGTGGCAGTGTCAGCATGAGACTGATAGCCAATGGTCATCTTCATAGGGATACCTAACCGCTCCTTATACACCCTCCTGTAGAAAAAGACAACATTAACATTACACGGGCATCACTGCAGCAGAACATGTTAGCATTAATATGATATGCATCATTCACTATACTTCACAAACCCTATGTGTGTTATTGCATCTCTGTTCTCATAATCGGTTGTCCAGACAGCTATTTTATCTCCTTTTGTTCGGATGTTGACTACAGCACCACACACATCATCACTGTAGTCATCAAAAGCTTCTCCTATGAGGCAAAGCATCTGCAACAATACAGAAAATACATAAATACAAAAAACTAAACAAAAACAAACAAAAAAAAATATACATGGGATCAGGTTAAGTCAGCAGCTTCATAAGGATGCTTACCGTTTCCAGCCAAAAACGGTCCAAATCGAGTTTCCTCTGTTGTTTGTTGAGGGTAATAAGCCAGCGTCCACCTTTCTTATTTCTCTCATCCTCCCACATGGGCTCAATGCCATCCTGTACCGCACAAAAAAAATTTGATATTCTGATAATAAAATCAAAATCGTTACATCAAATCGTGGATCATAAACAGATTGAAAATGTATGCATACAACATCTTGACTTAAGTGTCATAACATTTTTTATTTAATTTTTGATTACAGACAGAAATAAAACATAATAAAAAGAAAGTTCACCTTGAACAGCGAATAATCACAACCAGACATCAAATTACTGCACATCTGAATATGGTTATAAAGCCTAAGAAAACAAACAGGTCATCAACACAAACCAGTCCCATATATTTCTCCTAAAACTCATCTTAGATATACATTACTATGCAAAAGTCTTTTTGCAAGGCATACTGTTTTTGTTGCACAAACTGTTATACATGTTTATTTTATGACTTTATAATCGTTAATAATAATAATAATAATAATAATAATAAGTCAGTACAGAACTTGAGAATTTGTATTTCTGCCAAAAAAAAAAAAAAAAAAAAAAAATTGTTGGATGTTCAGTAAAATTAAGCAGCTGATTTCCTTATAAAACTGCACAAATTGTACCCGAGTACATATTTTAAGCAAAAGGTCAGCACATCAATTATTGACTTTGATTCATTAATAACTATTTACTGCATTTCATAGGTTTTTTGCAGTTATTTGCATGTGCCTAAAACCTTTGCACAGTACTGTACAAAATAATAATAATAAATAAATAAAATAATAATAAAAAAATTATTATAATAAATAAAAATAATAATCCTTACGCCCAAAAATCCTCTACTGTGTCAAATTTGGAAATCAGCCGCAAGTTGGCTTGCCATGTTTTACTCTTGTCATTTTTAAAGAACCATAAAGACCATCTGCAAAAAGAGAAGCATATACACATCCTCTTCAGATCTGTCAGCTTACAATGTGTAAAATAGAAAGTGGGTAAATATAAGTAACAGAAGTGTGAGGTGTTGCTTATGGATGACCTGTTTTGTAGTGGATGTTTGATATAACACTCAGGGCTGACAATCTCCTGGCTTGTCTCTTCTGAGTTCTCCTCTTCACTCTTCGGTGGATTCAATATTACTTCCTAAAGAAAAAAAGAAATGCCAACAAACAAATGGTTTATGGAAATTTATTTTTAGGGGAAATAAAACCCCAGTAAATAACCTACTTCATTCAAAAACACAGCTGAACTACATCAAGGCTGTTTATACATACATATAAGGCTGTCTACATTTCAGTTGAAATTAATTAATTTACAATCCAAAAGCATTCTGCATCTAGTAGTAGGATATAATAAAAGTGCCGTAATGTCTTATTTATATGCAGCACTTTAGTAAACAGTTTTGGATACATCCTTGTTGCTGAACCAACTAAAAATGTAGAACTAGTTTAGGCTCCGATATAAACTTTGGTGCTCCAATGTTATGAAAAATATTCACACTTTTGTGGTATCCAAAAGTTTCAAGATAAGATTCATAACTAAACAACTCATTGCAGCATTGCCATAAACTTGCCAAATCATGTCAACTCATGGCAGCATTGCCACATCTCTGTGGCAATGCTGTAATGAGTCACACGCTTCAGAAGTAGAAGAACATCACTATAACACGACAAGAGATCAGGAAGACCTTCAATGACCTCAACCCTAGAAAATGTCGTAGCCATTCGGCAACTTGTGCATGATGATCGTCAGAGAACAATCCACAAGCCTGCTGCCATTGTCGGTGTGGCATATGGAACAGTCCAGTGATTTAAACATGTGCCCTGTTCCTGGAAATTCATCCTCAGCCTGCTGACCCAGGAGCAGAAGGAACATCACAACGAAGTGACATGGATGACCTGTTCTTCATGTCGAGGAGAATTAGAGATGACAAAACTTGGAAGTATGGGTAGGACCCTGAGACAAAGCAACAGTCTTCACAGTGGAAGAGCCCATGTTCTCCAGGAGACATTCGCCGCGTTGTGAGAATAGAGAATTCGTCTCCAGAGGCCAGACTGTCAATAGTGACTTCGACTGCCAGGTTTTAAGGCGCCTAACAGAGGACATATGGTGTGCGAATCTTCAAACTTTTTGATACCCCCTCGTAGCTATAAAACACATTCCTCAACGGCAAAACAAAATCAACAACAGCCGAAACTAAAAACAAACAATAAGAGACGCATTCATGTCTGTGTGAGGTTTTATTAAATGCTTAGGTTTAAATATTTCAATATTAAAACTATTTAAAGTATGTATGAAGTTGCTTAATGTTTGTCATATAATACATGAATTAACGTGCTTTGTTTTTTTTAATTCTCTAGAATGCTCTGGAGAGTTGACTCGGATGCAGATGTCGTGGGGGAAGATTAGCCACAGCTGTCAACACACTTTTTAGCACTATGTGTATGGTGTTCTTTACTTTAACCAAGCTAACTCGGATAATAATAATAATAATAATAATAATTAATAAAAACTAGTGGTTGTAAACACAGACTGGTCAGGAGGAGTAAGGGACGTTGCTAGCTTGCTAACTCGTGCACTCTTTCACAGCTTTCTAACACTCTCCGTGTGGCAGCGTGGACTCATACAAAAACAAAGCCAACTGTTCCAGCACGACTACAGAGGCAGCTAAGTGTACAAAACACACATCTGAGACAGCAATTAGTGCTAACGAGCCCCGTAAGCTAACTTGGGTACGACGGTTCTCGAAACAAGATGACAAACTCGTCTCAGCCTAACTTGTGAAGGCAGTCAGGAGTAAGTAAGGAGTAAAGGGGGGGGGGGCACACTTCAGCTCTCCCATTCAAACAACTCGATTAACTTTACTCAAGTCTAACTGTAGCTCACATTCCCGGCTAATCCCGAACTAAGTACTCTACACACACGCATTCAGGCTGACAGATTGTCTTGTGAGTACTAAACAGAACACAAAAAATGAAAAATGATTCTGAGAGTAATGCATCGACTCACCGGCTCCGCAGTCGCCATTTTCCATGACTTGTTCACACACAGGCCTCATATGGAACATTCAGGCTGCGTCCCAAACCGCATACTACCCTACTACACAGTATGCACAAATACGGGCGGCGTACTGCTGCTTCATACTGCTTAGTACGGGAGTGTGCTGGTTTAAAAGTAGCCTCAGTCTCATTGGTCGACGCCAGAGCCTATAGGGCTAGCGGAAAATTTCAACACAGCCTTAGCTAAACTTTAGATATCTAAGTTTCCATGTATTTTAGTAATAATGACACAATTAACATAATAAATGTAAAAGTGTTTTATATTCCACTTTTTTATAGTAACATTAACTATAAACATTAAAGCTCTAAATAAAGGTGTGGTATATTTTTATACTTGACCACATTCATATAAAATGGTTTTCACACTTTTTCCGTGTTTACGATTCATGAATTACATTAAAATTTACAGCATTTGGTAGATGCCCTTATCCAGAGAGACTTACGTTGTTATCTCAATACACATCTGAGCAGTTGAGGGCCTTGCTCGAGAGCCCAAAAGTGGCACCTTGGTGGTGCTGGGTTTAAACCTGTGGCCTTAACCATAACCCCAAACCATAATCTCTGCACCCAAAAGTTATGGTTTAGTAGAGAAGCTTGCATGTTTTTTTTCACAGATTTGCAGGTCCCATCAAGGTTAGAGCTTGAAATGCTTATGAGTCCAGAGCGCTAACCAATACACCATTGAACTACCCTGAATTAGCTACCCATTAAGACTTATGTTACGTATAGACTGCTTTGCTAAAATTATATTTAATATTCAAATGTTTTGCTATATGTTTTTACTATATGTATGTCTTTACACTGCTACATCAAAAAATTTTGGACTCCTGATCAACACAAGTATATGTGGTTCTTCCCCAAACTGTTGCCACAAATTTAGAGGCAAACAATTGTCCAAAATGTGTCTATCAGATGACAGAAGATCTGTTCCAGCATGAAAACTACTCTGTGCTCCATGAAGACATGGTTTGTTAAAGTTGAAGTGGAAGAACTTGAATATCTTGCTGACCCTAGCCCTACTAAACACCGGATGAACTGAAACTCTGACTTTGCCCCAGGCCTCCTCCCCCAACATTTGTGTCCGATATCACTAAAGCTGTTGTGACTGAATGGGCAAATTCCCAAAACCGTGCTCTATCTCAGGGATCTTCAACTCCTGGGGGGCCAGTGTCCAAACAGTTTGATTTGTCTGCTCAAACACAGCTGATACAACTAATCTGTTAATTACTACTCTCAGTGGATGTGTTTATGTGATAAAGATCCCTGCTCTTTCTGGAATGGAGTGTTCAGAAAGGGGTGTGCTGGTCAGGTGTCCACAAACTTTTAATCCTATGGTGTATAAATTCCTATAAATTATATTACTATGTTGTTGTTGTTGTTGGTCTTTCGGCTGCTCCCGTCAAGGGGTCGCCACAGCGGAACACCCAGTCCGCACTACAACTTGGCACAGGTTTTACGCCGGATGCCCTTCCTGACGCAACCCTCCCATTTTATCCGGGCTTGGGACATAATATATATATTTTTTAAATATTAAAACTTTATTAGTAACATTCTGAATTCCACAAGGTGGAAAAATAATAGAAATTAAAAATATTTTCTTAATGTTCTGGTCAATGTTGATATAACTGCATTACATAAATGCTATAGATTTGTCAGTTGCTCTATTGGATTCAGATCTGGTGGCTGGAGAGGCCATTAAAGTACACTGAGCTCAGTGTCATATTCTATATATTAAAGTCTCCTTTACAACGTTTGGATGCGATAAAAAAAAAGACAGAAATGAAGAAGAAATCACTGATAACCACACAAGAACATAAGCAAGTATATAAATGTATATAATTGCATATTCCCTCACCGGCCACTTTGTTAGGATCACTATTATAATACTGGGCTAGGTGCCACCTTGTCTCTCAGTTATTCATGGCACAAATTCTCAAAGATGTTGGAAATATTTTCTTAAGGTTCTGGTTCATATTGATATGACTGCATTACATAAATGCTATAGATTTGTCAGACGCTCTATTGGATTCAGATCTGAGGGCTGGGGAGGACTGTGAAATACTGTACAGTGGACAGTTTGATATTCACAAGACACCATTATAAAAAGCTTAAAATCTTCTTTATAATGTTTAAATGCAATAAATAAATGAACGAATAATTAAATAAATAAAAGAAGAAGGAATCACTGATGAACACACAAGAAGATAAACAGGATTGATGGAGTGTTCTAAAAGGAGTGTGTAAAGATAAAACAGGATCAATTTTAAGTGTCCCAGTTTACCAGAATTCACCCTATATGTTGATTATATGAGTAGATTGTGCTATTCAGGGAGACAGTAAGAGATACATACTACAGTAGCGCTTCTGTGCCGCCTGGAGAAGCTGAATAAACCTTATCAGACGGGTACGACGCAAATGACGTCACACGGGTCCCGTATTTGACGACCGAAACAGGAAGTGTATCAGACAAACCCAATTCTTCGGTCCCTGTTTGTTGGATTTAGTCTTCAGTGGCAAAATGGCCAAGGAGTTTCCATCCGTGAGCGCTTCGACCATGATTAATAGTCGTGTTTCCCTCGAGGTAGAGGGTCAGAGCAGATATCCGCGCCGATACACAGGCAGCGAGCAGGTAAACCAACTAACGCCAGTTACTGTGATCACTATCTACCCCAGTTATCTGTATGTTGTCTTAAACAACACGAGGAGCTAAATATAACGATTTAAACGTCCGTATTTATACACTGTGACCTTTGAATGTGTCGGTTGCTACGCGGAAGTCCTGCTGTTTGTCAAGTAAACGTGTAGCGAAACTGTGTGTGAATGCAAATAAGACTGTTTAGCAGCGTGTTTAAATTTGCCTTAGTTTTAATACACATTCTATGCTAAAAAGTTAACTGTGTTTAGTTAATCCATTCTCTTTATAGCTACAAAATATGACAGCTGAAGAATGTCATGTGAATAGGTTCCTACGGCTCTTATCTTAACATTCCTGACTGGTATAAACTGATCAGCCATAACATTATGACCACCTGCCTAATATTGAAAAATAAATCCCCCTTTTGCCACCAGAATAGTGACGCACCCTAATCCTTATGCTTGCGCATTTTTTCTGCTTGCAACATATCAACTTTAGGAAAAGAGGTTCACTTGCTGCCTAATACATCCCACCCACTTCCAACCGCCGCTGTCACGAGATATTAATAATGTGACTACTGTGTGAAAAGCCTAATTGTAATAGATGGACAACTGGGATGTGGGATGTTCCTGGTTTGCAGTGGGTTAGAAATACCAAAAGGGTTCCGAGGAAGGAAAACTGGTGAACTGGCAACCAGATCATGGGTGGCCCAGGCTCACTGATGCACATGGGGAGTGAAGTCTGGCCTGTGTAGTCCGATCCAATAGAAGGGCTCCTGTAGCTGAAATTGAGGAAGAGGTTAATGCTGGTAGTGAGAGAAAGGTGTCAGACCACAAAGGTCATTACTGGTTTGGTTGAAAAAGGGTGTGTGTTTCCCCCAAGACATGGTTTGTTAAGTGGATGTTTAGATGCTTAATAGTTCTTAGAAATAACCTTTTCTCTTTTTTCAAGAACTTTTTAAAGCCTGCTTGTTGCCTCAAACCTGACAATGCTTTTTCAAGTGCAGACAAACCACAAGCTTTCAAACCCACGGCAAATTAAATGCATTTGAACACATCGTTTACCTATAGCATGAAGGGTCAGAAAAGTATGTACACAATGTTGGCAGTATTTGTAGTGTGTGCG
>JAQMYJ010000039.1:21311590-21336782 GCA_030014305.1 Clarias laeviceps
TATATATATATGAGAGAGATATAGATATGACTACATGTATAAACGTTTAAACCTTGTGACTTTCTGTTTTTCACTTGACATTTTTTAAACAAAGTAAAAAAAAAAAAGGTTAATCAAGCTCTTCTTCCTTTGTTAGAATGACCTCAGGGCAAGAGCACGACCTCCTGGCACCATGTCTGCATCTCCGTCTGGATCAGATACAGTACAAGAGACAGCACGAGTGGATGACTGTGAGAGGCTGGGTACTCTTTTTGGGATGGTCAATAAGTGCTTGAAAGCCATGGGCTTCGCAGAGCTCTACTTCGGGGAGAAGATTGTAGACCCTGTGGTGGTGCTCTTCTTCTGGCTGCTCCTCTGGTTCCTCGGCATCCAGGCCCTGGGTCTTGTAGGAACTCTTTGTATTATCATCATATACATCCAACAGTAGTGGCCAAAGCAGGATGGAATGATTTGATTCTTTGTGTCTTGGCGTGATCTGTGTCTCTCAGCGTAATGAATGTCTCGTTCTAATGAATAGCATTCTATTATGCAATGGGTCTAGGACTCTCTCCTGTTTGAGCCTCCAATGACTATATACGAGGGTGAGTTAAAAATTATCCGCACTCTGGCTGTATAATTTATTTTAATACAATTTTAGAAAAGACAAATACATTATTTTTAGACATGATCTTCTTGTTTTCAATACACTTTCTCCTTCTGTCAACAAGCTTTTGTATTCCTTCATTAAAAATGTTCTAGGGTGAGTTCAAGCCACGAATACACAGCAATTTTCACTTCTTCACCAGTAATGATTATCTTTAAGAAACCTTTACCATCCTTACTTCCTTTCCTACCGTAGTGACTGCGAAGACAGTAGCTTTGAAAGAAAAGCGCTGATAAGACAGTGCTTCCAACAGATGTTTTAATACAATCGGAGTGCGGATAATGTTTGACTCACCCTTGTGTGTTTGTGCATGTGTGTGCGTGTACTATATAGTGTGTGTGCAAATGACATATATATGTCATTTGCACATACACTATGCTGTGCAAAAGTATTCAGGCTTTATGAAGTTTTATATATGCTTTAATTGTTTTTTTCAGAAACAAACTTGTGTGTCATCTACAATGACACAAACCTAAAAGAGTTTTGTAAATGGGGATGTTACTACATGGGTAGGATCAGAAAGCTGATATTGAAGGTTTGCTTGTCATCTATGCACTAATTTAGATGTTTTTGATATGTTTCTTTAACTATCAGTTTGTATTGGATGTTGAGGAAGTACATATCTATAGCTAACATGGATGTTAATGAAAGAAGCACTTTAAGATATTATTTTGTTCTACCTTATTCAAACAAAAGGATACATATCAACCATACTTTATCTTGGAAATAGAAAGAAATAAGTTTTTTTTTGTTTTATCTTTAGACCCTTGTAGATGTGTGCATTCTCCACACAAGTGCACTAGAGGGCAACCTCTTGCTGCTCATTGTTTCCTAGAAAACCAATAAAAGAATAGTACAATCTAGTTGATAAACATTAAAATGTACCAATGCATGACGAGTCATTCACAGTCTTTAATGAGAACTGTGTGTAAAACAAATAATTCCTTTTTAATATTTATATAAATTGAGTCATAGTCTTTATAAATATAAAGTGCGTCCGTTTGTCTGTTGGTGTCTATGTGTGCTCTCACGTGTGTGTGTGGGGGGTGTATTGGGGGAGGTTACCTTATGTTGAACAGTGTCTTATTCAGAGTGTTTTCATAAATTATGCCCACTGTTCTAGGAATAGGCTCAGGATCCATGATGATGTTAATCATGATTACTAAAGATAAATGGATTAATGAGGAATGACAATTGTCCCCTTCTGTATTCTGCTGAGAAACATAGGAAAATATATAACATATTTGTTCACCCAAATATGATGTGATTACAATATTATGAGAAGGTGTATACTACTCCTATCATTGTTACATCCTTGTGATTTCTAAGATTCTTGAACTGCTTTTTGAAAAATTGATTCTTGAAAAAAATATTCCAGTAATCACATGTATTAAAACATATTAACTGTGAAATGTCGAAAAACCTGTGCTGATACTTTAAAGTTAATGCCGGGCTAAATTCTGGTTGTTGTTGTTTATTTCTTTTATTATTATTAAAAAAAAAAAAAAAGTTTTTGAATAGGAAATAAGGCCATATACTGCTGCCTCACCTCTAAAAATTAATTGTGATTATTATGATTATTTGTATTTCTAATTGCAGAGTTTGAATTACAGCTTACAGCTGAATATGATTGTAATTCATTGAAATGAAGACAGTTCCTCTTTCTGTGTAAAATGTGATGAATAACAGTTTACGGCTGTTTCCTTTTACCTCGTTTAGCAGACTTTGTGCCATAATTTAGATTATTATTTATGCCATTAGATTTTGGAAAAATTATTTGAAAGGGGCGAAATTGTTCTACCTTTTACTTCTGCATTCAACATTCATCTAAATAAAATATAATACATTTTTAAAGATCAAATGTTCTGTTGGATTTGAATAATAGTTTCAGATATATGACTGATCATAAACACGCTGCAAAATGTTTACAGTGTATCCAGTGAAATGCAGTATGTAGTCAGTAAATTAGTATGTGTGTGTTTGTGTGCGTGTGTGTGAAGTAGTTGGTTAAGTAGTTGTTGAACTTCGGGTGCTGGTGGATCATCATGCAGCAGCAAGTTTCTGGGTGCAATCATAAACAACAGTAAAACATGAATGGGCGTGTGCATTTGGTAGTTCAATAAAAAGATTGTAACAAGCAAACGATAAAACAACAAAATAAGACCTCCACAGCACAGCAGGTCACACACCCGAACTTTGCTGAGGAAATACAGGTTAATTGAATCATTTCGGAATTGTGTGCTATTTTATTTGCTTTAGCAAAAATTGTTAAAATTGAGTAAACCAGCTTTTAATGTGTGGCGACACAGACTGAATAAGCTAAAAAACAGACTTCAGTATTGTTTAGTTATAAGGCACTGGTACTGTTCAGCAGACCTTAATTTTGTTTCATTTTCACCGCTTAGCAGCTGCAGCGTAGCTTACAGAAGTGCTTTGTAGTCTCAGTGGAAAAAATGTGGTCATATTACAAGCTACGTAGTCATATACCCTTCATTTCTACATTTACATTTACGAAAACCACCAGGATGTTTTTCTTCTGGAATTGCTGGAGACTGCGTATCAAAGTCACAAAGGTTTATAATAATAATACTTTTATGTAAGGGCATACATATGTCCTTCTATACTGCTCAAAATGTTAAGGGAAGACTTAGTCCAGGTTTCATATCGAACTGTGTTGTGTTTTTTTGGGCAGTATACATTTCTCAGACAGTGTTATTTCCTGGACAGCGCTTACAATAAGTAGTTATATTACTTGTTCTGGATGTAATCATGACCACTTAAGTATCAACTTTGCTCCCTGTTGATAATAACATTCATTCAAAGTGTAATGGTGATGTTTGTTGAAAGTAAGATACATTTATCATGATGAGAATCGTTCAATTTTATAATACTAAACTTTAGCAAGGGTGAGTCTCACCCATACTATTAATACTACACTCTACTAAGGATAAGCATTACTTAGATTATTTATTATGAACAGTGTTGTTGATGAGAAACACTTGGAAAGCTTGAAAAGCTAAATCGAAACTAATTTCCCCCGTTGAACCTTGGGGTCCTACTTTTCAAACTAAAACAGCTGTTTTCAGTTGTTTCAGGCTTGGCAGGGAATAAAGTAAGGGCAAAAGTGCAGGTTGACTGATTTTAATGAACTCATAACACAATGCTAGTTCAAAGGTCATGGGATATGCAAACAATATAAAGCAGACAGACAATATTTAAAGTTTATAAAACAGTAGCAGAGGTCGGCAAGGTAAAATGCAAACACATAAAACGCATAAAAAGAAGATGTGGACAAAGTGTATGGGGTTACACAATTACTTCTTTTTTCAACTATGTCTTTTACACAACTGGTTCAAAACAGGAATATTCAGCATTCTGTGTGAAAAGCACAGAGGCAGAATTTGAGCGGGGGGGGAGCTTTAGGCCATGAACAGAGGTAGTGATGGGAGAAATGAGACCCGGGAGAACCCCATCATGGAATGGAGATCTGGTCTTTTGAGACGTGTGGTGTGTGAGGTTTAAAAAGTTAACAGTTAGCAGCTAAAACTCTGACATCTTATACAGAGTACATAGATCAGACCACACTTGAACTGAATGAACTGAAGGATCAGATGAAATTGAGATTTAACACAATTAATAGTCAGGTGATCTTGAATGCAAGAGCATAGCAAACCTGTTTGTAGGTGGTTCTGTGTTTTGAAAGTTGTAATTCTGCTGATTCTGCTGATCTGCTTCTATATTTGTGTCAGTAGGACTTTCCCTAGCCTTGTTGTTCTGAGGCATCGGAAACTGTGTTGTCTTGAGCCTTTAACTAGGCAGATCAGTAAGAGCCTCCCATTGAATAATTACTGCAGAGATTAATATGTTTCAGCTGTCAGCAAATTATTTAACCCTAACTGATTCAAATTCAAATTCAGTGAGTAGCATTTTATTTCATAAATAACCATGTCAGATGACATGTTACTCTGTTTCAGAAGGGTTAAATTATTGTCCTGCATTAAACAAAGAAAATTTCTAAAGATATTGGACCTAAACAGCTGTGTAATCTTCAGAAATCCATGAATCACTGATGGTAATTTAAAAAAAAAGGCTTTAATTTGATAGGGAGCATAAAGAATGGACTGTGGTTGAAATATGGTCATGTGATCTCAATCTGATTGAGCATCCATAGAAAGTGCCATACAAAGAAGATCAATCCATGGAGGGCCCAACCTTGCAACCCACAGCGCCCGAAGGATCCACTGCTAACATCCTGGTGCCAGAAACCACAGCACATAGTTAATACGGTCTTGTGGAGTCATGCACAGAACTGCCCTGATGGCACAATACTGGGCTTAATGTTTTAGGTTTTAATGTTATTGCTGATTGGTGTATCATGAGCCTGTTGCATATTTATTGTCAGCTAGAAAATGATAAAATTCAGGATTGAACCACTGAGAAACAGAGAAGGAATCATAATTTGCTAGTTTTTTTATATTCATGTGCAGTTTGAGGTGATTGGAGTGTAATCAGAAAAGCTGATGATGAACATTGAGTTACAAAAACTAATTAATTTCTAGCAGATTCTTATTAGAGAAACAATTGTTCTACACTATTTAACAAACACTCACAAGTTACGCAACCCAGATACGCTGTTATATTTCAAAATGTTGTTACAGTAAACATAATCAAAAATCTTGCAAAGAAAACAAGTGTAAAATGATACCCATAAGCCCTATTTCGCAAACATTTTGCATCTTATGTGATGTAATTTTACTATAAAACTAAGAAGAGTAAACTGTATATTGGTCTCATGGAAAAAGAATAGAGCATCAGTGGTATATTTCTGCATTTAAATAATGCCTGTATTGTTGTGTTTGTATGAAAGACCTAGCCTTAAACCTTCCCTTAAAAAGCTCAGCTGAGACACATTGGCTAGTGCATGAAAATGAAAGATTAAAGTCACCAGATTTTAGAGATTGCATAACTCTACATGTCATGCATGCATGTTTCAGTGTAGTAATTATTATAAAATCACCCAGATCTTGGCTCTTATTCTTACATAGTTTTAGAGCTGTCTCAGCCAGTATTATGTTAAGGAAAAAATGGGGGGAAAAGGAATGGGAAAAGTTTCTTTAGTTATACTGGCATATCAGAAATGGAGGAGCTACTGCAAGCAGAGCAGAAGGCTACAGGGTGGGAACTATTCAGCACTTTATCATAATTGTTTATCAGCATGGTTACTCATTACATTAACAAGGTAAAAGCCAGCTGAAGCTAAAAACAAGTTTCTACGTTGTGTAAAATACTGTATGTAGCTCCATTGACTCATTACAAAAGCCTTTGTATGACTTCTGACTCCAGACACAATGCAACTCTTCCATAATCCTAGCTACCATATGGCTCTTATCACAAGCTATTATCAATCATAAGTCATACATAAATCATTAAACAAAAAATAGTTATATATTTATAGTATTTCAGCTATGTGACATTTGTTAATCTTCCTATAAATCTGTTGGATAGCCTGAAGCTCCTCCTTAGAGAGAGTTAGTGGAAGGTGGTGCCGCCTTATAGCGATTTTGGCCTTGAATATATAATTGTGAGCCAAACACTTTTTGCTCTCTTTCGTTCTCCCTCTCTCCTTTTCTTTCTCAGTAGAAGTGACAACCAGCTATTAGACATGGCCACTGCAGGAAAGGTACGGTTAGTTTCCTCTTTATGTTGTATCAATAGCTGCTCTTTGTATCTGAAATACTGATTTGAATTCACCTTACTAAGCTTATTAGTTAAATCCTGCCATAAACAATTGGCTACGTTTCAGTTTAGGAAACTTAACAGCAACATGGTTTTAAAAAGTTGACTGCATCTATAGTAGCAATCGTGGTCTGATTTTCAAATGTAAAAAGTAAAAGTGTACAAAATGTAAAAGTGCTACTTTACCCTTTGTTGCATAACCTCTTTCCTATCTACTTATTTTCACATAATGTACTTTATATTTTTCTTTAATTTGGTGTAACAACCTGCATGATCAACCTAGTTTCAAATGTTACTGCATTTATACTTTTAATTCATGTTAAATATGACATAATTACATTGGACATGAAAGAAAATGCAGTATAAGAAAATGTGAAGCAGGAGTTGATGTACAAGGATGTTCTTAGAAACACAATAAAAGCTGCTGAAAACCAGGTCCACCATCAGTTCTTACAGTACCCAATACTGAAGCTGGAACATCAGGAATCCATTTAATATTAAACAACCTTGTGAAATCTCACTTATAACCTCCACCAAAGACAAACATTGCTCAAGAGGCAAAAACAGATGGTTGGAGAGTTTCCATGAATTGTCAGGGATCAGTAAATCTGCAGAGTGCATAACCATATATTTAAATATGCCTGTGAGAAACACAGTCTCTGTTCAGTACACCACAATATTGTGCATGTGTGTGTTTCTAGGTTATTAAATGTCGGGCTGCTGTAGCTTGGAAGCCCAATTCTCCTCTAGTGATAGAGGAGATTGAAGTGGCTCCACCCCAAAAGAATGAAATACGAATCAAGGTTGGACATTTCTTTTTCATGACTTTACTGAGGCTTTAATAAATAAATCATATAAATAAAAATATATTTTTTATTTATGAAAGATTTTTTTTTTTAACTGGGGCACAAGGTGTACTAAGAACCTGTCCTGTCTGATAGGTAATCGCTACTGGTGTTTGTCACACCGACTTGTACCATCTATTTGAGGGAAAGCATAAAGATGGCTTTCCTGCTGTACTTGGACATGAGGGGGCTGGCGTGGTGGAGAGTGTTGGACCTGGAGTAACCGAGTTCAAACCAGGTAAGTACACCCACAAAGTTCACAATTCGCTCTGCTTCTCTGGATTGCTCCTGGTTGCTTGCCTGTAGTGTACTGACCTCTGCTGTGCATGATCATGTTTTTTTGAAGGTGATAAGGTGATTCCCCTCTTCATCTCCCAGTGTAGAGATTGCAAGTTTTGTAAGAACCCAAAGACTAACCTCTGTGAGCATGGCTGGTAAGAAAACTACACAAGTACACAATGCGAGCAGAGTAGTGGGCAAGATACATGTTCAGCCATGTACTGTATGTAACATGTAAATAGGACACTTTAACATAGCAAACTATAACAAAGGTTTGTAATGCAACTTATGCAACATTTATGCAACACGTCGAAATTCAAGTCCAATTGACTAAAGACTTGTATTAAATAAATAAAGGTAAATGTTGAAGGCACAGTGAACTTGTTTGTACACAGGTCTAGTGACCGATATTCTCAGATGTCAGAAACCACAACACGCTTCTCCTGTCGTGGTCAGCCTGTCCTGCAGTTCATGGGCACCAGCACCTTCTCTGAGTACACGGTCATGAACCAGATTGCTGTGGCGAAGGTCCATGATGATGCTCGAATGGACCGTGTTTGTCTGCTAGGCTGTGGGATTTCCACAGGCTATGGGGCAGCAATCAACACTGCCAAGGCACGTATAGTGCTGTTTTTTTTCTACATATTAGAATATTTCATTTAGAGTTTAAATACCATGCAAAAACATATAAATACCAAGTATCTCTCAGCATCATTTAGTACACGCATAGGGAAGAGGTAGGAATAGGTGCACAAGCAACAGGGATGACTGCTGCCTTAAGAAAATTGTCAAGCAAAGCAGTTTAAAGAATTTGGGAGAGCTTCAAAAGAAGTGGAGGGAGGCTTTAATAAGTGCATCAAGAGCCATCATCAGGAAATGGGCTACGACTGTTGCATTAATACAGTAGTTTCAAGCCACCCCTGGACCAGAAATAATGTCAGAAGCATCTTACCTTGGCTTCGGTGGAAAAGAACTAGACCATTGATCCAAAGTCCTCTTTTTGGATGTAAGTAAACTTTTCATTTGGATATCAAGGTCCTATAGTCTGGAAAAAGAGTACAAAGTCGAATAATCCAAGTTGCTTGAAGTCCAGTGTGGAGTTTCCACAGGTGGTGATGATTTGGGGTGCTATAGTATGTCATCTGCTGGAGTTGTTCCACTGTGTTTTATCAAGTCCAAAGTATCTAACAGGAGATTTTAGAGCACTTCCTGCTTCTGACAAGCTTCAAGGAGATGCTGATTTCCTTTTCCAACAGGAATGCTCACAGTGCAAAAACTAGCACTACCTAGTTTGCTGACGATTATATTACTGTGCTCGTTTGGCCAGTCAACTTTCCTGACCTGATATTCTATAGGGAATCGTTAACAGGAAGATGAGAAACTCTTGACCCAACAATACACACGAGCTGAAGTCTGTAATAAAGGAGCCATGACGAAGTATTGATTGCATAAATTAACATACATTTTTAGAATTTTTGTATTGTGAATCATTTTATGGTTGCTCTTCAGGAATATTCTAATATTTTGAGATACTGGATTATCGTGAACTTTAAGATGTAAACAATTTCAAAATACTTAATTTTACATGTAATTAATATAAAATATACCTTCACTTATTAAATCACAAATTTTACTTTATCACGATGTTCTAATTTTTTGAGATGCACTGTATATGACTATAGGTTGAGCCCGGGTCAGTGTGCGCAGTGTTCGGGCTTGGTGCCGTAGGCCTTGCTGCAGTAATGGGTTGTAAGAATGCTGGAGCTTCCAGGATAATTGCTGTGGACATAAACGATCAGAAGTTTGAAAAGGCAAAGGTACTTGGAGCCACTGAATTTGTGAACCCCAAATCACACAATAAGCCTGTGAGTGAGGTTCTGGTAGAAATGACCAATGGAGGTGTGGATTTCTCCCTGGAGTGTGTGGGCAATGTGGCTGTTATGGTAAGATGATATAACACTTTTGCATATTGGTCTTTTTCTTTATGACAAAATGCAATAATATATATATTTTTTAAAGAGGACTGCACTTGAGTCGTGTATTAAAGGATGGGGGGTGAGTGTGATTGTTGGCTGGACAGACCTTAGTGACTTCTCTGCACGACCAATTCAGCTAATTTCTGGAAAAACCTGGAAGGGATCACTGTTGGGAGGTAACCTGGTGAACACTAACATTAACCAAAGCCTACTGAATGGAATTGTGCTTTTGTAGATCTTTGTATATTTGTGTGTCTCAGGCTTTAAAAGCAAGGATTCCGTTCCCAAGCTAGTCCTAGACTACATGGCTGGCCGTATAAAGCTGGATGAATTTGTAACTCACACTATGAGTCTTGAGCAAGTCAATGATGCCATTGAACTCATGAAAAAGGGAGAATGGTAAATGGATCATCATTCAACTGTTTTTAATTACCTTGGCTTTTCAATACTTATGTAACAATCTTTTTTTTCTTATAGCATCCGAACCATCCTGAATGTGTCTAAATGAGTTCCTGCCCTACATTTTAAGAGCTCATCCTATTTACACCAAGTTTACAAGAACCAAAGACCTTTTTAAGTGATTAATTAAAACAACCTGGCAGAATCTGCCAAATGTCAAGCTGTAAAAAAAAATAATAATAAATAAAAATAAATGCCCTTTTTAATTTTGTGGAAATCCCTTCTGAAACGGACTCCAGGCTAAATGATGTCCTTAAACACCACATGGAAAATTTGAAATATATCCAGTCATGCGCATCTCGGGAGGACTGAAACCAACTGGCAAGCTCTAATCCAAACAATATTTAACAAATACAATCTGAAGACTGAACAGCAAATTCATGAATTATTTTAAAAAGTATTAATTCCTTACATATTTCAATAGAATTGTTTAAACTCTAACCTTGGATTGCAACATATCTGACTGGATAAACATTTCCCAATATGAACTATTCAGTTAACATATAAACCATGTTTTATGCAGTTTATAATGAATAATAAAGTTCTGAAAATGACCAGAGAAGGCGTCAGAGAAAGAGTTGCTGAATAAATTACACGAAACATTTTATTTATGTAGAATTATTTAAGCATTTGCAAGTTTGTATAAACAATAATTTAAATTCCCCAAAACAAATTCACAAACTGAACTTTGACGAATAAGTCAACAGACAAACACAAACACACGTTACTCACAAAAACACACAATTTGGACACAATTCACAGGGCAAATCTGCTTTAATACAACTTGAATCAGTTAAAGGCAGATCAATGAAATGGGTTTGACTGGGTTTTAGACACACAATGAGCACCAATGACCAATAACCTAGCAATGTAAGATCAACCCTGCAGACCAGTTCTGTACTGCAGTAGCCAATAACAAATGAATTACACCCTCACATATCATTTATATTTAAACAAGTCACAACAGATGGGTCTGATGCACTCTGGTAGAACTTGAGACATTGTGTGTAGTGAGGCACTCTTTTGTAAACAGGGATTATTCTGGGATAAACCAGAAAGAAAAGAGAAAAATGCAATAAGATTTGATTAATCAGTCTGTTTGGTATCATTTGGAAACACATGACATTGCTTACCATTCATACTTGGACACACACTATCTTGAACTTACACACTGCTCATTCAATAAAGAATGTGTGCTTATTTGCACACACACACACACACACACACACACACACACACACACACACACTTTCCAAACAAACGGTGGTGGCACTGCAAGCAGGTCGAAGGTCGGTGCCTTCCAGTCTGATTAGATCCAAGTTGAGTTCTACGATTGTTCAGATGACGAATTCATAAACAAATCTGCACTTCTCGCCCAATCAGACAATCCATTACTATGGCCACTTGGCCAATAATCTTCTGCCCAACAGAGAACCACAATGTGATTGGCTGATCAGTGACAGGGTCAGAGCAGATGTGTCCTCCACTGCTGGAAGGGCCTGTGTTCTCACCCGAGCACGTTACATCTGTGACAGGAAGTGAGCACGACCATTTTCATCCAATCGACGAGTGAGAATCTCACAACCTGTTTCGGTCACCAGAAGTGTGTGTTCAAACTGGGCAGAGCGTTTCCCATCTCGAGTAACAGCTGTCCAACCATCTGGCCATGTCTCATCCTGCCAACCACCTGAATAGAGGAGAGAGCCAAGTTTATAAACATTCAAAGCATACTTGGAAAGAAAAAACTGGAAGGTTTCTGATGTTTTCAGACACATGCTTACTTCCTGGTGTAAAGCCCAACCCGACTTCTCAAACTGGTATGAACATTTTTGATTATAGACGTACAGTCTGTATAAATGTACTGTTAACAGAGTGTATTGGATTTGAAATTAAAATTAGCTTTCAGGTTTAATTCCCGGATATTTACATCCAAATTGGGTAAACCGTGTAGAAAATATAGCAATTTTTTCCTAGGTGGTCCCCCTTTTTAAGAGATCAAATGTAGTTGGACAAATTGCCTGTTCAGCTCCTCTGTGGTCAGGTGTGTGCTATTTAGAGATGCAAGGTATACGTAGACTGTCAACTGGATTAAAATTTTTGGGCATCATTTTGGTTTTTGATTCTGATTCAACAGCACTAAAATTTTGATTCAACCATATGATTGCTATGTATAGCTATATTTAAGTAATTAGGTATTAAAGTATTAAAATATTGAAATGCTGTTGGCCAAACACAGTATTGGTGCTGATACATCTTTTTGTGTTATTCATGTGTGTGCCAAAAAAGCTACTTCTGAAGCTTATGCAACATGGAAGTGACCAATCTTGCGTCCCTAAAAAATTCAAGTTATTTACTTGAGTCGTTTTGGAGAGATGATTTTATATGTGCCTAAAAATGGCCATTTTTCAGCATTTCATACTGTCTTTACTTCAAACAATAATAATTTTAAATTCAAATTATTCATATTTCTTTGAGTATTGAAACTGAAATTGATAAGCTTATAAAAGCTTATGACCTGTAAAAAAAAATTAAAGCATTTCGTGTAAAATTACGAATGTTACCCCCAAAGATCTGTGGTGTCTGTATTTGATAAAAATATAAAATGTGTATATTATTACTATATTTACAAATAAAACGAAGAATAGATCAGGAGATAAGAAGCGCACACCAGAAGAAGAGGTGATACAAGTATTTGCAGAAGTGTGAATTCAATGAAAAATGACCCAACATTCCAATTAATTGCATCGACAATAAAAGGTCGCCGTTAATTTGTTGCTGCCAATGAAGCAAACCATCATTAGGCTGAAAAATCAAAATAAACCCATCAAAGACATAGCACATAGATAGTACATTTTTATAAAGAAAGAAGGCACTGCTGAGCTCAGAAATGTCAAAAAGCCCAGAAGACCATCAACCATGGATGAGGACTAAAAGAAGACTTTACCAGAATCCATTACCAAAAGAGTTTATTCAAAGATGTAAACCTCAAAAAGAAAAGTTTGTGGGAAGAAAAAAAAACAATCTAGAACAAAAGATCTTTAAGTTATGAAACTGATGAGAGAAAAATGAACTAGCAGAATGAAGGCACAACTTGGCTTGGTTATCATTATTTAATATTTAAGTTGAGAAAGCACCATAAGTGCCTCAGCTACTGTCACATACACAAAATCTGTGTTTCTGTGAGAAACATTGTCAGGGTAGGAGTTAATGATATAAGGTTTGTTAAAATGAGTTGCTTAACCAGTGACAGCGTAGTATTAAGTAACGTCAGACTGGTAAATGTGAATGCAGCCATTATGAGTACTGCTATAGGCTAGGAAGTGATAGTCTCAGTTTTTCTTTTTTGCGTCTGTGAAATGTCTGTGATATAGGATACATGAAAGACATGCAAGAAAAACAAGACAGACATGGAATGCTTTATGAAGCCATCTTTGTAAATGACAGTGCATCTTAATTGTGGGTCTATCTAATCATTTTGATTCATACACATTCACATTTCATACAAACTTCCATAATTTCTTTCGACTGTATAAAGCTGCTTTGCGACAATGACAATTGTTAAAAGCGCTATACAAATAAAATTGAATTAATTAATTATTCATTCAATATACTGTGGTAGACAGCCAAAAACAGTATCCTCAATGTTCAAATATTTATGGACCTTACGGTACATGAACAAACTGTCAATGCTGCCTCTGGTTTTGTGCTAAGGGTGTCAAGGATACGTCTTAAGGCCGTGGTGTTGAATGTTATCTAGAAAGAACCAGTGTGGATGCGGGCTTTCATTCCAACCAAGCAGCCGATAGTCACACCCGATGAGCTATTTAAAGCCAAAAATTAAACATGTGGAATCAGATGTGGCTTCTGTTTGGTCAGAATGAAAGCCTGCACCAACACCGACGTTGAGCTGCAAATAGGTTCTCAAGAGAGAGAGAGAGAGAGAGAGAGAGATATTGCAAGCAAATTGAGAAGTCTGATCTAAAGCTTGGGATTTTATTAGGCTCTTACCTTCACAAATCATGGGCTCAATCGTGAAGACATGCCCAGGTTTCATCACTCCAACAGCTTTATTCTCTATATCACATATAACACACATAACATATAACTCGCCATTCAGTAGGACAGGCTATCTAATATGTACATTACCAGTCAAAAGTTTGGACATGTGTTCTAATTCCATGATGTTTCCCAATTTTTAGTTCCTTTTTTTAATCTCCTTTAAATAGTTGATATTGAGATGCGTTTGCTACCTATGACTGATGACTTGTGACTGCAGTCACTCAATGGTTCAGGTCTGAAATTCCAACAAACTGTTTTGTACCCGAGCCTCCAATAATGAAAGTGGACTCCATGTTAACTTAAACATCTCTCCTGTTGAGACTACTGAATTTCGAGCTTCCTAAAACACATTATGACTACAGATCAATCCCTGCTATCAAATGTCACCCAAATGAGGACGGGTTCCCTGTTCAGTCTAATTGGGTCTATTTCCATCTCAGGGAGTTTTTCCTTGCCGTCCTCTACCTCCTCATCAGGGACAAACTGATCATTTAAATTTATACATATTTCCTCACACATTTCAAACTCATTTCCCTAATTTTCTTTTTTAATGTGTAAAGATGCTTTGCAATAATGACCATTGCTAAAAGTGCTATATAAATAAAATTGAATTGAATTGAACTTATGCTCTTTTAAAGCATTTATAACGGCTCTAATGTAAGGTAATTGGTGCTTTCTGAGGCTGGTAAGTCTTGCTTTTCTGATATGGTCTTCATGAAAGCCAGTTTCATTATGGTGCTTCAAGTGTTTTGCAAATGCACTTGACAATACTGTTCTTGCAAGAACTATTCCAGAACATCTGACCTTTATGTCTTAAAATAACAAATGACGACTTGTTACTTAATTACCTAATGTCATGAGTGCTATTTCCTAGTTTTAAAATAATCCAGTATTGTTATAGAATGTGGAAAATAAATCCAAACTTTTGACTGGTACTGTATATGCATATATCCAGAGGACTCGCAATTATACAATACGTTTAGGGTTCTGTGACCTACACTAAATTGCCAAATGTATTCGCTCACCTGCCTTCACATGCATATGAACTTGAAACTAGAAACATCTAATTCTAAATCCACAGGGTTTAATATTATGTTGGCCCACACTTTGCAGCTATAACAGTTTCAACTCTTCTGGGAAGGTTTTCCAGAAGGTTTAGGAGTGTGTTAATTGGAATTTTTGACCATTCTTCCAGAATCACATTTGTGAAGTCAGACAATGACGTTGGACGAGAAGCTCGCAATCTTCGCTCCCATTCATCCCAAAGGTGTTCTATCGGTTGACGTCAGGACTCAAGTTCTTCCACACCAAACTCGCTCATCTATGTCTTTATGGACTTTGCTTTGTGCACTGGTACGCAGTCATGCTGGAACAGGAAGGAGACATCCCTAAACTATTCCCACAAAGTTGGGAGCATGAAATCGTCCAAAATGTCTTGGTATGCTGAAGCATTAAGAGTTCCTTTCACTGGAACCGAGGGGCCGAGCCCAACTCCTGAAAAACTTCCCATCATAATCCCCACTCCACCAAACTTTACACTTGGCACAATGTAGTCAGACAAGCACCCTTCTCCTGACAACTGCCAAAGCCAGACACATCCATCAGGGCTGCCAGACAGAGAAGTGTGATTCGTCACTCCAGAGAACACGTCTTCACTGCCCTTACACCACTGCATCCGATATTTTGCATTTCACTAGGTGATGTAAGGCTTGGATGCCGCTCTTGGCCATGGAAACCCATTCCATGATGCTCTCTACACACTGTTCTTGAGCTAATCTGAAGGCCACATTAAGTTTAGAGGTCTGTAGCTATTGATTCTGTACAAAGTTGGCAACCTCTGTGCGCTCTGTGATTTTACGCGGCCTACCACTTCCTGTCAGTTGCTGTCGTTCCCAATTGCTTCCACTTTGTTATAATACCACTAACAGTTAACTCTGAAATATTTAATAGCTAGTAAATTTCACAACTGGACATATTGCACAGTTGGAATCCTATCACGGTACCACACAGAAATTCACTGAGCTCCTGAGAGCGACGCATTCTTTCACAAATGTTTGTAGAAGCGGTCCATGCTTGATTTGATACACCTGTAACCATGGAAGTGATAGGAACACCTGAATTCAATTATTTGGGTGGGTGAGCGAATACTTTTTGCAATATAGTGTATATGCTCCTCTAACTCACTTGGTATGTGTGTTGATATGTACATAATATACTTACTTGCATAATGTGGCACGTTGGGTGCTGTGTGAAAGAGTTTGTGGATGCCATGCCCACAGTAACTTCGCACTACAGAAAATCCATTAGCCTGCGCATGTTTCTGAATGATGTTTCCCAGCTCCCGGTAACGTACACCAGGCTTTACTGCATGAACAGGACACAACACATCCTATTAGTGAGCTGCACAGTGCTGCAGTGCAGCCCTGACCTCTAGAGGCCACCAGGCATAAGCAAAGCAGAATATTACACTGATAAACACAAATATGAAACTGTACATGTTGTGGCATATTTTAAATCCATACAATCGAAGGCTAAAGCAAAATTTATTTTTCTTACCAGCATCAATAGCTTGCATAAGACATTCATATGTAGTCTGCACCAGCCTTTTTGCCCCATCATCCACCTCACCGACAAAAAAGGTCTCATTCAGATCTCCATGGTAACCGTTGTGGAAAACAGTAATGTCCACTGAAACATGAGAACTCGGGTTATTAAAGAACAGTAGCAACAAGAGAAGTTAATGCACAGCAATAACACTGTCCTGATTTTTTCTTTCTGCTTTATACGCTAATAGAAAAATAACTGCCACGATGAGAAGCAAGTGTGTGAAATCAGATTTGGAGTTACTTGTCTACCAAATCTGTTTTATGAAACTGTTACTCTTCCATCTAGACTGAAGCTTATGACCATAACATGAATCTAAACTACTATAAACTCATGTTAAAGCTGTTCTTAGTTGTGTTCATATGAATATGGAGTGAGTAACATTGAAATTTCAGGTGACAAATTGTGCCCTTCTAAATATATTAATGCTCAAAGATCTGTAAACAGGTGAAAGTGGGAGTATTTTTTTTTTTTGTGTGTCTTTACCATTAAGGATATCCCCCTCTTGCAGGGTGCGGCGGTCTGGTATTCCATGGCAGATGACCTCGTTAACTGAAGTACAGCAGGACTTTGGAAAGTTATAATAGTTGAGGGGAGACGGATAGCAGTTCCGTGCTGTGCACGCCTTTTAACAAAAAGAAAGCAAGGTCAACATTTTATAGTGTATTAAATAAACACCCATCGACTGCAACATCAACACCACCACAGGTGAACTGAATGACATTATCAATTATATACTAGTAAACTGGGGACAAGGCTTATTCATCTATGCGATTGGGGACCAAAATCTTCATTTGCTTAGCTTCCTCTACAAGAGATTTCTTTAGTGCACACCTTGCAAATCACAAATTTACTGTCTTTTCCAGACACCTTGCAGAATTGTCTTGTGAGAAAAAATTAGTTAGAAAAAAGTTTTGCGTCTTTTCTGATCGACCTAATTGAGGTTGGCGATCAAACTACTTAGATGGAATAAATAATGATCGGTGGCTGATCGGAGCACCTCTAAATCACAGCACGAGTAATTTCCTTGATGTCTCTTCAATATTTTCTTACTCAGCATGACATTTGCAAATGCAAAATTATGCCAGCATTTTCCTTTTTTTTTGCAAGAGATTGCAAAGGTCTGTCTGTTTTCTGAGATGCTGATATAAGGGAGTTGTGTTTCCAAGCCATGTATGCAATTTAACCTTGCACATCAATACCGCTATCTGAGTAGTGTTGCTGCTTTTAAATCTGATATACTGCCAAATTACAGAAGAGGATTTATTTTCAGGACCAACTGACTATCTTGCCTCTCTGCTGCTGTATTCATATTAGTGATCAAAAAGCAGAAGATTAGCCTTTTGTTGTCTCCAGGGCCACGAACACACACTCACGCACGCACACACCGAATTCAAAACAATGTATTGATAAATGAGACTTCTGATTGGACAGTTTTACCACGAGTCTCATACATGCATATGCCATGTTCAGGATGCTTCTGTAATAAACTGCAGCCTTTTCCTCCATATTGGGATACTGATGTTCATGTGATTAATTGTGCAGCACTCATTTGATCTAAGATGGCTCTCACAGTTACCTAGCAGCCTTATTATTATTATTATTATTTTTTTTTTTTTACAGTGCACTGATGCAGCCCTGATCTAGCTGTAAGCGTCATTTCAAAACCATTAAAATATACAATAAAAAACCTAAACTATGTATTACTTTTGCATTATGGAGCAGGATAGCAAAGGTTTTGTTTAGTACATGTAACACATAATACATTTGTTCTACTCAAAGCTAACAACATTTTTGTTGCCTCTGAGCAATCAGGTGGCAATTAGGCATTTTACAAAATAAGTAACATTTTACCAAAGCAAATAAGATGTATACAATCTTCTTCCCTGTAAAAATGTTAAAAAAAATAAATAAAAATAAAAAAGTGCGTGTGGGCGGGGGGAATAAAAAAAAATCCGCTTGACTTTTCCTCAACTTTGATCTAATATCATGGGTCTTAGTGTGTGTCTGAATGTGGTTCATTTTCAGTGACAGGTGCTTAATCATTAATATTTAACAGGACATGAAGCAAGAACGGTCAGAAGGAAGAAAGAGTTACCAGATGTACAGCATGATCAATCTCTTCTGTCGTCACTCCAGGTTTGACCATCATGGCAGCAATGTCGAGAACCTCTCTCGCCAGCTGCAAAAGAAATAAAATTAAAACCTGATCTAATTCGTACCTATAAGTATTGTTATGATGGTACACAGACTAAGAGCATTACTACACTTAGTATGAACATTTGTGTCCTTATTATTAAGGTAATAACCAAGAATGGGTTTCTGCTGATTAGGGGGAACAGTGTAATCATTGTTTTCAAAAGTCCCTCTGAACCACAAAGTTTATGTCACTGCTATATAGTTTACACAAATGAAGAATAAATAGGTATTCACTTTTTTGATGCAAGGAGCAAAACAGCTATATATTTAAAGATCACAGACCACCATTTTCAGACCAGATGAGTTCCCTGGACTGCCTCAGGAATACAAAACTGCACTCATATCATGGTCATGAGGTACTCATCAAAATGAAAAAGTATGAGAGGCATTCAAGTCAAACCGGGACTTTCGATTGTGCAGAATAACAGAACAGAGTTATGAGAGAATTTATTTCCCCACACAATCCCTTGCTACACTAATGCACTTAATGCTTGGATATCATTAAGGTAGAAAGTTCTCAGTACACCAGAGCCATAATCGGACTGCCTGCTTCATGTCTGAAATGATGGACTCCCAGAAACATTAATGGCCCAAAAATGTGAAAAAAGCTTGGCGTGAGGTCAGGACTGTATGGGGGATTTGGCAGTAACTCCAGGGCAGCTTTCTGTAATGCGCAAGAGGTGATTGTGAGATTGTATGTATTTTAAAGCATTAGTCGTTTCCGAGTGTTCACAGGAACGACAGCAATGGGCTGTAAATGTTAATTGGTTTTAAACCTTTTCACACGAAAAAAAAAAAAAAGAAAAAAAAAAGTATGACAAGTCCCAGTTTGACTTGAACGCTCCTTGTAATTTTGTATAATGTTCATCTGATGAACATAAACTTATAAAATGGACATCCTTGTAACAAGGGATGATGTACAATGCACTTTGCACCTTACCGGAAAAAATTACATGGATTGGAGTTTACATGTGGCAATAGCGTTAGTTAAAGGCCCAACAAGCATGATACAACAAATCCCAGTCCAAACTTACATGGGTATTTTTAAAAAGTTTTTTCTGGTCTGTACTGGCCTTTCATCTACACACACTGAAAACAGACTTGTTGGAAAATTAATTCCCGAGTGACGATATTCAGAATCTCTGTTTGAAGTCAGAGTGTGACATACTCAGGACTTTTTTTCAGGCTTCTGATTGGTCAACATGGCATGAAGTTATGGTTACATATCTTTGCTGGCTGGTTCGGCATAGTCAGACAACTTATTTTTGCATTTTTATTTGAATGAAGATGTTTTTTGAGAATAAGAGAAGGAAAACATCATTCTGTGTGTTAACCACGCCTGAGATTAAGCATAAAGCTGTATTTACCTTACAGACGATTCTCATGCCCTCAGTCTCTTCAGGATTAAGGATCTTAATTTGTGAAGTCCCTTTAAGGGTCTGCTCCGTCTCGGACATCCCTAAAAACCAACAGAATCACCAGTCAATAAGTGCCCAGTCAACACAATTCATAAAAAAAAAAAAAACATCTTTTAACCATTTACTCTTTTTTTTTTTTTTATGGATTTTTTCCCAATTTTCTCCCTAATTTAGTCATGTCCAATTCCTCCCCGTCACTAGGGGGCTCCCACATTAAGGCTACTACTACCACTGAGTTAGGACGGCCGAAGACTATCACATGCTTCCTCCGAACCATGTGACGCCAGCTGACCGCATCTTTTCGAACTGTTCGCTCACACACCGTTGGGGCGGCGTAACACACTCGGAGGACAGCACTATCCGTTCCTTCCTCTTGCGTGAGCTCACAGACGTCCCTGATTGGCTGTAGAGCCTTGATTAATGTGGGAGCACGAAGTACCTCTCATCCCTTCCCTCTGAGAGAGCTCGGCCAATCAGCTCTCTCTCTAGACCTCTGGCTGCGAGAGGTTACAGCATCACCCGGGAATCGAACCAGCGATCTCCGAATGATAGGGCGAGCACCATAACCATTTACTCTTAATCTGGTCCATGGAGGTTTCATATAAAATTCCTGCACAGAGGTATAATCATGGACAATTGGAGCATAATTACACACACTGTAATTAAAAACAACCTACATCTGTCAGAATCTCCTGTATGACAATAGAGCACCTAAACACAAGGGCCTTATACCAGCCTCTGTTGCTGCAATGAGACAAAGAAAACTGAAATACACACTGCAGTAACACTTGTACAAATAAGAAAAACCTCAGAATTATGAAAAATAATCACAGTTACACTTACAACAAAGGAGAGAAGGCAAACACACACAGCATATGAAAAGACGTAAAAATCAGACAGCAAAGCAAGAACTTTCTACTCCAAATTGACCACTCTAGCTGGTACTCAAATACTGTATGCTCAACTATGAACCTTTTGTTAATACAGTGGCACCTTGGATTACGAGCATAATTCGTTCCGTAAGCAGGCCCGTATTTCAAAACACTCAAACCAAAATTAATTTTCCCATTAGAAATAATGAAAACTCAAATTATTCGTTCCACAGTCCCAAAAAATAAGTACATAAACATAATTAATACAAAATATAAAGTAAAAATAAAACAAATTAACCTGCACTTTACCTTTGAAAAGAAAATGGATCTTTAACCTCTCTAATGAGACTTGCATTTGCTTTACACACACGCATACAGTCACCCAGAGGGTGACATGCGCGCTGTACACACACGCATACAGACACAAAAAAAAAGTTTTACGCGCACACACACGGTCACAATGTTATAGTTAACAGTACACGCGTGCACGGATGTTGATTATACCAGTAAGAGACGCGCACTAAGACCCAGCAGGGGAGATGATTATCCACAATTCCGCAGCACAAGGGAGAGGAAAAACCATTGGCTCAGTTGTGATCACGTGACGCTCGGCATAAAAACAAGAAGCGCATGCGTGATACAGGATACTCGGTAATAGTAAACCAAGACTTGTTCGTTTTCCAAGTCAAAATTTATTAAAAATCTTTGCTTGTCTTGGGGAACACTCGCAAACCGCGTTACTCGCAATCCGAGGTTCCACTGTAGTCCTGTTTAACATTACTTAAAGAGAATTTCCGCAGCTTTTATTAAGGAGATAAATATAAAATATATTTCTACACAATTTTAGACAATGCACAGATGTCTTATCAAGTACTATTGATAAATGAAGCAAGATCTGGATATGAAGTTACAGATTACAGACTTTCCAAAACAAAATGAAAACTGGTGAATTCCACATTACAAAATTCTAGAGATTACTATTTTATTCAACTAAAGGAGAAATGAGATATAAGGAAATGAAAATAGCAGGCTGTGCATTGGGGAACACAGATTGTTACACTTGTCCTTAAATCTATTTTGTACTGTTTGCGCAACTGCGCTTGTCTTACCCAGAGGGTGATCAGCATAGTCCGGCCTCTGAATGTGTCCTGGAACAGGACGCATGGGTGTCTATAAAAGCAATCAAAAAAACATTTTATTTTCTGTAAATTATATACTTGTATTACTAAATCATTTTCAGTAGATATTGATTTATTTGTGCTCATACCAGAGGATAGTGAGGTCGCAGCTTCCCAGAGTACTTGTATCCAGGCCAGGGATCTGTGTTGACCTCTTTCTCCATACAGTTATTTTCCTCACTCTTTTTGTCATCTTCTGTTCAAACACCCAATAACAAGATCCGTTATACACATCGCCAGTGAAACACACAGGGGGCACAATACAAACATAATACATACTTGCTTTCTTGTGGAGCAGTTTGTGGGTACCCCAGCTGCCTTTGAAACATTCCTAAAAACACAGAGGTTTGTAGCATGTATTTGAGAAATGCTGCATGCATAAGAGTATCATTGATACACACTGACACACACACACAGCAGTATAGAATTCGTAAACATTACTGGCCAGAAAGTAGTTGACTAGAGTTATACTTTTTAAGACGGGTTAAAAGATTAACTTTTTATTCAGATTGCCAAAACAAGAAAATTTAGAGCCCATAATTCTGTTTCAGATTTTTAAGCAGAACTATTGTTTTGCCAGCACTTTATAGACAAATATAATTCTTTTTGATAATTAGAACATGCTGATATTTTAGCAAATGCTGATGCTTTGAGAAAATTCTTCAAGAATTGAGATATTTCTACCTGGCATTGTACACCCTCAGTGATCAAACCACTGAAAATGCACATGACTAGTTACTTAGTTATTAAGCCAAAGGTTGTGTGTTAGAAATATATTAACACCAGTACTTAATTATTGCTTAATCTTGCTGGAGCAGACTCTGGCACCTCTCAGATTTTAAACATCTTGATTTTAGAACTTAACATGGCTCATGAACCTTATCCGCCTTTTTCTTTTTCACACTAAAACAACATTCATGTAATGAATGAATCATTAATTGTGTGTTACTTCAAATAAATAAGATAAGATGACCAATTATCACAAGTTCTCAAAGCTGACTTTCTTGTCATGTGTTACAAAAAAAGTAAGCGAAGGAGATGGGGTGGAATAAAAAGACAAAAAGCATGGGTGGTGTTTTGCTCATAAAAATCACACTCATGTGAACTTTAGAATTTTTTAAAAATCAGCAACAGATGAGCCAAGAAATTTGTGAACTCGGGAGGACACTGCCAATTATCCACAAGATCCGTTTTACAGACGTTTTACAAACTGTTTTACAGTTTGTGTTGTAGTATTCATATTAAGACTCAATGTTCTACACTCAATATTTATGCAGTTGAGGACATATCATTGCTAAGCGTCACAAACCAATAGCACATAGTAACCACAAAGCAATAGTGAAATTCTGTGAGTGTAATCTCTCCTTGTACCACAGTTATACAGTCCTAGGCCTATATACTGACGTTCAATAATTAGGAAAGTGTCCCTCTGGGACATTTCCCTGTCCACTACTTCATCACCACTAACTTGTTGCTAACTGCTCATAACTCGGACTAAAAAGCATGCGAGTATTTTTGGAGGAGTATTGACATAGTATAGGCAAGTTCACACCCCATTTACAGACTTGCAACAGGTGGCTGAAATGAACACACCAACCAAGAAGACTTCAGACAACGAATAAGACATTTGTCCCCTTAACCCCCAAAGCCCTTCGTAGTTAGTCATTTTTTATTCATTTATTTGTTTTTACTTTAAAGTGCTTTAACATGAAAATAAACTGATGTAACATTAGCTGGATCACAATGACCCCGGATTCAATCCTTGTGAAATATATATTCATAAACTCGGACCCTGTGTCAAGCTTGTACATGTTTCTGAAAGTAAAACATGCACTTTAAATCATATCTTTCCTTGACAGCTCGAAGCAGAGGCAGTCTAACATTAGTGCTAGCAGTGCTTTAACTGTGAAGCCCAAACTCACACTCACACTAACACAGAAAGACCCCTAAACTGCCATACAGTTTGCTATACGTGTGTTACGTTTCTTATATTGAGAAGTGTTCATTGAAATGCGTAAATCTGCACCACTAAAGTCATACATCCCGCCGGTTAGCTAGCCTGGCCCAGTGAGCATGTTGTGCTAGCTGTATGGCTAAAACCGGGTGAGCCTAGTTTTAGCAGCGTGCTAGCTAGCTCGTTGGCTAAGTACCACAGAACCGGTAAAGCTCGAGCTGAACCTGGGCGCTACCTGAGAGCAGAAATATGAGCCTTGTATCCCGAGTTTAATACAGGTGGGACACTGCAGTTTGGCTTCTTTACTGCAGCCCTCGGTCTCGCACGCCCGCGTAGTCACCACCGCCGCCATGCTCTGAGTCGAGAGAGAGAGAGAGAGACGCAGTGTGATCACTCGATACGAAGGGCCCTCATTAGTGCACTACGTAGGGTATAACAGTAGATTCAGCACTCTATGTAATACATTAATATATGCAGTAGGGAGGTGCCTGGTATCGAAAAAAATCCTTAAAACCTTTTAAAACCTCCACAAATGTAAATATTTCACTAACTCTCAAATGTTCGTCACTTTCTTATATCTTAAAAATAATTACAGCTGAAACAAATTCTGCAGGTTATCCCCAACATTTACTAAACATTCCCCAAACACAGACCAAGCTTGGAAAACACTTTTGCCAATATTTTCCAGCTTTATTTGACTTAATTAGTGGGAAAAAGATGTTTCAGACTTTTTGCTTGCTTTACTACTGTACTGGCTTTACATGGAACTTTGTAGTCGTCATCATCTCATTCTCTATACCACTTTAATAATAATAATAATAATAATAATAATAATAGATTTTATTTGTAGGCGTCTTTCATGACACTCAAGGACACCTTACAAAAAAAAAAAAAATAATAAAGGACAATATACATACAATGCAGTGTTAAAAGTATGTCTGCCTGAAGAGATGTGTTTTTAAACGGGATT
>JAQMYJ010000039.1:21347769-21365963 GCA_030014305.1 Clarias laeviceps
TGATCAGGGGAAACAGGATGCGCCTGAGCTCAATTTTGCAAACGCTGTGAATACTTATGTACATGTGCTTTCTAATTATTATTTTTTTTAAATAAATTTGCAAAAATCTCAAGTAAACTTTTTTCATGTTGTCATTATGGGGTGTTGTGCGTAGAATTCTGAGGAAAAAATAATAATTTAATCCATTTTAGAATAAGGCTGTGACATAACAAAATGTGGAAAAAGTGATGCGCTGTGGATACTTTTCGGATGCACTGTATATATCCAAGACTCAAATTCACTCAAAAGCAAGAGTACCCCATTCACTCTGATCCACAGAAGAGACAAAGCACCACATATCTTCGAAAAACGTCAAGATACAGAGTACCTATATGTAGACTTTAGTGTAAAATATTAGTGGGGTCATACATTTTTTCCAAATATTTTTATTTTTCTTGTGTCAAATCCTTTTCAACTAACATCTACAGCAGTAGCAAACAATCTACCTCACATACTATGGTGCTATATATGGTGCAAGAAAGTATCAGCGACCAGCGCTGAGCAGAGGACATGATGGACTCTGTCAGTATTTTCACAGATTACTGGTTGAGAGGCAGTTGAGAGATCGTCATAGGAACATGGTTGTTGATGGTGACATGTCTTCGGGTCTGGCATCGCAGCATACCCATAATGGCTCTTCTGAACCTTAAGCAAATAAAACAAACGGAATGATAATGTGCATATGGGCATGACCTGATCACAATAATTTCATGGCATGACCTGATCACGATTATTTTATTAGCAAGAATTCATGTTCCAGACCACCATCAGAGCAAATTACTTCCTGTTGGCGATAACATAGATGCAGGGGTTGTAGAAGGTGGAAGACTTTGCAAAGAGCGGGGCGATGATGGCCATCGGTGCAGGAATCTTTCTAGGATTGCCAAATGATGCCCAAAGACACACAATAGAGTAAGGAGACCAGGCCAACAAAAACATCACAATCATCACAATAGACATCTGTAAAACACAGGTAAATATCAAGCTTACACACCAAAAACAAATACATTAGTTTCATTATAATGCAAAGAAAGGAAAAAAATGCTTGCCTTAGTTACATCTGTCTGGTCTGACCAATCAATGTTTATGCTGTCTAGGGAGTTGCTTGCCTTGTACCTTTTCGTGGTGACTGAAACATTGTAATAGCAATACAGCATGACAGAGAGTGGTATGATAAAATTAACTGAAATCACAGCCATTGTGTATGAGATAAAAGACCTGCAGGGACAGAAGGAAAGAAAAAAGATTAACACACACACAGAAAATTGTAGAGGTTGAAGGAAAGTAGCTCAGTGGTTAAGGCATTGGACTACGGTTCGGAAGATCCCAGGTTCAAACCCCACAACCACCAAGTTGCCACTGTTGGGCCTTTAACCCTCAACTGCTCAGATGTGTACTGAGATAATTAAAAAAAAGTAAGTTGCTCTGGATAAGAGCGTCTGCCAAATGCCTAAATGTAAAATCGGGTGAAAATTAAATAAATAGTGTTGAGCAGATAAAGCATAAAGCTGACAATATAAAAAAACAGGTATACTGTATTACTGGCTAAGTGACCAGCTATAAGAACTTTTTTTTGTAAAAGGAACCCACGCATCATTGTTCCTCCAGTTGATTGTGCACGTAGCTCCAGTTGGATCAGGTGCATATCCAGCCCAACCCACAATTGGCATGGCAGACCAGAACACTGCATTTAGCCATGCAGCCATAATCAACAGTGTATATGAGTGTGTCGTCATCTTTTGGCCTACAAGCACATCAGCATGCAAACTGTACAGTTTAGTCAGGTTAGTATAAAAAAACAAAACAAAACAAAAAAACATTTGATGAATATCAAAGTTCATACCAATATCAGGTCTGCAGATGATAATATATCTGTCAATGGCTACCACAGTGAGCAGTCCAATGCTGGCCATCCCGAAGAATATGTTCAGGGCAGCATAGACCTTCAAGAGATATATTAACAAATTACAGGCAACAGTCATAAATATTCACACAAAAATACATTGCATTGCCAAAAAAGTCACTGTTTGGATTTAAATAACCAAATAATTAATACCCCTTGATTATACAATTATTGCAATGAATATAATGTTTCAGCTGGCAGTGATTATTTTAACCCTACCTGATGCAGTGAGTAGCTTTTCTTTTATAATAACCATGTCAGAAGACATACCCCATTGTTGAAATGATGTTACTGTGTTTTAAAAGGGTCAAATTATTTCCTGCATCAAGCAAAGAAACAACTAAGCAGACTGCTAAAATGACTTGAATTGGCTCAAGAACTGTTCAACACTGATTAAAACCTGGAAGGTTCTGTAGGTGCTGACCAGGTGCATCGCTTGCTGTTGTTCTCTCCTTACCCTGATGCCCCATTACCTGGTATAGGGTCAATCCATATTCATCAAACCACATGATTTTTTTTCCAACCTTCAAAAGTCCAATCTTTATTTACCCTAGCAATGGGAAGTATTTTTCCCACTAACAAGTGGTTTAAGAGTTTAAGTGATCGCTAATCACAGTCATTCATGTTTGACTATTTGTTTTTTATAAACCACATTTCTTCCATGAAGTTGACAGTCTGGGGTTGCTACAGTTGGTCAGGTCTAGACTCAGCAATGTTGACCAGGTTATCACATCAGCACATTTTTTTTCCTTTTCTGATGGCACGGCCATATTCCAAGATGTCAATTAATCAATGTCTTAATTTGCAATTCTGGGTGCATGAGGAATCAGTTTTTCTTGGCCACCACAGAGTCCTGATCTTAACCACATTAAAAGTATTTGGGATTTGCTGGATCTCAAACTAAAATGTATGTATTATGGGTAGAAATAAATATTGTGACATTACATTCGGTTGGCCAAACAATGCCACAGTGAATGTGCAAACAATGCAAAATGCGATCCAAAATATTAGACTGTGTGACTTTTTTCTGTCAAGCAGTGCAGATTTTCTCAACAACCATTATATACTGCTGATAATGTATGATAATTAGGGGTTTAACAATCAGTGTTTGGGGACATTACTTTTTAAAGTAACTAATTAGATTACAAAATTACTGTCATTAAAAAGTAATCAGTTACATTACAGCGTTACTTTCTGATAAAAGTAACTAGTTAGAGTACTTTTCCAGTGCATGTTGTTTTAGTCAAGACCTTTATAATTATTCTACCATCATCACTCAGAGAAGTTTGGTCCATAATCTGTTAACTACTAATACCCCCATCTCTCCTACGCGGTTTTGTGCGGTGGCCCGTAAGTACGGTTCATTCACTGCGAGTTTTGGCGCTGTGATTACGTTTCCATTTTTCTGCGTGTCGGCCCTTGCGGAAGCTCTCGGACCTTGCAGAACTTCGCAGAACATCGTCCAGTCGCTCGCTGTGGCTCACGGTGCCTAACACCGCTTCTCAGCGCGAGTCAAACCGCATAGGTGAGATAGGGGTATAACAGCAGGAATAACAGAGGGGGCGGGTTATCCATGGCGGGGCTTGTAGGACGACTTTCACACACACACACACACACACAAACTAACAAAATCACTGTTGTCTGCCTCACGGAATACATAAATTGTCTAAATAACGGATTACAGTTTTGAAAATATAACTAAATAACTGTGTACTTAAATGGCGGACCTAACGCGTTAGATTACTCATTACATCAAAAAAATAATCCAAGTTACTTTGTAACGCGTTACACCCAACACTGGTAACAATACATGCTAATTATGATTCAATTTGATTTGCAATACTGGCTTAAAGATTCAATTAAATTTGATTCTCATGACATTTTGAACAAAATATTAATGATGCCTGTAAATTAGGCCTGTAATAATTCTTTTTTAATTCATGATTTAATTCAATCATGCACAAAAGAAAAATAAAAAGCCTTTTTTCTGTGTAAAATGAAATAAATCAAACATTACCATGAACAGTGGTTTAATATTGTAAACAACATGTTTTACAGGTTCATCATATCACAGAATCCTTTATTATAAAATTTCTGGGGGCCAAAATTGCACTGGCCATATATCAGCAACTGGACAAGATAGAGTAATAAGTATCAATTGAACTGAAATAAAAATCTCTGACCCGGGAAATATGACAGACTGAAACATAACAAGTTCTGTTGCAGTGCTTTAGTTGACACTATAAATGGAAAATGAGAAGAAGTTCGGAAGTAGGATATAATGGTTTACTTCTGTGTCCCCTTTGAAGTGACCTCAGCACTATCAGTCACTTCACCAGTGCAGATGATTCTTTGTAACTGCACAGGTTCTCCACAAAAGCATGAGATAATGCCACCAGTGTGATTTCAGCTGTGCAGACTGGGCTCTCTAGTGTTCAAAGCGTGCAAATGTACTGGATACATATTTAACAGTTGATTTCCAAAACACATTTCCATGATCTACATCATTAGATTTTGTTTGCATTATGATGCGTCATGTCATAATGCATCCTTACACCCCTAATGATAATGTAGCGGATTATAAAAATTTTTAGGCAGCAGGATCTGCAAGCTAATTTAATATGAATAAGTTTTTCGATTTCAACATATTTGTGATCAATAAATAAAAATTCAGCAACAAACCTGGCAACCAGTGTACCCGAATTTCCAACTGCCATGCAGGTCCGAAGCAGCGGACATGGGGTAACCAATGCCTGCTACTCCAACATCAGTGAAAGCCAGATTGATGATGATGGCATTGGTGGCATTACGCAGTTCTTTAAACTTTACAAACATAATTAGCACCACAAGATTACTGGACAAACTGATCACACCTGCACACAGAAAGAGAAAGGAAGAAGAGAAAAAGATCAGACATAAAGTAACCTATTTTAATTATATATACCTGTTTTACATTCTGTATGCAGCAGTAAGCTATTAGTTATGTCTCTGAAATAAGCATGACAAAAACTACACATATGTAATCATAGGCCTATGTGATATTTTATAGCATTTATAACACACTGTCACAGCCATACAGACATTCAAATACACAAATACACTCTACATGCAGCAATGAGGTATCCAGCAACAATGTTGTGTTCCGTTTGTGTGAAGGCGCTTTTTCCACCAAAGCTGATGACTTCATTTGAGGAATTCAGGGTTTCAGGTCCCATATCTCAAAAACACCCACAGTCCCAGAACTGAAAAGACTGTTCAGATGTCCTTACTGTCCAGCCCAGTTCACGTGGATAAATGAAATATCCTCTAACATGTCCAGCAAACAGCAAACTGGGGGTTTAGGCCCTTTGAACGTTGCCACGGTGACTGTGTGAGGTAATTTCAACAGGAGGGTTAAAACCTTTCTTTGGTTTGCAAATACTGAGGAGCTCATTGTTTTTGGTCTAATCTGCACATGAAGGATTTTCATTCTTGCATGAGACTTGGATTCTAAAAAAAAAAAAAAAAGGGAGGAGTAGAATAGAATATTCTCGGCTTAAGCCAAGAAAATATGAAAATATCAGTGCAACCAAGCAATATGACAAACCCCAAAAAAGAACAACTTACACCAGCAAAGTTGGTTACCAGCATACATGCAGTAAACCATATTATTTCCAAATTTACCAACCAAGTTCTGCACATCATAAGCACGGCCCCACAAGAATTTAGGCCAGAGGATTTTGATCATCTACTCTTATGTTATTGCAAACATTAGCATAAGTATTAAAATTAAATTAGAAGCACTTTAGAATCAGACTTCACCTTCATTCACATTAATTAACCCTGACAGTGTGTTAGTGTGAGATGTTTGCCGAGGTGATCACAGAAAACTCAGCTACTAGCAACACTGTTTGAATATTTTACACTACTACACAATTCTTCTATTGTGTATCTGCCCTCGACATAAACAGAAACCTTTTTTGTGCAAAACATATTATCTTTTGTGTACACAGCCTACCTTCTATCCTTCTATTTGGAACATGAAGGCATTTTAACTTATACAGAAGAATAATGTGTGCGCACAAGTTTTGGGCTCTGTTTTATTTTTATGATGGATGTCACCAGCCGGGGCTGTTTACAGTTCTTACTGTTGTGTCGACCAGCCATTCCCAAACCTCCTATGGCCTACCCAAAGCTTTAATTGGACATCTGATCAACAAACAAGACATTTATTAAAATATAATATATAATAAAATGTTTCTCTATAATTATATATTTTTATTTGATGAACTGCATTTCTTTGTTCATGGGCCTATGACAATGCAGGTCAAAGTAATAATTAATCCATTTTACATAATGTATAAAGCAACCTATGTAAAAAAAGTAAGTGCACTCAATTAAGTGCACGTATTTTAAGCTGGAAATTAAAACAATTAAGATGAAGATTCCTTATTAACAGCTTCCTTTTTATTATTCCTCTATTAACAGACATTATTATGATTATAAATTATAGCTTCTCTCAAATGATGGACAAACAGTTAGCATAATCTGGGGACGGCATTGTGGCTTAGTGGTTAGCACTTTCATCTTGCACCTTCAGGGTCCGGGTTTGATTCCCATGTTGGGTCTGTGTGCATAGAGTTTGCATGTTCTCTGCTTGCTTGGTGGGTTTCCTCTCACAGTCAAGACATGCAGATTAGGCTAACTGGTGTTCCCAAATTGCCCATCTTCTCTTTTCAGTAGCCAAAAAATCCAAAGAAAACAACGTTAAAACAGAAAGAAAAGTCACTTTCAAAATAAGATTGGATGAATATTAAGAATTCTGACCAAAAGGTCTCTGTGTAGGAACACTGCCAAAACAAGTGAAAAACTGTTTTCTTCACCAGACTGACAAAAAGAACAATTCACTTCAATGTCTGACTCGATTTAGTGATACACAATACCTTTATGGCCCACCAGGGGGCGCACACTGAAACAGGGAAACAAAAACACTCACTCACTCATCTTCTATACCGCTTTATCCTGTATTCAGGGTCGCGGGGACCTGGAGCCTATCCCAGGAGGCTTAGGACACGAGGCAGGATACACCCTGGAGAGGGTGCCAATCCAATCGCAGGGCACACACACACACACACACACATTCATGTACTACGGGTAAATTGGGAACGCCAGTTAGCCTAACCTGCATATCTTTGGAGTGAATCATAAACATTCAGACTTTAAATTTCTGAAATCACGCTGATTTGTCACTAGAGGGCGCACGGAAAGGATTTTTAAATAGTAGGAAATTACGTTTGCGGAAGTGTATGTCATGTGATATATACATAACGCGACGCATAAAGCGTCAAAAAAAGGGCTAAACTAAGGTAACTACAGCTGTAATGACTTCATTTCTTTATGTATTATGTGCATGAATGTAACCTAATGTGGTCGAGCAATATTGTACCTAATGTAAATATATAAGAGCTGCACAGAGAGCTAACTTGCTGCTGTGTTAAGTGTTGCTGTGACATGAATTACATGTCGAGGGTTCGGGATGTTTGTTTATCTGTTCTTCTTATTCTTAACGTAAATAAGTGTTTTGCTACAGGAAGAGGCGCGCGTGCACTCCCCAGTTTTGACCATGGCGGATGTGAGTACTGTAAGTTCCTTATGTAAAGCAGAGCTGTGGTGTCTGTAACTGAAGGAAGGTAAAGATGTATATAACGGGTGTGGTGTGATGTGTGCAGGATTTGAAGAGGTACCTGTATAAACAGCTGCCAACGTAAGTTGTGTTTTTGTATGTTGGTGTTCGAGTGTGATTCCAATCTAATTTATTAGTTACTTAATTAATTAGTTAAAAAGTGTTTATACTGCTACTGCTAACACTACTACTGCTAATAATACTGCTAATGCTAATACTATTACTATTTATACTATTGGTAATAATACTGCTTTTTTGCATCTTAATGTTCATTAGTGCTAAAATCTGTAAAAAAAAAAAAAAAACAAACAAAAAAAGTAACAGTATAAAATTGTTCCAACTCCTACCACTAATAATAATAATAATAATAATAATAATAACAGCAATAACACTTATATTAATACTACCACTAATACTACCACTAATGCTACTACTAATACTTATCTTAATACTTGTACTACTACTCATACTATTACTACCAATAATAGTAATAATTATTGTTATTGTTATTATTATTTTACTGTTTTCTCTTATCAGGGTTGAAGGCCTCCATGCAATTGTAGTAACAGACAGAGATGGAGTTCCTGTAATCAAAGGTAATCAAACCCATCTCAGTTACACACTATATGGCCAAACAGTATAGGTTGTGTGGTTTAGTGGTTAGCACTGTGGCCTTGCACCTCCAGGGTCCGGGTTTGATTCCCGCCTCGGGTCTGTGTGCACGGAGGTTGCATGTTCTCCCCGTGCTTGGTGGGTTTCCTCCAGGTACGCCGGTTTCCTCCGACAGTCCAAAGACATGCAGATTAGGCTAACTGGCGTAATAGCCAAACAGTATAGTTTGTGGATATCCAACCCTTACATCCATATTTACTTGGTGAATATCACACTTTCAGATTGAATTCCTTCTTCTGATATAATAATCGGCATTCTTCAAGTGAAGGTTTCCATTAGATTTTGGAGATTGGCTGTGGAGATTTCTGCTCATTTAGCCTCAGGAAAATTAGTGAGGCCTGGGCTGCAGTTAATAGTTGTAGTTCACTCCAGAGTTGCTCAGTAGAGTTGTGGTCAGGACACTCAAATTCTTCCACTCCATTTTGGCACACCATAAGTTCACAGAGCACGCTTTGTGCACAGCGGCACTGTCATGTCAGCCCAGGTTTATGTACAGCAACAATTTGGTGAAGGGCCACAAATGGTCAATTCAGATTTCCACATAATTTTGGCCATATATTGTACAGCTAGCCACTTTGGTCACGATATCTCAATGTTGCATGGTTTAGTCCCTTATTGCTCTTAAGGGGTCACTGATGTGGTTTTGCTCTATAGTTGCCAACGACAATGCTCCAGAGTATGCTCTGCGACCAGGCTTTCTCTCAACGTTTGCACTGGCAACAGATCAAGGCAGCAAGCTGGGTCTGTCCAAAAATAAGAGCATCATCTGCTACTACAACACATATCAGGTATCGTGCCTCATAGCCTCCACTCAGTCGAAGTTCTTTGTGTGACTTTGTGATAATTATTTGCACTCTTGTGTTTTTCCAGATTGTGCAATTTAACCGATTACCCTTAGTGATCAGCTTCATTGCAAGCAGCAGTGCAAATACAGGTAGGATGTGCCATGTATGTGAATGGCTGAGAGTTTGAGCTTTACAGCTTTAGCTTAAACACTGCATTGCGACTTAAAAGACATTGACTAGAGAACCCACTTCTTAACTCTCACAGATTTGTGCCACAGTTAAATAGCATATAACTAAATACATTTCTCTAAATGTATTTTAATGCAGAAACCATATTTTCATCACATGGTTAGTGAATCAGTTTTTCATGTTATTTTTAGGTTTGATCATCAGTTTGGAGAAGGAGCTTGTTCCACTGATTGAGGAACTGAGACAGGTGGTTGAGGTTGCCTAGATGACAGACAGCTTTGAAACTACTCCAACATGTATCTGGACCGTATCAAGACACACACATACATACACACAAATATACATATGCACCTTGGACATTACTACACTAGTACGTTGTTGGCTGTGAACTTCAGTTCCTCTTGATGCTGTAAGTTTCTCTTTTGAATGTAACCCTGTCCTGGTTGTATTTTTGATTTCAACTAATTAATAAATTTGTTTATAACTTTGGTGTACAAAATAGCTTTAAATGTTTTTTTTTCTTTCTCAAAGCACATACACTTAGATGCACAGCGATTTTTATTCCCCCCCCCCCCTCATTTCTTCATGTTTTACATGATTTTGCAAATCACATCAATGTTACAATGTTAACCACAATTTACTTTATTACACATGCTGAACACAATAATTGGCAAATAATGCAATAATATTAACATGATAAGCAAAACCTCACTCAGTTCTTCTGGTAAAGCCCTTACTGAACAATTCATCTAAACATTGTTTCATGTAGGAAGCATTATTCTACTTCCCAGACTATTCTCTAGAATTTGCTATGATGAGACCATGTACAGTGTTTGACTTCCTCATTGTTAAAGCAACAACTAATTTTGGCAACAAATGTAGGGGTATCTTGAACTGGGTTTGATGCACCTAGTCCAGTAAAATGGCCCCATGTTCCTACACATAGCAATTATCTGAACTAATGACAGATATCAGGACATGGCTGCCCAAACCATTGTAGATCCACCACCATGTGTTACAGCTTAACAGCAGATATTACAGGTTAATGATATCTTCAGGCTTTTTTCAAATGAATACAAGTTTAAACTAACAGTTGGCTAAGAATTCCAGTTGTCATTTTATGCTGTCTAAGTTCTTTCTGTCCTGATGTTTAATGTTTAGCATTGCATTGTAAAATGCCCTCTGAATGTACTGGCAAAGAAAAGGCAATTATTTTGTTTTTGCTATACCCTGCAGGCATTTGGTTTTAAGGTCAAAAGCTGATGAATATAAAAAATAAAAAAAAACAGCAATGTTACCTTTTTTTTCCCAATATTTATATCTCGATGTGTTTCCTAGAACTCTTGGTTTTGTCCTCTACTTGTACAATGGTTCTGATCAGTTTTCCCTTCCTTCTCAGCTTCAAATTGGCTTGACTTTCCTCCACAGACAGACCTTCCTACAACTGTATCCATTTTAGCAACAAATACAGTCTCTACAGGTAAAACCCTGGGCACAAACCAAGAGTAGACATTCAGAGCTATTAACTTTATAAACAGCCAATCTAACTGGGCACACGTCCAACAAGAAACATCTTGTCAATTACATGTTCCAATAATCTTTAACAATTGACTTTAACAATGTGTGGATTCAAACAAAAAGTAATTTGTCCTAAAGTACATCTGAATTAGTGAATAATAGAAAATGAAAGCTTAGATTCTGATCTATCAGCCAAATTTTGATCTCTAAATCAAATGGATAGGGAAAAAAAGTAATTGGCCTTGCTGTTTGGGTACTATATGAGGGACCTATATATGCATGTATTTAAAAAATGACATTTGTAGTTAAAATACACACAGGTTGTCAAACCTTTTTTTTTTTTTTTTCAAGAAAAGTTAACATTTAATGAGGTAGACATCTCCAGTGTAGCTGCCTTCATATTTCCTACTTAGTACAAAATTAAATTCCTGTTTCCAGCCAGGGTTTTAGTATTTTCTCCATGACTTAAAATACATTGCACCAAAGTAGCAGTTGCATCATGCCGCATGGGAAAGCATAATTAGTTAGATCATTGATGACCTCGGTTTGTAAATGCCATTAGACCCTTTCTCTTCCTTCAACTGATCACTGAAATTCACCATCTTCATATGTGGTTTGAACAACAGATGGTCAGGAATTATTTAGCCATCCCTGAGCAGGTACATGTGAGACACAGACTAGCTTCACACCACACATCGATGCCTTTACAACAGATTACAATGGCCACAGGAGCTACGAAGTTCATCCTATTATATCATATCTAACTGCCCTCACAGCTTGTACTCCCAGTAGTTCATTTTCTTCTTTTCCACCTTCTGGACATCATCTTCCTTTTCTTATTTGTGACTGGAAAAAATGTGTGTGTAATGATTGTTAGGCCATGAAGGAGACAATGGAAAGCTGCTATTTTTGATACAGTTTTCTGAGTTACCCAAACCCAAAAACAGAAAATCATTTTCAATTCTATAAAAATCACAGTACTGTACATTTACATTTACGCATTTGGCAGATCTTATCCAGAGCGACTTACAAAAGTGCTTTGTAGTTTCCATCATTGGATAGATCCTTACACTGGGTTACTAAATTACTGACCAAGTACTATCAGTCAAACATTGTTGTTTTTTCTTTTTTGGGAGGGATTAGCCCAAGGACTGAAGTATGTCCAAAGTACATAGAACACATCTTACATATATTATTTATTTTTAAGAGTAATACATATTTTATTTATATATTTTTATATTATTTATACATTTTACATAGTTAAATATAATATAATAAATAATAATAATAAATTAATATTTAAAATAATAAATTGGGTTTTTTTTGTCGGTCATTTATAACTCTGTTCTTACCAATTTCCAGCGCAGTATTTTTATCCATTCATCAGCCTCCACTCCAGATTTTGCACACAAATAAAACGTCCTTTCAGGGAACACCAGGCTATAATTGAATAGAGTGGAAAATGTATTAAAAGAGATGAGAGATGTATTAAAATAACAATAACCTTTAGTTATTAATGTAAAGATAAGGAACTGTATTTTTTTTTTTTTAGCAAGTGTGGGTGGTGTGAAATGAACGCATGGTAGCTAAATTCTGCGTTCTGCCTGTGTGGAGGTACTTTTAGTTGCACTTCCCCATTTTAGGGTTCAAGAGACAGGAAATAAACCTCTATCATGCATCAACAGCAGTGTGAGTATCAGTTTTCCTACCAGAAGCAGTTAACCCTCTCTTGGCTGTAATCAAACTGAATGGCAGAGCATTCGGTCAGATCTAGGGTCCGGATAGGTTCTGGAAACTGACAGAGACAAACAAAGCAAAGGAAAGACAGTATAGCATTATTCAATTGACAATGCATACTGACTAAACTAAGTATAAGGTGTTTTTTAGACTTACCATTTTGTCTTTGAAGTATTTCAGCTCATTTCTGTTCAGTGTGAACCATCGTTGTTTCCAGTTCTAAAAGAAAACGTAACACTGATAAGTACTCGAAGCATCCTGAAAAATCATTCGTCTTATTGCCGTCAATTATTTTCCACAGATTTTATTTCTACTTACACTTACTGGCTACTATATTAGAAAAAACTTGTATAAATGCTCATTTAAGAAGATTTTTAGTATGAACATGAAGCAACAATTATTTTATGCAATCGTACTAATCTTGACCACATTATCAGTGTAATTTCCCAATTGATGGCATAAAAGATTCAGGCTGTTTAGGGAACAAAGGCAGGATTCTTTCCAGTATATATTAATAACAATATCTCATATTATATATTAATAATATAGTGGCAGGGAAGTGGAGATAACTATTGTCAGTGCTCGAAAGCAATTATATATTGTACAAGAAGCTGAAACCTCACATGACTCTTACCTTTACGATGCCTCCTTGTTTCACCAGATAGCCCTCTTTTGTGCCAAGCTGCAGGAAAGTGCATAATTAGTAACACATAGTTAAATTTAAAACTGACTTTTGAATCATTTCCTGAACTGAAACAATGTGTTCTGTCAAGTTATTTTAAAATTTATCAAATGAGCAGCTCATTTGATTGTCACTTTAAGGTACGAAACTTATTAACCTTATAAACTAATACGTGGTATCCAGTGATGTCCAAGATTTATTTTGAAACAAAATGTTGGTCTATTACTTTTTGATCATTTGTGGTTCTAAAGCTAAAAATATCAAGCTAATAAGGCTTGTCCTCTTAATCATGTTTATCTACCTAGCCGAGCTGGATTACCTGACATAACTATTCGACAATTTGTCCTATTGTGGCACTCCATTCTTGAACTTGAGTCCAACCTTGAGTTACTGATTAGGCAAGGTAAAACAAAACAAACAACAACCACGTCCTTACTGGAATAATAACAATACAGCAACGAGCAACTTATAAACACCATGACACGTAAACACACATATTACAGCAAACACTGTATAAAACCTTTCTTTGAACCCAACTGTTATTTTCGTGATGAACAGAAATGTTTAAGTATTTCAATGTTTATTTGTATACATATGTTATGACAGAAACAGGATAAATCAGCTGAATATTATGAACGCATGAAGAAACAAAAGTAAGATGCGGCTAACATACTGATGGAGCACTGGGGACCAGGTCACTTTCGCTCCGTCCTGTCTGTATAGCTGTATGCACACACACAGACTCATAAATGGATGGCTCCTCCACTTGGCGAGGGTATGGGAAACGGAGAACTATGAGACTACCTATAAAACAGTAACAACAAGACATATATGTGGGTGAATCAGACAGAAATAACAGGATAAGTTTGTTTGTTTGATTGATTTTACTTTGATTGTGTGTGTGTGTGTGTGTGTATGTGCGTGTGCGCGCGCTTGTGAGTCAAACCTGTCTCACTGCCCAGTAGAGGTTGATTGGCCATGTGACTGGTGAAATCCTGAAGGCATGAAAACTCGTTGAAACCAAAAGAATAACTCCCGTTGTGCCGCTGCACGTGGAAGTGCTTCACTGAGTCCTTTGCCCTGGTTGAATCAAACCAAAATATTTAGTCCACTAAGAGCCACATAATGTTGCAGATACTTTCACAATCTCTCCCAACATGATGTGTAGTGCAATGCACAAAAATGAATGGCACAAAAGCAAGAGCTGCACTAACCTAGGAGGTGACGGCCTCAGGTACATACCGGGACTCCACAAAATCAGATTTTATTTAGAAGTATTCCTAATAAATCGCATAATCCAAATAAATGATAAAGCTGTGACGGTGATTAATTAGCACAATAGAATTTATTCAGCATCGTGGTATAGGACTATATAATACTGCTCGTGCTTGTATCGCTTTATAATCACTAATATTAAGTGATAAGCTTAGAATGCTAGGGGAACTGAAACATTAATGGGAAACAGAAAAACATACTGTATGTTGAAAATAACTTTGAGGAATGCAGTTGAACAAAAAATGCTTTTTTGTTCAATATAATGGTTTTAATTCATTTAGCACAATTTCAAAATCTGTATGTACTGATAAATATGGACATTAAGCATACCGGACCCTGCAAAGAAAGGTGATAGACTGCATTATCTTACAGCTGTCTTTATATGCCAGAGGCATGGAATACAAGCTGACATCAAACAGTAATATATATATATATTCACACATGCACATTCTGTGTGAAAAAAAACTAAACATGAGAAACAAGGAAGAGATAGAGACGCAGCTAACCTGACCGAGAGGGCAAAGCGTTCAGGTCCCTTGTTGCTGTTTCTGAGTAGAAAACTCCCATCAATCCCGTTTGACAAGAGCAGAGCCTCAGCTGCATGTCGGGACAAGTCATAATGGTACCAACTAGACGGATGAAAGAGTGAGAGAAAAAGACAAATGCTTTGTGTCAACCATTTAGTCAATGTATTGATTTTGGTGGTGTTTTCACACACAGGCTACGTTCACATTACAAGCCACAGTGATCAATTCAGATTTTTGATCTGGCCGGATTTGCATGTTATGATAATTTACAATCAAGATAGGATGGTTCAAAAATCAAGTGATTTTTATCTGACTCTAATGTCTATGTGTCCTTGGAAATGGCATGTATACTCAAATCGATACATCTTTGCTCCCGTTACCTAGGTATAAACATGTCATATTTGTGCAACTACTCATTCATTTCAAAACAATGAATGCAATTATATCAAAAATATGTCTGGGGTTTTGTTCTGGAGGACAGGAAGCAGCTGTCAATTGTGTTGAGGTCCAGGAGAAGGAAAAAAGCCAGATGCCTTGCTTCAGCTGTTTTTTTGCAGCTATTGCTAGCAGTACTATGAAATCAGTATGCATGTGCAGCGGCAAAAAGTCACATGAATTCTGATTTGCCTGTTCTTATTCAAGTAGTATTGCCTCATATCATATATGTATCCCATCTAGGACCATACACTAAAGTGACTCAGATCTAAAAAAACATCAGATTTGTGCATTTAGACAGATGTAAAAAAATAGATCCGTGTCAGATTACAGTAAAACAAAATCAGAATTGAGTCACCTTAGGCTGGTAATGTGAAAGTAGCCACATATGTGTGCTTTATATGTAATACATCCATTCATTCATTTTCAGCAACTGCTTTATCATGGTCAGGGTAGCTGTTGATCTAGAGTCAATCCCAGGGTGTAGCAGGAGTACACGTTTTCAAAGAAAGATTGAAGGAAACCAGATGACCCAGAGAAACCCCACACTGACAGTGAAGACTGTTCCAATCCCACAGAAGAGCTACTGTAGAACAAATTGCTAAATTGGGTGCATGTGTCGGTTACCTGTCAAAGATATGGCACCAGGATGCACTATGGGAAGGAGGTCAGATGGTGGATATAGTTTGATATTCTGAGCAAATAAGGGAAATCTTGAGTCCTGAAATTTATGCGGTTGTTACCTTGACACTTATCGCCACCTAAATATTGTTGCAGACCAAGTACACTCCAAGTACATGCCAGTGCAAAAATTGTTCAGTAAGGGTTTAAGGAACAGGACAAAGAGTTCAAAAATGTTGACCCGACCTCGAAATTTTCCAGATCTCAAACGGGATCTGGAAAAGTCTGACCCATGGAAACGGGATCTGTCAGAGAAGTCTGACCCATGGAGGCTCCACCTCGCAACAGTTCTGCTGATGTCTTGGTACGAGAAGTGCTGCTTTAGACGTATTGACAGCTCGGAGCTAGTTTTCGAGCTTAAGACAGATCTACATAAAGTTAGTTTTAATGGTAAGGCTGGTCAGTTTATAAATCATGATTACCTTATTAGCAGAAGCATTTTAACTGAAGATGTGAAGACATGCTGAAGCAGGGAGATACCCATGCTACAAGAACTAAAGCTGAATGTAGAAGAAATGTAGGATAGTAGATTCAGATTGTTTTTGGCATTATGTAACTCACTTCCCATATTGAAGGAAAGGAAGGAAACAGAAATTCATTAGGCTTTTTTTTTATTCCTAAAATAATCAATTTGTAAACACTTAAACACAATGGCTTGAGGACACTTTCTGTTCAGGCGCCAGGACATGTTTACTCTTCTGTGTTCAATAAAGCATGTCTAAAATCAGAGACTTGTTTCCTCATACTGCACCTCATGCTGGAATGCATTTTCCATTTGACCCGTTAATACACAAATACACACATGGGAAACCCCCAAACCTAACATAAAAATAACTGCAATAAGTGGTAACCCAAATTCAAGGTCAAATGTGTCCAGCACTTTTTGATTTTGTTACTCACAATATTACTCTGCTGTTTGCTTCGGTTGCTTTGGTGTTGTTTAACGATACAGTGTAATGAATACCAACAACAACAACAACAACAATACAAACAGCCTAAGTGCAAAACGGAATGACAACTTAAAAAAAAATAATAAAGTTTTTATTATAATAGGGTGGAGGTGTCTAAAAGTCGAAATTCAAGCACAAAAAGTTCGACCCTGGACGCGTAATTTATAAGAGCGTCTAAATGCTGAAGCGTTTGTTTAAAATGGTGAAACGAAAAATATAAAACTCACCCAACCGATTCCAACTCGTCCATGTCGTCTGGACCACTGAGTGTAGAGCTACAGACGCTCATTGTGAGTTTGGGGCAGTTTTACTGAGAGACAAACACCAGCAGAGCGCACAGTTCGGCGGAGTCTCAGTGCGGCGAAGCCGAAACTGAAACTGTCACACTGACACGCCCACACAGCGACGGCCACGCCCACAAACACGTCTCTGCACTGTCTTACCTTCATGCTGGAAGCGTGTTCTCTAGCGCATCATATATAGCCCACTACAACAATCTGTACATACATAGTACATTTCTACACACCTTACAAATTTTAAACAAACATTTAAACACTAAAACAAGAAATATGACAAAATTAAAAATATAAATTTAAATACAATTTGACAGAAACAAAAGTAAAATGTATGGACCTGTCATATAATGAGGACAAGGAGTTGGTACTCCTTACTGTAAACCCTGCAGTATTCATTGTTATTAATATTTTTTATTTCCTTTTTTATGTGTTTAAGGTTTTGACCGAGCTATCCAACAAGTAACATATTAAAAAGAAAGAAATATTACGTATTAATTTTAAATATTTATTTTACCATAATTTCAGAGATCATGTGTACTATATACAGTGAGTATAGAAAAGAACCCCTTCCCCCTTTAAAATAATCACATTTTGTTGCTTTGCAGCCTGAAACAAAAAAAGACAGTTTTTGTTTTATCCAGATGTAATTACTCAGTGCAACTTTTAATATCCAGATATAAAACCAGTAATAACTGAAAAAAAGGAAAATAATGAAAAACAGAAACACTGATTTGGAAAAGGATCAACCCCCCTCCTAAAATGACCTGTGTAAGGTTTTATAATATTGTAAGACAATGTAATCTAATAAGAAGATTCCTGTCCCTTGAGAACAGACCCCTCACT
>JAQMYJ010000039.1:21366063-21412691 GCA_030014305.1 Clarias laeviceps
AACAGAGATCTTCAGACATCATGCCTGCGTGTGTGTGTGTTTGTCTCTCCCGGTCGATCGGGCCCGGACCGGTAAGTGTATCAAGGTGCAGCGGACACAGCAAGCTAAAACTCTTATTCTCTTAGCTTAAAACTTAGCTCGGACACAATTCTTCTACATTTAAACTTAACAACCTGTAAACTCAATCCTGTGAAGCTAATCACTTTCTCAATGGCACACAAAGCCGTGACTTTTAACTGTGATCAGCTGTGGTCATTTTGATTAACTCAGCATGAAAAGCTGGAGCACTTCAGTCCCTGGTAGTGCAACTGAAACAATCAACCAACTATGGGTGACAAGACTGTTAAAAAAATCTCTGGGATAAAGTTGATGGACACAAAAAAGGCTTGATCACTGCCTAGAAACACAGTGAAGTTTATTATTAAGAAGTGGAAGGTACAGTATTTGACCCTCCCTGGATCAGGACATCGATTCAAACTGAGTGAAAGAGTATGTGACAACAATATCACAAATTCTCTACAAATGTGACTTGTATGGGAAAGTTGCAAAAAAAAAAAAAAATGCCACTCCTCAAGAAAGGTCACATGCAGTCAGGACTGAGCACAACACCAAACGATATGTCTGGCGGAAGTCCAGTACAGCTCACCATCCAAATAACACCATTCTTACAATAAAGCATGGACGTGATGAAATCCTGTTATGGGGGTGTTTCTCTGCAGCAGGGACTAAAGCACTTGTCAGGATAAAAGAAAAATCAATAGTACTGTCAAATTCTTGAGGAAAATCTGCTGTCCACTGCCAGAAAGTTGTAATTGGGAAGAAGGTTGAGCTTCCAACATGACAATAGCCAAAAGCAACTCAACTCAATATAAACTTAACTCAAGTTGAGCAGTTCTGCAAAGAAGAGCGGGCAAATATTGTAAAGTCTAGATGCGCAAGGCTTTATGTGCCATAGAGAAGGTGATTAGCTTCACCTGATTGAGTTTTTAGGAGCGAGTGATCCTTTTCCAGATCAGTGATTCTGTTTTTTCCCCCTATTTTTTCTGAAATGGTGTTTACATGTTTCACTTGAATGTTAAAAGTTAATAGAGCTGGATAAAACAAAAGCTGTCTGTCTTCTTTTCATCTCTTCAAAATTTTAAACACATTGTGATAAATAGACAAATGATAGAAATGCAGAGCTGTTAAATGCTAAATCAGAAAAAAACAAGTGATGATGCCTAACATACTGTTGCACACACTTCCCTCAACAAGGACAACACCCAGGACTAATTCCCATGACACAGCACAGTACGCTCTCATTAATACACAGATACACAATTTAACCACAATTACCTCATCTCTCTGTTGCACAGTTCTATTTGTCTTTGTTTGTGTGTGTCTGTATCTATATACATAGATATACACTCAATTATCTTTAATAGGAACACCTTTACACAAGTATCCAATTAGCCAATAATGTGGCAGCACAAAATCATGCAAACACAGGTCAAGAGCCTCAGGTTTTCAAACATCAGAATGTTAAAAAATATGATCTCTGTGTCTTTAAGCACATAACGATTGTGGGTTTTACATGGGCTGGTTTGAGTATTTTAGAACAGTCCCTATTTATTTTTATTTTTTTCATTTTTAAAAAAAATGCAAAATGGTACAAAAACTGATTGTACTGGTTTGAGTACTTTAAAACAGTCTCTATTTTTAAACTTGCGCTGAGTAGGGAATCTGCAGGCTGAAACACCATGTTGATAGGAAAGATCTTTTGTGTTATAGCTACTTAAAATTAATTCACAGGTAATATAGAGCATTGTTAATGCAATTTACTGGAACACAGAATATACAATGTCTTTGTACACTATAGAATTACAATTTGCCTTAACTTGAAATATGGAGTCCAAACCTCTTCCAGCATAATGACCCGTCCACAGAGAGAAGACATGGGTTGCCAAATTTGGATTGGAAGAATTTAAAGTGCACACTGGACGCTGACTGCGCGCAGACCTTCTTACCCAATAACCCTGATTGACCTCAGTAGTAGAAAGCCTTTCTAAAAAAGTGGAAGCTATTACAACAGCAAGCAGTGAATGAATCTGGACAGCGATGTTCAAAAAGCACACACGGGTGTGATGGTCACACAGAAACCTTTGGCCGTATAGTGTATATTAGGAAGCTTCATGACTGATTGCAAAATGTAAAATGTTCCATTGAAATGATGAAATGAAATAGTCTACAGTGACAGGCCTCTGATACAATGTACAGTACAAAGAATAGCAACAGTGGTTTCATAATTGTAGTTTAAAAAATATATATTTTACAGCATTTTTCTTGCATAAAAATTCTTTAAAATATACAATATCTCAAAAATAAAGTACTGTACACAAATAACACCACAAAAAAACAGACAAAAAAAATTACATATGCTCAGATCATTCAATCCTGATTACTTATGTTTATGATAATCACAGATTAACACATCATTTGCTTCAAAGAAATATTTTAAAAGACATTCATCTAATTCTTTTACAATCCTTTTAAAACTCAGTATCACTGACCTGCATAATGCATAAGCATTGACTATAGAAACAAGTGTAACATTCAGCATGTTTAGCACTTACTGCACGATTTGAACAACATGAATGTTTATTATTATATTAACCTTTATTAATTATTACAATACTGAAACTGCGGAAGTCTGCAATATGCAAATAAGCCCTTTTATGAATTACTAAATGCTTTATTATATGTATGTACATATATGTGTGTATGTGTGTGTGATGAATGTTAACAGTTTTGATATATTTACAGTACAAGGCTAAAGCCTGGACTCACCTTTTAATAAATTCTTTTAATGATTAATTTTTTACACTCTAGAACAATACTAAAGATTTCAAAAGTATGAAATAACACATGCAATAATGTAATTAAGTAACAACAACAAAGCTGTTATTTTAAGACATGAAGGTCAGCTGTTCTGGAATTGTTCTTGCAAAAAAAGTATCATCGAGTGCATTTGCAAAACCCATCAAGCACCAGGATGAAACTGGCTCTCATAAAGACCATCCCAGGAAAGCAAGACCTAAATGTACCTCTGCTGCAGAGAAGTTGATTTAGAGTTACCACCCTCAAAAACCACCAAGTAACAAACAGCACCTCAGATTAGAGCCGTTATGAAGGCTTTACAAAGCATAAGTAGCAGATACAGAAAAGGAGATTATTGCATATTTTGGACACCTTCAGCATTGTTTTATGTAGAAAGGAATTAAAATCAGAAAAGGCCAGAGTTAGAAGGTCTGTCCAAAATTTTGTCTGGTACTGTATGTAGGTCGTAAGGCGTATCTCAGTACAGTTTTTCACAGTAGTGTTTTGTTCATATTGTGCAGTCGCAAATAAATTTGCATCAGTTTCTTTTAAAAATTACTCAGTCTGTATTCAAGTCACCAAACTTAATATTCTAAAATACTCTTACTCTTTTGCAGTGTACTCTCAAAGTTCACCACCACACATAGGTTGTTCATCTTTCTATAAGTAGGCACATGTGTGTTGGGAGTAGACAGACATATGCAGGAGAGCAAACTTGTCTAACTCTCATTTAAATTATGCTCGTGTTGAAGATAAACATCAACACCACACCTCCTACAAACTTATCGGCTGCTCACCGCACTCCTCAGAGACTCATTCAGGTCTTATGGGACAGCAGGGCAAACAATAATGTGAAAGACCCATCCCACACTTGAGACCAACTATTTGACCTGCTGAGGTCTCACAATGCTTTAGGCTCATCATTTCACAGACAAGCTGATTTAAGTACAACTTTTACCCCAGAGCCATATGAGAAATGAACGCTACCAAACACTGACACTGACTACACTATACACGTACAGTTATTTCTACAGATAAACTGCACCTAAGTACATTATGTATTTATTCTCATATGCACTACATATTGCCACTGCAGTTACTCAAATGTGCAAATGTGCAATTTAGAAATGTCTGATTATACTATGATCACACTGAATTGATTTGATTTTTTTTACTTATTATTTTAAAGTAACTAATTTTAAAATAATATATCTCTTCTGTTCTTTTCTATTTAACAGTTTGGTTTTTTTCCTCTTTTGTAACAATTTCTTTATAATGTGCAGCATTTTTTCCCAGCAGCACTTAAAACTTGTACTGTTTTACTATTACTATTATGAGACTGTAAGGGCTTCTACCAAATGCTGCACAATCCTAACAAAATGCAGAACAGGCCATTACTTTGGCATATTTTATCCTGATATATTTTTGGAACTGCTTCATTCACATCATTTTGCATGCAGACTTTTAACCTTAGTTTCTGTGTAATTTAGTCTAGATCAGGGCTAGACTTTGAAATTTACTGTATCAAGGGCTGGTATGGCAACACTTCTTCTCTTACAGCTAAGCAGGAGCAAACCTGCTGCAACTACTTTTTTCCTTTTGCAAGAACTACCTTCTAAAACCCATTCAATGTCACAGTTCTTGCAGTAACTTATAGTACTAAAGTACCTAAAAAGTGTTTTGTCAGCATTTTAGTACTTAGTGGCATTTATAAATAGCACAATGATTTACAACCAAAAATTTCCAAAATCTTTCAACAAAATAAAGTCCAACCCTGAAGGCACATGTCTATTTAAATTATTCTTGCTTTCTTTTATCCTGTGGGAATAACAGACCTTCCAAAGAAGACATGTGTCGCCTAACAACTGAGTGTGCAACATTTCTTTAATACTATAAATGAAAAACTTATGTCACAAAAGACTTCTCAAAGAAATAAGTATTACTTACCAAAATCACAGGTAGGGTAGAGTCACAATAGTTATTTTCTTTAATGATATTATTCATGACTATCTCAATGTCCCTGTTATATTGAACATGGATCCAAATCCTGAGAAAATTATTTAGTTACCATTCTCTCTGATGCAAAAAATTCAATATTTAAACATGGAGTGCATTGTGACCTATCATATAGACTTCTCCACATCTTTGATTCATAAAAAGGATTTGTGAAAGTTTGGTCAAATTCTGATGAATGTGAATAGCAGATTTGACTCTCCTCCCCTTTTTTAAGAACAGATTTTTTTAATGAAAATAATATAAAAAATAAGATTTCTTGAAAAATTAAATAGTGTGACAGAGGCGGATGACGTTGCAAGATGATGGATAGTGTCCCAATGTGTCGTCGATGTTTCGCAAAAAAACTAAAAAAAGTATGTGGGGTCCGAGTGTTTTCTCAAGACACTCTACAACAGAGATTGTACAGTACACATGGATATGTAAAGTAGGTACAGCTAATGTGTGTAGTTTTGATAAGAAAAGATGGGAATGTGGACTGATGTCAGCGACAGTAAACACTTAAATTTGAGTAAACCCAGTGTGAAGATTTGACTGGTTTTGTTTTTCTCAAAAGTTCAATGAGTTTATCAGTTGTGAGGAAGCTTTTGCTTATGAATCAGGAAATGACAGCGCCAGTCTCTGAATTGCAGTTTGCAAAGTCGAGCATGTCTGCATTCACACTAAGAGTCTGAGGGATGGGCCTGGAGTTCAATTTTTCTTTGGCAAACTTGTCTTCTTTCCAGTGATTGATACGGCTTCGATACCATCCTGTGAAGGATTTGTCCAGTTTCTGTGCCTTTACCAGGTCAGATGGACAGAGGGAGTTAGCGAACACACGACACAACATCCTGCAGGAGAAAAACACAGGAGAAAAAATGTTAGAACTCATTGCAAAACTGCATAAGCACACTTCAGCATTTAGGTTGTCCTCAAGTTGTTTGGAAGTGTATTTGTGAATGCGTAGGTGTACATGTATACCTGGGCAGAAGTGCTAAGACAGTAGTGAGTCCACACACACAGTAATACAGTGGCTCAGACATCAGTCTAGTCTCAATGCCAAATGGGTTAGTGGGATGGTTACACTTCACACATGTGACACTAAACACCAGGACAAACGAATAGTATAAGATGCCACTGCCTAGTAACACTGCTGCATGGAGCCATGTCTGCAGATTGCACAACAAACAAATGTTAAACAACAGTCAATATTGATAATAAATGCAATGCATAAATAAGTAAATGTAGTCTACATCTTGGGAAGTTCTCAGACAAAAAGATTTTTTGGGAAACAACCCTTTGGTTTAAGTAACCCACTTTGGTTACTTAACCTTTTATGATTAATTAGTGTTAGCAGTTTTTAGACACAGATTATCAGGGACTTCTTGGTTTTTACTACATTACCATAAAATGCATCACCATAGCAGCATATCCTCTATTAGCCAGGAATGGTATGATTTATGCTTAGATATTTGGTTTACCGACACACATATGTACAGTATGCACACAAATTATTTGAAACAACAGCAGAAAAAAAATGTTGGTGGAATTTTTATTTACAGGACTACTTCTACCAGAAATGGATAATTATCCTTATGTATATACAAAACTACAGCTTCATGAAAATTTTTTATGAACCCTTATGTGAACTTCCCTGATGTGTTTTTGTTACTCCTTTTATTACCCTGACTATTTTTGTATGCGTGGTTGATTATGCTCTTATTGCTCTACATAGTCACTGTCCAAAGTGCATCTGTGTAAAGACAGTGATGGTCCTTCCTACCTAAATAAATGCAATCCTTCTCTCTATTACAGTACATGATTAAATAACCTAAAGGAAATACTACAGTTACCCTACTATGTTTTTCAGTGGCTCACCAGTGTGTGGCTCTCTATGACCTGGTGAAGAAGGATGATGAAAAGAGCTGAACCATTGATGGGAGAACCAAAAGAGAACAGATCAATGTCTGAACCTGCATATGTCTGCATATAAAGACACAAAACATAAAACAACATTATCAACATCTTTCATAGCAAATACTCAATAACAATTTAATAGGAAACCATGGTCAAAACTAATAGCACTGTCTCATCAGATAAACCAGTGCACCACAACATATTTCTGCCTGGAATAATTCCTCTACGACCCAAACAGGTGTACTGACTTTTTCCAAAGGTTCCTTCATTGATGTAAATAGTAACATGCTATTTATGAAGTGGTCACTTGTCCTCTGAATCTGAGATTCAGTCATGAATATTAAGTCTTCGGCATATCTCTTACACTTGAACACACAGTATTTTAATAAATCTGGTGGTTTACTTATGACAGAAGAACACCAAAAAAAAAAAAAACATGCACAGTCCACTAAATTTGTTTTGTGATTAACCCGTACATAACTATCCTTGTGTTTACACCAAACCTAAGGAGTGTTGTTATGGAGTTGGTGTAAATTTAATGGTTTGTTGACCCAAAAATGCTACCATTCTTCTGCAAATCTCCAACAAAGACCTTTGTTGCCTCTTTAAACACTCTCCTCACTGTTATTGGAGGCAGCATATGCTCCTTTTTTCAGGTACATTACAGCTCTGCTAAACTTAAATTTTCTGAAGCTGTGATGCGACAGAAAAGCATTTACCCAATTGTTCACCCTATTTTCAAAAGATAGTACATATAACACCTGACTTAACCCTTGCCCCTAACCCAATGGCTAGAAGTTCGTTGACACATGACCATTACACTCAGACTGGATATATCTGTATGAGTAGCGGAGGAAACCCACCAAGCATGGGGAGAACATGCAAACTCCATGCACACATAGATGGGAATCAAACCCAGACCTTGGAGGTGCAAGGCGACAGTAATAACCACTACACCACCGTGCCGCCCACAGTGACAATTATGCAGCTGAAATAGATAATGCATAGCAGTGTGTCATGAATATATACAAACAATGTAGTGGACCTCAAGATGGACTTACAAAGTATGGAATAAAGAAGCAGACCAGGCTCTGGTAAAAAGCATCCAGCATGTTCAGCCAGAAGGTGGAGGAAAGGTAGGCCTGCAACAGACAAAATGGAGTTTTATCAATCCTGAGGGAAACTACAGTTCTGCAGCAACATTGAACAACACAGTTCAATGACAAAAAGACAGGGTAGAAAATAATAAACAGACAAGTACAAAAAGGGAAAAAACCTTTGCAAAAGTAGACAATAACATACCAAATACACAAATGTACCCTAAAGTTTAGGGTCATGTGGTTGTGTAATATTGGTAAGACATTTTGTGCAATATGGTGCATACTTTATGTAAGGAGTTCCAGTAGCCAAAATAATAAATATATTACATATTAATGCGTTAACACTAATTCTAAAATCTAGAAATTTTTACAGGAGTACTATTTTTTAATGCAAATTAATCAGGTGACCAAGTTCGACTCTAATGGCTTCAACATTACTGCAGCGCGGTTACCTGGCTGTGTGTGATAATGACACGTTTAACGTGGATGATAAGATGACTGAGGAAACATCACTAGGTGTGCTGACTGGCAAGTTTAATTATAAAAAGCTTCTAGATGGACGTTTGGATAAAACCAAAGTTGTGTGCTCAAGCATCCTTGAAGGGAAACTATTCTTACAAGAATACTTGAACTTTATGACACTGAAAAAAGCTGGGAAAGTGAGGCAGTTGGCAGAATCTACTTTTATTGCACTTACTGGAGATCATTGGAGTAAGTAACCATAACCACCTCTGTGTAATGTCACTTCTAATCAAAGACAAATGGCAACTTAATTCACTCTGGCGTGTTAAAAACAGAACAAAGACACAATATGACTGCAAGGAGTATACCATTCGATAGATTTAAATTTAACATTTGTTAAATATTTATGTTTGAGATATTATAAAACTGCATAATCTGTTCCCTCTAACCAAATGTCAAATGCATTTCTTTATTCCAACACCGCACATTTATAATACATGTACAGTATAAACTTGTATAATAATAGTTATAATAAGTAAATCTGAATATTTAAAAATTGTGATGAATCACAGTCTATGAATTAAATTCTTTAATCGATTGACAGCACTGAAATATATACTGTACAGTGACAGTTCACTCCTCATCAGAGACTAGATAATTATACATTTATTTACATATATACATAATATATACGTTTATATACGTAAATAAATGTGTGATTTCAGAACTTCAAGGTGTGATACATTGATTAATAAGTTCATTAATAAAATTTACATTTGCTCTTTTTATAAGGTCAATACAACATTCCTACATTCAAAATGCTGAACTGAACAAAAGCATTAAAAGTGTAGGAGCAGAGCAGACAGGATGACTGTCAGCATACATCCTCACCTGAGAATTCTGTCCAGCTTTGTAAAGCTGTGGCTTGTACAGGAGTGTCTGAGCAGACACATCTTTATCCAGCACACCATACAGCAGAGGTGGAGCTGATGTAAACAGCAGGTTAAAAAAGATGAGTACCCAGGAGTTACTCATGGTGCTTCCTGAGAAACCACAGAAGATCTGGAACCAGAACAGCAGATTCACGTACATCTAGAGAGAGAAGGTCAGAATTTAGTTCATCTATGTTTAATTTTTTCAACATAGATTTTTCACCTACTGATCTGCTAGAATAAATATGTGTGCGCAAGTGTGCATACCTGTGTTATTTGATACTTACAACATTCTTATAAAAGAAGTACAGGATCATGTTAGCTAGTCGGGTGTAGCACCAGTGCCCATGAACCAGCAGGAGTTTTCTCAGGTATTTAAATCTGGAGATGGCAAAATCACTGGACATCACAGCCTTGAGATGAGAGAACATGAAAAAAGCAGAAACATAACATTCTTTAACTTGCGCTACACAACATAATTCGTACTTAAAATATACTCTTTTTTTTTTTTTTTTGTTCTATGTGAAGATGTAAAAGAAATACAATGCCTTCGGGCACAATTAAACCTTGTGCAAACTGTAAACTCTGATTATGTTATTAAGAGTGTGTATCATGTTGTTCCTCAGAGTTATAAAACAAGGCTTTTAGTTTTGGAATGAATCAATTTACAGTACTGTGCAAAAGTCTTGAGCCACCCATCGTTTCTTCACATTATGCTTCCAAAGCGCCAGACCTTCTTGCATTTTAATGGAGTATTGAAGAACAGAGGGGAAATAAGGTTGCTGCTCAGGTTGTTAAATAAAAAAAATATATAGTATCTAGTCGCTTTGCAGCCTGTCACAGTAAAATATTTGTTGACATTCTATTAATTTAATCTAAATAAACAAATGAATTTAAAATGAAGAAATGAGGGGTTGCTTAAGACCTTTGTACAATAATGAACATTGACTTCTAAAGATGTATAAACAGTAGGCTTTTCTTCAGGAAAGACACCTATACAATTAGGTAATTTTTTTACACTTTCATATGGGCAACTGGGAAAGGTAGTAAAGTAACACAGAAATTACAAAACGATTCCTAACATATAATATGACAGTAACCTAATCCTGTTGTCCTATTAGTAAACCCTTGAAGAGGTTTACAATACCAAAAGTATCCCCAAACACACCTTTTATTTGTAAGCTGTCCAAGGAGAAGTTGACGTGCTCATGAATAAAAGACCTGAGTTTCCATTACTGACAAGCACAGAGTGTATCAATTGCAAGTCTCCAGAGGTTGTACAGATGTAGCCTCTATATTGAGGTCAGTGTTGTAATCTGACACTCTGGTAATTCCAGTAACAAGAGCACAGAGAATAAGCAAAATAAAGAAGAAGGAATGGGAGGGTGAAAAAGTTTACCTGCATGCCTTCCTGGCCTGAGATGCCAACACCCACATCTGCCACCTGAATCATACTGACATCGTTTGCTCCATCACCTGAATATGACACACACACGCGCGCAAATGTATTTTAGCCCAACAGCGACTTACACACAAACACATTCTAATATGCAGTAAAATATATGATGGAACACACAGCCATGTCCATTTTCTATTATTTTGTTGCATTAGTTTAAACTCCTAGTTAACTTTTAGTTATAAAGAACTGAATTAATGCATATTGAGAATATTCACACCATGGTGCAATATTGTATAGACTGAGATTGTATAATAGGTTTCAGCAACAAACAGTGATTTAAATACACAATGTGGCCAAAGGTATATGGATACATGACCCACACATGTTTTTTTAACACTTCCAAATTTAGTCCCCAACTTGATGTTATAATAACCTTCAAAGGAAATTGTGATGCTACAGGCATTCTATACAGTTGTGTGCTTCCACTTTGTGGCAACAGTTTGGGGAAGAACAACACATGGATGATCACTGAAAATTATTCAGGAAACACAATGGCTCCATCAGTACACTCTTAACAATTAAACAAATTACTATAACACTTTCATAGAATACATACTGACCTATAGCAAGGCTCATGACCCCCAGTGTGCCACCAACAAGCCGAACAACTTGGCTCTTTTGCAGGGGGGTAGACCTGCAGCATATGACAGATCGGCAGCTAACTGCGACATCCAAGAATGCTTTCTGTAACTCCTTCTTTAGGGCAAAGTCTAGCGTCCTGCCATCAATCACTAACGTAAAGCCGGAGATGGCAGCATCATCCTGAGGCATGGCCAAATCAAAGGTAGACAAACCCCTGTCTTGGATATCTCTGATCTCATGATGGAGCTCTAAAAGCCGAGCTTCACATGCTTCCTATGAGAGAAAATAGATGCACACAAGATATTTAGACTTTAGTTTGTTAGTCAGTCAGTCAGACAGACAGACAGACAGACAGACAAACAGACAGACAGATAGATAGAAAGATAGACGATTTATTGATCCAGAAGCACATTCCTGACATCCAGTAGAAATGAAGACACAAAGTAACACAAACACAGGTTTGTAAATGTGACTGCACACTGTATATTTTACATATAGTCAATCATGAGTAATAATAATATAAAAAGGTAATAGATCATTATTATTATTATTAATAATAATAATCATAATAATAATAATAATAATAATAATAATAATAATAATAATATGTGAAATGCAGAGCAACCCTTGATATGTAACTGTATTTATGGCAATTGATTGCAACAGTTATGTTCATAAAGGAAACTTAAAAAAAAATTACAAATACTTCTTGAATGCTCAAGAAATCTAATTATCAGCTTACCTGACTGTCACAGTTGGCAATAAGTAACTGGTCGGTCTCTCGTAAGAGTTTACAGGCACATGCGATGTTAATGGCTGTCTCCTGTTTGTCCCCTGTGAGCACCCATACCTTAATCCCTGCCATCTGTAAAGCTTCAATGGTTTCTGGAACATCTTCCTGTAATTGGTCCACTATACCTGTCGCTCCTGCAGACAGAAAGGTTTTTAATTATGCCAGGAGAAAAAAAAAGAAGCCATTTTAATTTAAAGGTATAAACTGAAACACTATATATGTGGTCAAAAGTATGCGGACACCCGACCACCAGCGTATTGGACTTCCCACTTTAAAACCACATTAATTAGGCACTTTTTTTTTACTTTTCAGGTAGAAACCTGAAAAATCTTTCACAAGGATTTTGATGTCTGTGAGGATTTGTGCCAATTCTGTAAAAAGTGCCTTAGTGTGTCACTGACGTCAGGCGAGACGTCCTGGCTCGCAAAAGACATTTATCACAAAGGTATCCAGTGGGGCAAAGTCAGAGCTTTCTCAAACTCCTCACTGTTTTTATGGAACTTGTTTTGTGTACAGGTGTATAATCAGGGGTAGATTACGAAGGGGTCCTTCTCCAAACTACTGCCACAAAATTGAGGGTTCTTTTGCATGCTACCGCATTAACATTAACCCTCACTGCTACTCTGGGAGTGAGGGTTAATGTTGGGATCCTTTGTATTCCCAACCCAAAAAATTTACTTTTTTTTAACTACGTTTTCTGGGTTACAAAATGGGCATTATGAAACCTTACAAAAAGTGTCAAAAATATTTTAAAATTTAACACATTTATTATACAATATTTGGAATAAAAAAGTTGAAGTCCCTTTGAGTCTGTAAGGCCTTCAGTCTTTTATAAAACGCTCTTTATAAAATGATCTCACTTCAGTGCCTCACCTAATAACGTAAGTTTGGTTTCCAATCTCTGAGCAGATTCTATAAGTAGTTCTTCTCTGTTTTCAATACTGGTTTCAGCAAAAGCATGCTCGGTTAGCCAGGCCTTGTACTCTGCCTCCTGTAGGACCTGTTAATCAACAGCAAACTTCCATATTACCGACAATAGGAACAAACAAAAAGGGAATATATTTTAAATTCCACTTTTTCATACAATTAAAAGCCACATCGGTACAGACCAACTGTGACGAAACTCCAATCTGTAAAACTCATTTCCCATTTTAATAAAACTGCTAACAGTTTAAAGAAGTGGAGAGGGGAAGTGAAAAAGTTGAACACATACTCTTTTTGCAACACAGAGTGTTCGCAGGCCTTCCTTAGCATATTCATCTAGATGTCGCTGTGTTCGCTTCATGATCTCTCTAGAACTATCACTTTGATCTGAAAAACATACACAGTATCACAACTGCGGCTAAGATTACTGTACATAATGAACATTATTTTAAGCATTATATTAAACAAGCCCTTGCTGCAGTACTTAAAGAAAAAGCAGGCAGTTGCATTGCAAGACTTTTCTCTGGTATGATAATCATGATGATCACTGATAATAGTAAAAAGACCAGAAAGTATACTGAAAATGGCTGTACAATAACCCATATGTTCTCTATATTCGCTTAATCCCATTAATAATAATAAATTAACATTTGTGAAAAGAATGATATGGAGAGAAAACTCAAGTCTGTGAAAACTAAGCTAAAGTCATTTTGTACAAGGGGGGGGTCAAAAATTATTCACACTCTGGCTGTAGAATTTATTTTAAAAAAGAATGTTTTAGAAAAGACAAATACATAATTTTTGACATAATCTCATTGCTTTTCAACACACTTTGACCAGCTGTCAACAAGTTTTAGTATTCTCTGATTTACAAAATGTTTAAGCTGAGCTCCAAGCCATAAATTCGCCGCTGTTTTCACTTCTTCAATAGATATGAATCTTCGTCTTCATAGGGCTGCTTTCAGCGAACCAAACAGGTGAAAGTCAGTTGGAGAAGGATCAGGAATATAGGAAGAATCCAAATAAAGTTTTTGCAGAGTGTCGACAGTCGGCAGAAGTGTGTGCATGTGCATTGTCATGCAATATTACAACACCCTTGGACAGCAGTTCACTGCAAATAATCCAAAGTTTAGGCTTTTTTCACATGTATGGTTGTTCAATAAGCGTTTCAATGTAAAGAGCACTCCTCATTGTTGAATCTTTTTCATTATAATGTTCCAATACTGGCCCTTGAGAATCCCAGAAAACTGTAAGGATAAATATTCCAGATTTAATTCAATAAAATTTTATTTGTATATTGCTTTTAACAATTGTCATTGTCGCAAAGAAGCTTTACACAATCATAAGAAATTATGGAAGTTTGTTAATGTTATCAAAATGACTAGACCCTGGTGAGCAACCTGAAGGCGACGGTGTCAAAGAAAACTCCCTGAGATGGCAATAGGAAGAAACCTTGAGAGGAATCACACTCAACAGGGAACCCATCCTCCTTTAGGTGATAACGGATAGTATGGATTGATCTGCAGTCATACCAGATGATGGTTAACTTATGAACTTTTTCTTGGTCAGCGATTTAGGATGTTTCCGTTAGTGATGAATCCATGTCTCATCATCTGTACTGATTCTCTTTAAAAAACATTTACCTTCCTTAAAGTATTGGTCCAAATTTGGTTTGCACCAGGTAAACCACAAAAAACTAATCACTGAATGCTGCTCTTATTTTATGCAAATCTCAAGTGGGGCATTTATTTTTGCTCGCACTGCAGTTACAAATAAAATGATGTAACATGTTCATACCTGCAAAGCAGTGACTGGGGAGACAGCAGCCTTGAAAGAAAAGCTTTTGACTCACCCTTGTATATAAAAAAACAGTAAATTGCAAAAATGACTTTAGGAGGGTTTTACAGACACGATCACACATTTTAACCAGTACCTATGTCAGGAAGATTCTCCGTCAATACTGATTACTGACTGGAGACACAGAAAGTCACACACCTGATGTCCCAGCCAGGTCCATAATGACATTGTCAGCTCCTTTGGTGTAGACCACCACCTGGCTGGTGAGTGGATGACGCACCACTACTGACATTCTCTTGCGGACAGAGTGGAAGGGCAGTAGGTGAAGCAGTGGCACATTGAGGGGCCCGGTGCCTGGCAGGGCAACCAGCAGCTGTTCTGGGGACCTGCCCAGCAGAGTGCAGCCGTATGCCCTTGCAGCCTGAACCAGTGCAGCCTCATCTGGGCTCTCTGCCTCATACAGCAACTCCTCTTCTTCTTCTTTATCATCTTTAACTTCTTCTTTATCATCTCCACTGAAGTCCTGATCGAGATCCTCAATGTGGTGTGGCTGTTGAGGTGTGATGGCAGGGCTGGGTGATGGAGAAGGTGTAGGTGTGTGTGGAGGTGTATTGTGATTGTGACGACTGAGAGAAAATAACCTCCTGGTGTAGCCAGGTGGGCTGTCAGCGCTCTCAACAGGGGACAGTGAAAAAAGAGGGCGACTCATTTTCTGCAGAAGAGTCTTCATCTCCTCCAGAGAGCGTAAAGGAGTGCGAGCCACTGGTGTCTTCACCTGAAACGATCACATAAGCGCAGCTAAGGTTCATAACTCCTATTATAACTTTTGTGTGATAACTGGAATGAATACAAATGCTACAACTAATTAACCTCTAATCAAACAGATCAAACTTTGGTTTACAACCATTTCCTGTATCACCATGGCAAGAGCTCAAAAGCTATAAATGATATGGTTAAACTGTAGCACCTCTAGATTACAGGTAACACAAGAGGAAATGGTTTACCAGAGAATAATAGAGGTAGGCCTATATTAAGCAAATCGTACCACGTGACGGGGTTGACTGGGGGAGGACACCACCACAGTGTTGCAGACAACCAAGGCGAGAAAGAAGTCTAGGATATGTGAGAGTTCTGCAGTATCGTATTTAACAGCAGAGCCTGAAAGGGCCCGCAGCTTTTTATGCAGCTGAACATCTGGAATCACTGCACACTCCTGAGAAAGATTTTCATGAACACATATTCACAATCAAACAGACAGGTAAATATAAAAAGATGTGCTTGTTATGTTACAGTTTTCCTGGAACTTACCATGGCACTGCTAAAAGCCCCAGGCACGTGATGGTGGAGTGTGTTATGTGGCGAGTGTGTGTCACAAGCAGCAGTGAGGGTGTTAATGGATAAGGAGCTCCGATTACAGCTGAGAGACTTCCTGGAGCTAGAACGCAGTGAGAGTGTGCGATCAGGTCGGCCAGCAACCTGCTCTACATACTGTTCCATTGATTGCGCTGGAAGCATGCACACAGGCACACACACACACACACACACACACACACACACACACACACACAGTTAGATCAGTAAGCAGTTCGATTAATATTCAATTTCAGTCTGTGAGGCCTCACACTTCTGGGCAACACATAAGCGCTGGTGAACCTTCTGATGTGGTCTCAGTTTGGTTTGTTTCAGAGAGTTCTGAGTCAGTTTGGAATGTTCACATATGTGCAAAAAATGCTGACTAATCACGCTGAGCTGGCTTTGAGGGCTGAAAGGGTTTACACCAGTGATTTTTTAAAAATTATTAAACGACATACTGCTCCTCACACACACCCACATGCTCTCTCCCTCTCCAACTCTCACTGATTTTGGGAAAAAAAGTAAAAGCATAAAGGAACACATTAAAGTTATCGTCAAGTCAAGTTAAGAGTTTTCCCCGAATACTTCCAACACAGGTGGTAAAATGAATTGTTTCATCAGAGCAAATAGGGATTTAACAGTGCCTATACTGGGATATGTCGATCCGGCAACCCTGGCTTATGTTATATATCACATAATGTACTGTAAACTCTAGAGATGGTGCAATTCTCAATTAAATATTAACCCGTTTGGTACGGCAGAAAGTAGAATTTAGAAGAGCTGTGCACACAATATATGGGGATGTATCTCATTTGCACATTCAGGCATTTATAAGCCAAAGCTATCTCACTGTGTGGTTTTGAACTCTTTTCATAATGACATTAGGCAGCAACTACAGTTTAGTTTAATCCACCACAGGCAAACTACTAATATGTCTATGCTCCACAGTTCCTCTAATACCTGTGATGTGGCCTCAGTAATAGGGTGCTCTGCGGGTTACAGCAGCCCAAACAAAAGACTATATATCCAGCATGGTAAAAAAAAAAGGTCAGTAAATGTAAAAGTTATAGTTATACATAATTATATATATTCACATTAATACAGCATATTCTAATGCAATTGGATAATGCTAGGGCAAATCGTTTGTAGTATGTATAAACAAGCCAGGGAAGAAAAGTAGATGAGGTAGTTCAGCCAGCTTAAACCAATGAACAGCCACATGGACAAGTTTGTTGTCAAATAAGAATAACAACAAAAGGCAAAACTCACCATGCTCATTATGAGGGTACTCCTTGCCAGCGACAGTACACCGACGAAACAGCATGCGATTTTCCGTCAGGGTCCCTGTCTTATCCGAGAACAAGTACTGGATTTGTCCAAGGTCCTCTGTGATATTCAGTGCCCTGCACTGTATACCAGTATCCAGCCTGGCATCATACAGATCTAGATCATTCTGGATAAAAAAGATCTGTCCTAATTTTACTATTTCTATAGACACATACAGAGAAATGGGAATGAGAACCTGTAACACAAAGGCACAGATAGATGAGGATGTGAGAAGATGTTTCACATAGTATCAGAACAAAACTGCACAGTAGAAGTAGACTTTCTCACACAAGGAATGATAATGTGTTACATTGTGTTGGTCATAATATAGTGAAATGAAATGATGGATAAAAAAAAAAAACAATATTGCTTAACGATATATATATCATACATTCATTTAATTCTTGATATGTAATTTATCATGGGGTAGGAACACAGCCTGAAAAGGCACATCAATGTCAATGCTTTAGGGTAATCTAGCTATCCTAAAACCCTAAAAAAAAAATCTTTTTTTTAAGTGGGAAGAAACTGGAGACCCTCACAGAAATTGGGGATACATGCTAAACTCACACAAACCCAGTGGTCTAAAGACAAACTATTATGGAAGGCTACTTGAACCACCATATTTTGTATCACCACATTTCTCCATAAACTGTGTGTGAAAAAAGGTGAAAGAAGCAGATGGAGGCAGTCAGAGGAAGGATATTTGTGGTAGTTACAAATACAAACCTGCAGAACAATTATCATAGTCCAGAACATGTAGAAGCCAGCCAAAGCTGGGTGTGTGTCATCGGAGATCAAGAAGATAGAGTCCTTTAGGCCACTCAGCCACACACCATGGCCTAATTAATAGCAACATCAATCATTTAACAATGTAGATTTCAAGACGTATTCAATAATAATTTGACCACACTTTATTATTTAAGCTGATGCATTTTTATGTTTTAGATGTACTATATGTGTGCATGTTTGAATGTGTGTGTGTGTTTGTGTATACAGTATGTTTGTGTATGTGCTTGTTCCTACCCACAGCAGCAGTAAGGCACATGAGAAGTAGTAAGACAACACTCCAAATAATGTCTATGTTGAGTTGGCGCTCCAGTTTGCTTCGCTTATATCGTGGACCACTGTTATTCTGCATTGCTTTTGTCTCATGGCCTACACACACACATATACATAGTCAAATACTTGTCAATAATCCTTCAGCATTTCTCATCATGTATAAGGCAGTGTTCATGTCCTTGTCAACGTAATCCATTGTGTGTTTATGTGTTTATTCATTGTGCTCTACCTGCATAGACCACTATGCCAATCACAGTCTCAGTGTTCCTCACTGTACAACTCCTCAGTAGGAGATTTTCATTATGCAATCCCACCCGAACTTTATCAGGGTGCTCCCTGAAAAGACACACAGACACACAGACACACACACCTTTTGTTAAGAGAAGGCAGGCAAACATATATATTCATCTTTATGGGGCATTAAAGTCAGCCTAGGATAAAATTTGCCGTGTGATGATCATCTCGGCCAAGGTTGCTCTGAGCTCACTGCTGTCATTTCCATGAACATTTAGAGAATGGAAAGCCTGATCCTTAAAAACTGAAGAATAACTTGTCAACCTATTGCGAAAGAGACGCGTCTGTCTGTGGGAATACAACGTGCATTAGCGGAACTAGGCAGAGTTATTGCCAGCAGGGGATTATATAGTGAAATAAAGGGAGTTTTTCCTCTCATAACTGTGTTCTGGTATTCTATGTAATCAAAACTCCTGGTTTGACTTAAATGCCCCTTGATACAAAGCCAAAAATGACAAAAGTCAATATTCACAAAATGACAAAAATAAAAATATATAAATAAAATAAATGTCTTTTTCAGTCTGGAAAATCTCTTCATATTTAAAATTTTTACATTTTATTCTTATTTTTATTCAAATTTCCTGCACTGAAATACGTTTCTCATTTACATGTACAGTCATACCTCGGCATACGAATTTATTCCGTTCCGTATTGCAAAACAAATATTCCCATAGAAAATAATGTAAATGTAGATAATCTGTTTCAACCACCCAAAAGAATATTGGTAATATAATATACTTTTGCATATAAAAACAATTATGACATTTATAAAAGACATGTAAATGAAGTAAAATCTGAAATAAATAGACATTAAATCTCACTTAACCTTATTTTATGTATCCTCTTGGCACCAACCTGCTTTAAAAAATTGAATTGAAAGTGACTTAATTTTCTTCTTGATGATCTTCTTGATAACATGTAGCGCAGCCCCATAATGGGTTTTTATAAAGCTGTTGATTATTTTTTATATGGCGGTCTACCACAGCAAGTCTCCGACTTCCAAACATTCAATTTACGAATTTCCGCAGATACGAACAGACCAGGAATCGCGTAAGCAGTTGACGTGTATTGTGCAAAAAATAGACATTGCACTGCACTAGATACCAGTATTTACTAGTACTATATATACAATATTTTCAGTGTGTAAGTGAGTGTATAAAATGTCTAAAGTCCAATATATTATATGCATTTGCATGTAGGGGTGCGCGGAGAAATGAGTCGAACAATGAATCAGTTCGGGAGCACAATGATAGAAAAGGGCTGTCCTGTAAAACTGTCCCAATGGTAAATAATCCTATTTTCTGTTGCTTTACATTGTATATTTGTGTCAAAAATGTATAAGATTCACTTTATTGTACTAAATGAATCCGACTTACAAATGTGCTCCTGGAATGGAACTCTGTCGTACGTCTGGGACTTACTGTACTTTATAATCTGTTCCAATATAATATATTAGTCTCAGTTGTGTTTTCTTACCGCATTTTTTAATTACAGAGCTCCAAATCACGTGCGTAATCCCGGTGACTTAAGGGAAGCTGCGAACATCAGGGTAGGCCAACGCTCCATTGTTGTTTATATGCATACGACCAGTGCGTATTTTTTTCCAGCGCTGCATAAGACTGTGAATCCTTCAGTCTCTTTTGGATACATCAAAATTGAATTACTCACCATCGGGACAGTGTCAAAGAACAGCACTTTTTCGTCATGCTCTCGGATTGACTCATAAAGCCAGTGAGGCCTATACAATACTTCTGCACCCCCACATGCACACACTCACATAGTATACAGGATTTGGGACTATACAATCCAAATGTATAGTGCACATCAAAATATTTTGTATATACTGTAGCTGTGAATACTGCAGTGTCTGTTTTTTATAATACACATTTTTGGTATATTGGGTTTGGTATATTGAGCGTTTGTGTGTCTTTTGTGTTCTTGTTTGTGTAAATCTCGGTTAATTGCTTAATACGAGCGTAACATTCTTGGGACCCAAGGTACTATGTCTTCACTAAATCTTGCACAAAATCCAAAAAACCCACAAAAAATGTGTAAACTTTGTTTGGCTTTCCACTGGCACAAACAAGTTTTGACCGGCTACTGGTAGTGCGCAAAACCGGAAGTACTCGTGACAGGCTTGATTGCTCGTATGCCAAACCTGCTTTGCATGACCAAACAAAATCTAGCCAAAATGTTAGTTTGTAAGTTGAAAATTCACAAGCCAGGTCGTTTGTATGCCGAGGGTTCACTATATGTATAACAACTGTATCCCAAGGAAAAAATGTTACAAGCAGAAAAACTAATTTTGGTCAAAACCATATTGTTTTATCTCTTTTTGGTCTTTTGTCAGAATTTAGAGCATTCTCAACATGTGTCACACATATCTCAATTTTTTGCCAAAAAGCCACACTCACATGTAGCCTCTAAAACGTCTTAGATCACCATTGGGGTTTTCACATTCAATGCGGCTGCTGAAGTTCTCTGGAGTAAATTCTGATCCCTGAGGCAGAAGCGTGCACACACACACACACACACACACACACACACACACACATTGACTCAAACATTTATTTTCATAGTATGATTAAGTCATTACTATTAAAAAGGAAAAGCAAACACAAAGTATTGGCTCACTTGTTGTAGCAGGTCTTTGACCACCTGTCTCTGCTTCAAGTTAGTTTCTCCATCCAAGTTGGCAGTCTCAATGTGACACACTCCATTTGGGTCAGACGAATGGAGCAGTACCATGTCAGCAGGAATGATCTCATTACAACACAACTTCACCAGATCTCCCACACACACATCAGCCCAGCGCCTCTCCACGTAACACTGTTGTTTACTGCAACAAAAAGAAATATTTAAAGCATGAGTAGTCAGAACTGAAGAGCTTCAGTACAACAGACACAACAAAAATAAGCACAAAACACAAGCAATTTCACAGCAAAATGAGACAGCTCCAATGTTGCAGTTTTGAGAAAACCTTTTTTTTTCTAAATGAAACAAGAAGACTGCATCAAACTTTTCTTTGAATGACACGAGAGTGTTAAAAAGCACAAATGCAAAAATATTACATAAACAAACAAATTAGACAACAAATTAGATCATGGAAGTAAGTATTGAGTTTGATTGCACACAAAACATTTTTAATTATCATGTCATCATAACATTTTATCACTTATCATGTGACAAAAAGAAGCAATGTGATTGGCTCATCCAGAAGCGACCTTTTTTGCTCCAAAATCGGATAGCTATGTGTAAAATTTTGCTCAAAATTTGAAAGCTTAAAGCATCTCAAATAAGGTTATATGGTGTTTTTAACCGTGTTATAACATTTTGCTACATCAAATCTTGTGTGTCAGAGAATAATATTTGGCAAAATTAGCAACAGTCAGAAAATAGCGTTTAAATGTTAAATTGTTTAAATATGAATTCTACAACAAAAACTCACTTCTGTAGTTATTACACCTTAAAAGTCTTAAAACCCAGCTTCTGATATACAAACAGCAACATGAATCCTACCCATTATATCAGAACAAGTGAGTTATATTGAACCAGGCTTAAAAAGCTTAAAAAGCAATTCATTATGCAGCTTGAATATCTACTGGGTCTGAATCATATATGACTCTATAAGACTTTCACAGGTTAACATGTAGGAGTGCAGTTCCATTGACAAGTCATGGTACAAAAGTAAACCATCTATCAATTACATGCTTTTATCCATCAGCACTTAAAAATAACAACTGTGTGGGCCTCAAAAATATATAAATAAACTTAACAATCTATAAACAAATTATAATTTCATTACATACTTCATTTATTATTAAATGAAATTAATAATGTACTGTAATGTACAAGATTCATTTATCATCAAAAAGTGTGACTGCCTCTATAAAAGCAGACCTTTGGGAGTTTGGTTTTCTGGAACACTCAAATATGTGTCATTATGCCAAAAGGAAAAGACATAACCAGCCATGAGGTTAGAGAAGCAACTGTTGATGCTAATCAATCTGGCAAGGGTTTTAATGGCATCTCCAAATAATTTTAAATTCTACAAAATGCAAATTCAAAAAGAAAACATCAAGTGCTTCACTATGTTATGTTGATGACAGCAGAAAAAACTAGTATGGCCTCCATGGAAGGGCAGCTAGTTAAAAGTCACTTCTCTCCAAAATTAATGGAGCAAGACACACCAGAAAAAGTTCGGAAACAATATTCTTTGGACTTATGGGACCACAGTGAAGTTGTCTGGTCATCATGTACACAGACATGCTTGGTGTATCACTACAAACATCCCATAACAACTGTCAACCATGGTGTTAAAGGGGTAATTATCTGGAGGTAAAGGGGTAAAGACCTGGAAAACTTGCAGTCACTGAGACAATGTTAAACTCCACTTTATTCTAGAATATTCTTGTGACATATGTGAGACCAGATTCTTATTCCCATGACTGTATTTACAATGCTTCATTGTATTTTATCAAAGGAAAAACACAAACACCAATCAGGGACCAATTCTGCTAAAAAATAAAATAAAAAAACATCAGTGGCTATTTGACTATTAACTCAAATTCAATTCTCATTTATGAGCATTACAGAGCCCCTGAAATGTTATAAATGTTATCAATAATACATTTAAAAATTCTAAAACGTTGTTTCCCTGTATATGGCAAAATGGGAAAAAAAACAGAATTAACAAATAAGATAAAAGGGCATAAGCACAGAACTGGGGCAATTATTAAACAGAGAAACCCATAAATTACACAGAGCAATGATTTACATATGTAAATGCAGCAAGAAAAATTGCTTTTAGAATCATACTGTCTTCACACACACACACACACACACACAAACATTCCTTCTCAATAACCATGACATGCATCTACCAGCCAACCAGCCAGTACTTGAAAAGAGTTTAAGGAAATGAAAAGAAGGTGAAATAAAATAAATATATGAAAAATAAAAGGTGTAAACCAGAAGTTTAGTAAGAGATTACTAAAATACTATTACTCTGGTAAAGTGCTCAATTAAATAAACTTAACCAAGAATAAAATAAAAATAATCAAGAATATTATGAATGAAGCACCACTATTTTGTTCATTTATGAAGCAGGACTGAAAACTACATGTGCTTCACAAAAGTTGTATAATTAATCTAAGACAACTGCTCCTATCTCACTCATTTGTTCACCTGTTATATAATTTACATGGCAGGTTGTTGGCCTGTCTGTCAGATTTTCTTCTTCGCTGATCTTCCCATAGGTCCTTTAGTGCTGTGACGGACATAACCAGTAAAATAGGTATGACTCCAATTTCGGGCTGAAATGCGTTTACGATAGGAACAAAATTGAGAGCAGCCAGAAAAATAAAATAGATGTTGCCAAAGCGGTGAAGTTGTTCAAACAGGTTCTTGGGGATAAAGGAGAGGAAAGTGTACTTAGTGGTCTTGATCTTATTCCCGCAGTACGTCCTCTGCCGACTGTCATCTTCTTCAGTATAAATCCAGTTTGGAACCACCAACCTCCTCTTCTTTGCCTTTATGTATCTTGGCATGTTGTATTCTAGAACTTAAATTTCAGACATATAAGGATGGACATTTAGCTCCCAGCTTCTTATCCTTTCTCTAAGAAACTCCAGCGTTTGCACGGTGATCCTCAGTTCTTGTTGAGAGACCATGTGTGTGTGACAGGTATAACATGTGTGTGACAGGTACAACTGCCACACCTGACCTGATGATAAGGCTTAAATACACAAAGCGACGAGTCATAAACCAGCGTGGGTAGAGACATATTGCAAAGACATAGTAACTCGTTGGTTGAATAGCGCGCAACCTGCTGGTTGCTGAGAGGTTCACAGCTATCAGAGCTGCTAACGATATAATTGCAGATGATTGTTTATTTATTTTGAATCACAGGGAGCATAAAAAAATATCAGAAACTTTTCTAATCATTTATTTACCCACATACTGACCCACTGTATACGTGTGTGAGATTGTTGTTGATCTTCTGGTCATAGCAGTAGCGTCTATAGTCCTCTATGGCATCTTTGAAGGCGATGACAGTGAGCACGACAATTAGAGGAATCATGGTGATCTCCTTTTGAAAAGCCTCCACTACAGGAACCCAGTTTAGCAGGACCAGGAACAGGAAGTACAGGTTTGCTGCTCTGGAAAAAACATACAATCTATTGTTGCAGCGCATTTACAGTTTGAGATAATGTCACCAGTCAGTCCTACGTTCATTATTGTTTCATTTATGCTGTCATAGTTAGTCCTGTCCGAGTGTCTGCTTGCACTCTACACTAAATAGACATTCATCTTACACATTACAGTATGTGTACATTGGCTTACTTAACTGCTCTCTCAATCTCTCTCTTTCTGTCGAGTTCCACCTGGCACTCCTGAGTTGACAGTGGCTAGTTTTATCCCTGTGCTTTTTTCTTTGAAGCAAGCATTTTTGAACTAAATGCAAATGTCTGGCTGACTAGAACAGGTCCACCTCCACTATTTGCTTATATTTGGCTTTATCCATGTTACATATGATGGCTGCAAGCTTTCCAGTTCTTCTTGGTAAAAAGAAACCGTTGAACATGATACCTGTTAATTGCACTGAGCTATATTCGGTTTGCACAAAAACTAACTTTATTTTCATCAGACCACAATTTTTTTTAACTGCAGAACACTCAGATTTGTTGGCTTTCGTCAGAAGTGGCTTGCTTCTGGCCACTCTCTCATAGAAGGGGACCTGTGAAGATGCTAATATTGTTGATGTCTGCTCCTAACTCAGACAGTGAGATCTGTAACCTCGTCAGTTGAAGCACCAGTTTGGTCTGATTATTAACGTGCAAACTCCATGTGACACAGTTGCCAAATTTTACAGACAAGCTTGAAGTGAAATTCTGAAAATAAGAGTAATGTTTTTGCGCATACATGTACACAACATAGTCCCCACACATACGCCATACACCTTACCCTGCATGGCTCAGGTTCTGTACATTCTAGGAGGACAGAGAAAATTACAACATCTGCATAATAATAATAATAATAATAATAATAATAACAACCAGAGGAATACTACTACTACTACTAATAATAATGAATGGAGAAAGTCCATCAAAGAAGAATCGTTATTGATACAAAAGAAGGGAAGAAGAAAAGAAAAGGAAAAATAAATAGTGCGACTGTGAATGTCTCTCCTTCTATTTCTCTGCCTCTTGAACATTCGATTTTCTCTTCATGTTTGTTAGCCTTTGAGTGTTCTTATAAATATAAAAACACAACTAAACTCAATGCAAATATTTTAATGGGACTGTAAATACTGACATGTATTTCCATCTTTGAATACTATGTCACTGCCCTCACACTTTAATGCTGCAGCTGGTGTATCCTCCATGTGGTGTGTTAATTTTAACCAGATTACACAAATATTATTTCACTTCATTTGGAGTATGGTATGGGGAAATAAGTAAGACTGTAAATCATTTTCAAATGTGCATTTCTGTTTATCCAACTAACATTAAAAAAGGGGTTGTATTACTTTCAGCTCAGCTCCACCTACTTTCACACTGTCTACACAAATCCATATTCTGATTTAAACCTAGTAGCAATTCAATTGTCTTGAACACTGTGAATGGAGATCAAAGCATGACTATGAATGGAGATCATAGCTTACTTACAATACGTCAATAATTTTTATTTGTCATGTGCACAGTATGCCAGAGACAATTGTCTGTTGAAATGTTTGTGGTGAGGTTCTGTAAACTTGCTAAGGCACAATGATAAAGAACCCACAGTTTCCAACACTTAACATTTATACATTGACAAACACATCCTTATAAACCTCCACCTCAAATAGTCAACAAGATAAGTTTCCAACACTTAACATTTATACATTGACAAACACATCCTTATAAACCTCCACCTCAAATAGTCAACAAAATAAGTTTCCAACACTTAACATTTATACATAGACAAACACACCCTTATAAACCTCCACATCAAATAGTCCACATAACCTCACCTTAACAATCCTTTAAACATGAACTATTCCTTTAATCAGTGATTCAATCAGTGTAAACATATACCTATAGCCAGTCCCAGTTTCACAGTTACACTCCGGTTCAAACATACACTGAGTTGTTAGCGCATTAGCTCACTTTCCACTTTTACACAAACATTCCTATGTCACAGGACTGACTTGAATAAGAATTAGACGGTTGTTTTCTGCTGTAATTACTAAAATTTAAATAAACTTATTATGGGAACTCAATGCTCACCCATGCTCACGAGGACAAAGGCCAGCCCATATTTTCAGTCTCACAAAAAAACTAATGTAGCACAAAGCGCTAAAAAAAGGTTTATGTTTATTTTTTCACACACTCATTGAAAACCCATCTGAATGTCTAATAACGACTAAAAAGTGAACTTTTCACAAAATTATTAAATTTTATACTCAGGTGGAACTAACACTTATTCTAATTTTATTTGTTTACATTAAGACACCTTAGACACAACATCTGTAAAGTAGCAGGAAGGTTCCAGCACAACACAAGCATCATGCCTTTTCTACTTATTTATTTTGTTGGTTTGTTGTATGAGATATACAATATATAATGAAAATCATGTCAGCACATTAAAAGTTGTGTTTTTCACGAAAAAAATAAAATGCCGACCTTTTTATTAGCTGTTAAATTCTAATGGAAGTGCGTTGGTAATATTGTATCCATAATTGCGGTTTCCATATCCAACCTTTTAAAAAAACTGAAACATAAAACTTCAGATGGCAACCTTATATATATTAATTTAAGGTTATGCCATTAGTTTTGTGCCATGCACGATTCTAGCTGATGCTGAATGTGAATGGAATCCGCCCCAACCAAGCAATCAGGACAACAGAAAAGATGGTTCCTAGGCCATACGTCTTTATTTTTAGAATTATGATATTCACAAACCAAGTCTCAGCTCTTATCAAAAATTACAGATAAAGAGCCATCCGGGCCACATCATTTACTCAAAAGGTCAATTGTGGTTTATTATGTTTGTGGGTGTTAGAGACCCTCCTCCAGCTCCACCAAGGTCTCACCATTTTGTACTTGAGTATAGCAAATGTGACTGATATATACATAAACTATGTATGTGATAGATATGAGTGTGGCAGGGTGTGGTTTGGCTGTAGCGGTAACGGGTGTGGTTCAGCAGTAGCTTATTTACATAGATGGTGATCTGGTGCCTTTCCGACATGCAGGAGAAATTGTCATATACACAATAGCAGTCTGCTTCTCCAAAAATGCCTTTGACAAAAGAAGAGCATATTGAAATCATTCTCATGGCTGGATCAGGAAGTTGTTGCAAGTTTGCAATGGACAACGCTAGTGCAATTACATGACATCAGATATGTTGACACAAGTTCGTTTACAAAAAAAACTCAATCATGTAGAGAATATTTTGGACATGTTGCCTACATACACCGATCAGCCTTAACATTAACACCACTTACATCAACAAGTTGGCATGGATTATTAATTATAAACCATCATACATTATTATAAACCAGTTTACAACTGACGACAGAATTATGGGCACTCAATGCTCAACCATGCTTGCGATGACCAAAAGCCCATATGGTCCAATCCCAGAGAAAAACCAATGTATCGCTAAAAAAAGTCAATGCAGGCATTAATAGAAGAAAACTTTGTGCACCACATTCTGTCACACATGGGACCCGGCAGGCAAAGAACCAAAGAATCGCTATCCGGCCTCCAAACTTCCCAAGTCGGATCAAGAACCCATGGGATGTCCTGGACAAACAAGGCTGATCCATGGAGGACCCACCCCACAACCTACAACACCCAAAGGATCCGCTGCTATCAACCTGGTGCCAGACACCAAAGCAGACCCCGAGAGAGCCTGCAGAGCCATGTCCTAAGGGGCCAAAGATGCCCAGGTTACACAACGGCAACATGCATATTATAGGACATAATGTTTTGCATTGTAATATTATGGCTGATCAGTGTACATAGACTTTTTGGACATCCTGTATTTAAATTACATGTGAATGTCACCATATAATATCCTTATTGTTTTTGTTCATGTTTTGTTTTCTTTTTGGATCGCTGTAGTGTTCCAACATGGCTAATAGATATTTAATAGAATATATTATCAAACTGCTTTTTGTAGAAGCAAGGGGCCAAAAAAATAAATGTGGTCCACAGTGTTGCTTAATTGTTGTTAAGTCATGGCTAAAAAGAATTTGACATCCATCACCTGGTTTTGTGTCTATTAATTCTGTAGATGTATTTTCTGTAGAGGTCTGTAACGTTATAAAATATATACCACATGTTAAAGCAGGACTGCCTGTTTATTATTTTTTTTAATACAATCCATATAATCATTTGAACATGGTCACCCATTTTACCCAGCCACTGAACTACTCCTGTTATACTGCAGTCAAGGTGCTTCCATATGCGACTTACTAGAGGAAGTGGTGAGATGTCATTCCCCATTATCTCTCATGTTACACAGAGCAGAGATAATTTACCTATATCAGGTTTAAAGGCACAGTAACAAACCAAACCATATATTTGAATTTCAAAGAATAAAAGCTGGTTGGAAATTATTGTTATAATAAACTGCATAACTTGTGTAAGAGTAAAATAGAAATAAAAGAGTGAAATATGGATGCTTTAAATATGAGCTTTTACCTGTGAAACTGCTGAAACAGATTCATGGGTATGAAGCTGAGAAGGGTGTATTTGGTAGTTCGAATGTTGTTGCCTTGATAGCCTTTAGAGATGCTCTGGTATTCTGCCGTGTATGGACCATATCGTCCCAACACTGTTCTTCGTTTTCCAGGAAGCCTGCGTCCTGTGTGGTCCAGATCTAAATCACCTTTTGAAATTGCTGAGTCGTTCGCAGAGGACCAGCCTTGCTTTGACTCTGTGGAGGCCACCTGTTGCCATCTGTCCCGAAACCGCCTGAACCGCTCCATCTGTGGTTCAAAAGGTCCCTGGTGCAGAAAGGCTCAGTTCAGGCCACTGCTTCCTGCTGAGTCTTTGAAGTGTTCCTGCACACACAAGTAAAAATTAAACTAAGCTAACTAAGCACAAAACAGCAATCATCAGTATGCCTCAAAATCATCTCTCCATCCTAGTCATGTTTGTGTTGAAATTGTTTTTATCATACTTTCCACATGTCTTGACCAGAATTACTCCAGTTATCATCTGCAGCAAAAAAAATTAAAGGTTTTACAATGGTCACTCTCGCAAAGCATCTTTACGTAATCAAAAAAAATTGAGAAATGAGTTTGAAATGTGTGAGGAAATATGTATGAATAATAATGATCAGATTGTCCCTGATGAGCTAGCCAAGGAAAAACTCCCTGAGATGGCAACAGGAAGAAACCTTGAGAGGAACCAGACTCAACAGGGAACCCATCCTCATTTGGGTGATAACAGATGAGATCTCTTCAAAAATAGTACTGACTGCTTGCCAGGAACAACAACAAACCCTAAATGTAAATTTTCTGCCAAAAATGACCCAACACTGCTTCATTACTGCAATAAAGATATTGTTTGTTAAAGAGACCACTTAACCTTTAAACGGTTTACAATAAAGCTGTTGTGTGATCTGGTAACTGGTTTTGTGTGATGGGAAAAAGACAAAAGGGAAGTAGAAAAAGCACCAAGAGTGACCTTTTAAATTATGTAGTGTTTATCTGAAAACAAAGGGTGTTCAGAGAGCCACCTGGGACTGGTAAAAAACTATATGAACTTAACATGGGTGGTTCATTCTTAAACATCTAGCGCATTTAATGCAAGGTTTTCATAAAATATTACTTTTTTTGTTGCTTCATTTCCGGTTTTTCCGGTGTTTTGAGTAAGAACTGAAATGATTCCTGGAAACATGTTGGATTAAATCCAGTTCAGTTTAAACAACATTACGGCTGGTTTATACTGTAGCCCTGACACTGCTTTGGAAATGATGCGCTTTTAGTAACAACTGTTATTAAGCGTTTTAACAATCCGGTCTGTGAGGAAGCTGCAGGAAACAAAAGCTAATGCGAATCGAGTTTGTTCCATTCCTGACTTGAAATAGCGAAGTATTGAAAAATCACGAGATGTTAATGAGACAATCAGACAAGACATTTTACTACTTAATAAAGCTTCCTTCTAATGGTAGCGATATGGACCGATAGTAATGCAAACCGGTACAGTCAAGAAAAATAGCGTGTATTTAACACAATTGTTCATGTGCGTGTTTTAAATATAGTATAGCATTCTTATTTAGGCGTTTAGAGACCCGTCCAACCTTTTAAAAAAACCATAGGACACATATCTTCATCTCCGGCTCATTTTAAGCCCCGGTTTAGGCTGAGTAAAGGCTTGTTAGCTGGCCGGCTAACTCATCACTAGCGCGTTTACATAGTTATCGAGCACCTCTCTCTCTCTCTCTCTCAGCTCCCCTGAACTTACCCACTCAACTCACCGGCTCTGCCGCATGCTCAGCCCGGGTTGCTTTAACCTGATCCACGCGACGAGATAAAAATCAGCGTGGAGGCTCAGGGTGTGTTTTCTGGCTCATGTATCCGTTTTTCTCGGCGTTTGTTACATTTTCGATTTTGTGTGCCTGTACAAGCTGTGACCTCCTCCTGCACCCGCGGCATCTGCGCATCAGCGGCACCAGAATCTGCTCTGCTCCCCCCACCCAGGGATATTTGCATGTGTGGGAAGTTCCACTTTTCCTCTTTTAAACAAGTAGTGTTTTATATTCATAATAATAATAATAATGCACACTTTGTCTGTTTACAGTTTAAGTCGGTAGTTTGTTTGTTTATTTGTTTGTTTCTCCCCTGCTGGATTCTCTCTCTCTCTCTCTCACACACACACACACACACACACTATCCCTATTTTTTTATTATTTCATGTAGTCCAATAGACCTGGTTATATAATTCTAATTTAAAGAATGGTCTAATTTAGTCAATACAAATACAGTAATACACACATTCGCACACACTATGGCTGTGCTGCTGTGCTGTAATAGATATGTGACAACAATAAGACTTACATTTTAATGAATCTGATGACTTTCTATATAACATATCTGAAAAAGAAATTAATATAGCCTATTACTTCTTGAAAGCATGTTTCTTGCACAAATGATAAAGTATTTTTGTCTGAGATGCCCTGTTTGTCTGGAAACTATGTACTACAAACCTTTGCATTACATTTACCTCATTCCTGCTGTAAATCAGCCTATACTTCACTTTCTACACTTACTGTGTAAAAAAAATACTCTGATATTTTAAAGACACATAGTCAATGTGCTAAAATGTTAAAAAGGTTTATGCCAGTTAGGACACAACGCCAGATGCTCCAGACCAAGCTGATCCTATTCTTCTTTTAAATTGCACTTGCATTTGTTGTTAAGACTGAGATAACCCTCTGCCAGATTCCTGGAGTTTGCATGTTCTCCATTTTGGCATTTCCAAATTGGCCATGGTGAGTGACCATGAGGTCCCACTACGGTCGTAAAATAGGAAAAGTGTCTAAAAACGAGTCATTAAAGCTGGTGAAGACATTAACAGTAATAAAACCAATATACTGTACACTATGAGGACACGAGAGCTATGACTTTTGGTACTGTAAGACTTTTATTTTGATATTTCGCACCTTGTTCCGGGTTTAACCTGCTTTGTCCTCAGTTTGGCTAAAAGTATCGTATTTTTGTTTAATTTGGTTGAAAGTAAAATGGTATAGTAAATATCAATCCAGTGGTTGACGTGTCAAAACTATAATCCGTGTAAAAGCTTGAACTCTAGTTATTTTAAGAAAAAGCGAGATACCTAAACGCGCCTCAAAAGCATGGTTGCCAGATATATGTAACAAACGCTCTTATTGTTAAAAAAAAAACTGAACAAACCTTAATGTCGAATCATCCACATAGCTTTAATGTTTAGCGTGAATATAACTATAAAGTGTAATATTGTCTAAACACCATAACTTTAATGTAGCATTTCTCTAATTCATAACATTTCGTTATCCATAGATTAAAACGAGACATCCCAGTAATGTAGATCAGTTAACTATTTGCGGTGATTTGGTGGATCCATAATTTTTTTCTTCGGCTTGTATATGAATTGAAAATAAGCAAAAATAATTACATTTCAAAGTTAAAATATACCGTATAAAACACCAACCCAAAGAGCAGGCAAAGTTCACGAGTAAAAGGAGGATCTGGCAACATGGCTTTGAGCGCTTTGGCCATGTGATATGCGTGTCAGCTGATGTGTGGAGTAATGAAAGGACCTGCTGGTCACCATGCTAAAGCTGCTCGATAGAATATCTCCAACAGAGTGTCCTAAAGTAGGTAACAGAAAGCGAAATGTTGTTCTGCATTGTATTGTACTTGCATCATGATGTAAAGTGTGTAAGTATAAGTGTGGGTAGTGTTTTGTGCGGAAACGAATTCAGCCTAGCATATACACTCAGTCAGTAATAAACTAGACATCTTCTGTATAAAAACTCTACTCTCACTAATCGAACTCAAGCCACTCATTTAATAATGGAAAATATAAAAGCAGTCATTCTTCTGATCCACTAAAATGTTGATTTTCCTATTTGATGTATTACATTAAATATTATAACAGCGCATTGCAACTATGTTTGTTTTTTCCCTTAATAAACAAGTAATTGCTTTAATTCTCCTCTTATGCATTTGATAAATAAACCCAGTGTTGTTCCTGCTTGTCCAGCTCCTGCACAGGGTGGTGGATGGGCTCTGTGGACGGAGTTACCCAAAGCACATAGAGTATGGAGGAACCTGGAGTCTGCTGGAGTGGGGAGAACTCATCAGCTCACTAACTCACTTCTTCCGAGTCGCAGTTGGGAGGAAATGCTCAGATCCGGAGGTAAAATATTGAAATGCGTACATGTTAAGATCTATGCTTAGAACTTAAATAATGTTTGCACAAACTACACTGCCCGGCCACATAAAAAGTTACACTATTTTTTTCATACAGCCTTTTTCTTTGATGGCAGCACACAAATATGCCCGTGCCATCAGGGAAGAAAAAAAATCCATTGATTGGGGTAAAACCTGGTCATTCAGTATATTCAGGTTGTCAGCTGATCTCACTTTTTGGGCACATAACATTGCTGAGCCAAGACTTGACCAACAGAAGCAGCCCCAGATCATAGCATTGCCTCCACAGGCTTTTATGGTAGACACTAGGCATGATGGGTGCACCACTTCATCTGTCTCTCTGATGCATTCTTACCCTAATGCATCCATCACTCTGGAACAAAGTAATCTGTACTCATATTATCTTTTTTCAGTGCTCCACAGACTATTCCTCATGGTCCCTAGCAAATTGAAGTTTTAGATTAGCCTCAATGAAAAGGTTGCACAGCCAATCACTTAAGATCTCTTTGCAGTGTGTGTGTGTGGAGATGCATTTACGTCCACTATTAAACATAGCTGCAACTATTTTTGTTTTTACCATTTGATTTCGCCAAATGTTTGTGATCACTGATCTCACGATTATTTAATTTTTTTTCCGAACACATTTCTTTCTCGAAGATGATTGTACAGAACTGTATTTTCTGGTTTTAATAATGCATTTAAAAAAAAAAGTTTTTAACAACTTTTATTCTGCAAATATATTTTGGTTTTGTTGCTTGATACAGGCCATTAATTAGCTACTTATTACATCAGTTAGGGTTAAATTTCTTTCAGCTAAAATGTTTGGAATTTCCTTCGGGATCAATAAGCTATCTATCTATAACTGCAGTAATCCATTCAATGGAAGGCTCTTACCTTCTGGCTGTGCAGTGTATGTGGACACACTTTTTTTTATTTTATTTTTTAATCCTTTCCCAAAACACCAATTCAATAAATTTCTCATTACAAGTTGAGGTTTTATAGAAGATATCTTGTACATTTTGAATTTGTGTGTGTGTGTGTGTGTGTGTGTGTGTGTGTGTGTGTAGGTAAAGGAGCTGCTGGGTGATTTGCAGTCTATCCATGCTGAGGCTATTCTGCAGTGTGTGCATGCCAGGCAGGAGGAGATCAGGCAAGCGCTGGTGGAAAGAACCAACAGAATCAGCAGTACACAACTGGATGACTTCAACTGGCAGCTTAAGGTACGCAACAGTGCAAATTGTCCTGTTTAAGGATACACAAACTCAATATTAACTATTAATATTGGGATTGATCCTCACCTGGAATGCTGGATCAGGATTCGGTCAATCCATATGACTGATTCACTGGCCTGTTTTATACCGACATGACACAATATCGTCAATAGTTGAAGTGCACAAATTGTTTTAAAAGTTTCATGTATCCCATATAGCGTGTGTTCATGCTCCAACTGAAATACCCTCAGATAATGCATTACATAATATCTCAAACTCCCTTTATTTCACTCCTGCTCCAAACATGCCATTTAGTGTCTGTGAATGACCTACTGCTGATCCGAGACCTGTTGGAGAACAACAGAGCTGAGCAACAACCTGGTGCATATATAACCAGGTTGTTGCTCAGCTCTGTTGTTCTCCAACAGGTCTCGAATCAGCAGTAGGTGCATATATGAGGTCATAATATGGGGGGGAAATCTAATTGGCTTGTTTAACCCCTGTCCAAGACAAAAATGGTAAAAGGAGAAAAGGCAGAAAAGCAGGGATTTTTTTGTTGTTGTTTGTATGGACTGGAGACCTATTTGATTGTCTAAAAAGTGAATTTGCATAATGGGTTCCATTTAAAGCATGCACTTCCTGTGATATTTTGCATGATTTTACGGCATAGAATTACATTCATAGATAGAAAATAAAAGAAAACTTGGTCAGTGCATTTCTAGCCATGCTATTTAAGATGATTTGGTTGATCGGGTTCCTGTTTCTTTCTCACCCTTTTTTCCCCCCCTCTTTAGCTTGCATTATCCAGCGACAAGCTGTCATCTTTAAACACTCCTCTACTGAACCTCTGTCTCGACCTCACAGAGAATGGAATTCAGAGGGCTGTAGACATTGAAATGAGCAAAGAAGAGCTAAACACCCTTATCAATGCCTTGGAGGCTGCTAATAAGGTATCGTCTTTCACATGCATTATTTTTCATAATTTAATTAGTCACCATTTTGGAGCTGCATGCTAGAATGTTTATGATCTCATTGATCTCTTCTCTAACACAATGTGCACTCTCTTAGGTGGTCCTGCAGATGAAATGATTGTGCAACTCCACAGCTAGTCATCTGCTCCAGACATACCGCCGGAATGAGCAGTGAATCTGCCACTGCTCAAAAAGGAATCTGCTATTGCTCAAAAAGGAAAAAGAAAGACTGGATGAATCTGTGTCTCTGAATTTGTGTGTATCGAGCCTAGTGTGTGTGGAGGTCACCTCAGTAAATGGCTGCGACTCAGCACCTCATTTGGTTGTATGGTGTGATGTGGTTCAGGCAGTTATATTTAACAGAATAGGAAATGGATGGATATTACTTTTTTTTTTTCCTGTTTCTACAAGAGTTTATAATGTGCTTGATTGTGTAGCAATGCCCACCAGGTTCATGTATTTTTAAACTGAAAAATACTAACATGGTTATGATGCAAACCAAATTGTGAGTGAGTATGGAATTGAGCAGTGTTCAAATTAACACATGTTGATTCTTGAAGACAGGAATTAATGCAGTCAACATCGTCAAAGCTCTTAGTAGTTATACCAATGCTCATTCAAGAGTAACAGGTAATTAATGTGAGCAGAGCCTGTAACAGATAATAATTAATTAGAGCAGCGTATATCTAATTACAATTTTCCTCATCGTTTCCCCTGCTTGGTCTAGGCGAGTCTCTCACTTTCGGGTTGGTCCATTTGACCTTCCCTAAGGGGAATCCTGGATGTATTGCTGTGTGATTGGAAAAGAAACAAGTATTAAATAAGCTACATTTTTGTTTTTTCACCCTTCACCCATGTGCTTTATGTTAGCTCAGCTAGAGCAGCTTAAACCTTCCTTCTCAAAATCTGTATGTGAAAGTCAGGTACTCGTGTCAAAAGTCTCTTTGGAGGTTCTGGTAAGGTTAGTTGATACTCTGACATACTGTACATGAGGATGGGAAACTGTCATTCTACAGCAGATTTTATTTGTGTCTTCACAAGTGTTACCACATTGGTTTGGTGAAATATTTTTATTTGAATCCTTCAAAGTTTCTCATGATTTTTAGGAACAACTGTGCTTGTGTTCATAACACACATACACACACAAGCGCACACACTCGCACTTACTTGCCTTACATACGTGCCTGTGGAGAAAATCCCCATCAGCATGTGAGCACACAGATAAAAAGCATGAATTCAATTCACAACTATGCTATATAAACAGTTTTAAATAAGACCAGCATCACCATTTTTTTTGGCTTCTGCTGTAATCCACAGGCATCAATTATTTTGACTTAAGTGTATGATTTTGTACGTTGTTTTAAATCAATAAAGACATGCCTAATATGCGGTAACTATATGTTTGTGTCCGTTCTGGATAATGTTTCAATAATTGAGAAGCCTCTCTTACTGACTAAAGAGCAGAAGTACAGTTACCTCACTGAGGAATTAATTACATGGATACTCCTCTCCAAGTCATAGATTGTCACTGATATACTGGAATGTTACTCTATTAGCTACTAGCATGCCTAGGCAATATCTATAATGTTAATATAGAGCATCTTAAAAGCCCAATTAACCTGTCGTTATAAAAACCTTCAGTTAATATTGTTCTCTAGAAAAGTTAATTCATTGCAACTTTTCAGTTTTTCTTTTTGCTTGACCCTGGAAAATATCAGTATTTTATTTCAAAGGCACAAATTTAGTCAGAAGAAATAACAGGAGGATGCTTAGATCCTGTCTGATTGTTGGACATTCTGTTTAGTTTTTCAGGTGATCCTGGGTACAACAAAAGTCACAGTGAATATATTTAAAGCTAAATATAATTGTGAAGCATTTGACACTCAAACTACAGGAATGTAAAAGAACCAGTAGATCACCAGCATCTGATGCAAAAACATACCTTTCATGCAGAGGCAGAGTTTACTTAAAGCTTGTGGGAGTTAAATTTAGTACTGCAATATAGAGGATAGTAGGATGGTAGGATTTAAGTCATAAATTTTAACCTTTGTTTCTTTCCTCAGACTTTTTATTTGAAACAATATACGTCTTTGCTGCTTTGCTCTGTTAAACGTAAGTGTATATAATGGTGCTTGGAATTGTCTACTAGTACAAGAAATTATGGTGACTGATTTTTTTAAATACCTGACTTATTGAATAAAGAAATACACTTTCCACAGGTTTTGTGAAAAGATTTAACATATGTTCATTTGTACATATCCCTGTTTGCTATATTTTCAGCTTATTTGTTATGTTGCAACACGATGTGTAGAAGAGCTAAGTCTGGCTATTCTAATGACTATCTAAAATGCAAGTTTTTATTATAGTGCACCAATAGTGCACAAGGGCAGACTCGCGTAAACCCCAAAGCAACAAGCTCCTTACCAAAACAGTGCAAATATTCTAAAGGCTGGTAAATAATCTGAGAATTAACTTTGTTTATTGGCTCTATAGTGTCTGACTTTCAAATGGTGCCAACAGTTGTAGCTGTAGTGTTAGTACTCAGTAAGTCTGGGCTACAGTGCATTCGTACACGGTTAGATGCAGCACCATCACACCCCTGAAGTCTATTCTCACGTGAAGCAGGGGTGATGAATAGAAAGATCTAATCATGAGCCAATAGTTATTATATTATCTAGATGACTATATATGGCAGGATATCAAATTAAACTGCAAGTTCAAATAACCCCTAATATATGTATACCACAATCAACCAGAGGTTGAAAAGAAGCCAGATCTGATGAGCATAAGCTACAGTAAGCTGAGTGCACTGCTATCCCCTAGTGGACATAGTAAAGCCAGTAGACTAGATTGAAGAAAGTGTAGGTGATGGGAAAGATGACACGTGACCACTTGTCAATGGCATTCACATCTGTCAGGTCTGGAATCTTCACCTTAAGCTGAGAGGCCCGCTTTCGTAAGCGGCCCTTCTTGTGCTTGATTGGCCGCTCAAGAGAAGCAGCTGGCCGGCCATAAAGGTCACAGCCTGTTAGGGGCTTACGGTATTGAATACTGGCACTGTCATAGGAGAACATGGTATTTCGAGGGTCACCAAGAGCACCGAGCATCTCAGCTCCACTGAGGCGCAGATCAAGATGTGTAAGGGGAATGTTACCATGGGCATCCACCTGACAGAAAGAAAGAAAGAAAGAAAGAAAAGTTTGGTGTAACATAGACATGCTACAATATTGAGCACTATTTTTAAAATGACATCAGATCTTAGATGTATTCACTTGAATTTTGTTGCTCTCCAGTCTGCTCTTCTCATTGTTGCTCTTAGCAGCTTTTTCCGCCACTTTCTTCTGTAGATGAGGACCTCGGCCAAAGAAAATGTAGTTAACAAACGCGTACTCAAGCAGCGCCAAGAACACGAAGACAAAGCAGCCCATTAGGTATATATCTATGGCTTTTACATAGGGGATCTTGGGTAGCGTCTCTCGTAGATGAGTGTTGATGGTGGTCATGGTCAGTACAGTAGTGATTCCTACAGAGATACAGCAAGACTAAATGTAACTCACTTGAGTTTATAAAAAGGAATAAATAAGAATAATACAATAATAAATATCACGTTGTCAAGTACAATTAAAACGGATTGACTTACAAATAATTTTATTTAGACTTACAATTAAAGTCATTAAAAGGCTTTATATGACTAATGCAGCAATATATTTATAAGTACCATGGTATTTAAAAATATAGTACCAGGCCATTTGTTGTATTCATGCAACAAACACCCACACACACCTAGAGCTACCCGTGCTGCAGAAGCATCATAGTTAATCCAAAACGAGACCCAGGACAGAATGGTGATCAGGTTTGAGGGCATGTAGGTTTGCAGGATAAAATATCCGATGTTTCTCTTCAGCTTAAAGCTCAGGGACAGACGAGGGTATGACCCTGAAAGGGTGGAGATGAGAGCAATGTCTATAGGGCCACTCTTAGCAAATACATTTTGACATGTTTTTGTACTGTCTAGATATTTTTAAATGCAAGCCTGTGCTGGTCAGCTGCTATATCAACATTGTTTCCTACTAAACTCTGCTCTGCACTGTACTCCATCCAGTACACTGGACATTTTCTAATTATATAAATTATTTAGATACATACAGTAGTTTAATTATCATGTACTATACATTTGAACTATTGCATCAGGTCATTATCTAATTTCTTTTACAAAAAGGTATATAAGCTACTACAATGCAATACTAAACAGAATGTGACCAGTTTATTTTAGTGCAAAATTCTTAAAAAAGAGAGATTTAGATAAGGGTTTTTAATTTACACCAATTGTTTAAATTGGTTTAGTTTGGTGTGCTATACCTGTTGCAAACACCACTTTCTTAGACAAAGTTTTATAGTCAATGATGGAGAACTGTGGCAACTCAATATTGTCTACTCCAGTCACTGAGCTTCCCTCCTGCCAATAAAACTCAATGTCATCTGTGGTATATCCATCTGAAAAAAAAAAAGACAGAGAAAAAAAAATCCAAAGATTTATGTTATATAAAGAGTAAGTAATCAGATAACTTTTGAACATTTCTGTTACTTATGGCAATAAACACTTCTGCAACCTGTGTTGTTGCTATAGCTACAAATACATTAGCACCAGCAGGGACTATCAGAGTGCACCTTTGTGACAGGTAAAGTGACCAGATGTTTAAGCCAGGTCTACCTGATAAAATGCCAACTTAAAGTATATTTGGCCAGTCACTGTTCATAAACATTTTTCAAAGCAGAGCAAAGATGAGAGATGTGCCAGCCACTCGTTCCCACACTTTCTTGTCTAGGCACCAAATCAATGTGTGATTGCACTGATCTGAAATAGTGCAAACAGCTCAGTGAGAACTCCTCATTTAGACTAAACTGACAGAATTTTCCGCTCCCTGCAGATTTCTGCTACTTTACCAAAGGGGAACACATTAGAATGTAATCACAGAATAGAGACTTGTTATGTATCTTCATCTTATGCATGCAAGGGTGTCATAGGAAACCATTCATAGAAACAGAACATTTATTTTTGGAGTTAAATTTGACCATAAAATACTTAAAAGACTCACAATAACAGAGCATACTCTTACTTTATAATACTTCACTTAATAATAAAATAATACTACTGTAGATTCATTTAAGTTTTTAGTAATTTGTGATTGCGAGCTAGCTTTTGTTCCCCACATTCATGGATGAGATCTAAGTGCCCATGATCCTATCACCAGTTTACTGGTATATACTGTAATTGATAATCAATGTTATTCAAGTCACCTAGAAGGGTGTTAGTGTTGTGGCTAATTGGTGTACACTATAACAGTATATATTATAAATGATATTGCATGGCGTTCATGCAGTGTTTGGTAAAACAAAGAAACTTTACAAGTTTGCATCTTTGCATCAACAATTTACAAAAAAAGGACTGGTATAATTTTAAATAACTGTCACTCTAAATAACATCTTTTTACTGTTTACTGATATATATAGCAACACTGAATATTGCATTTATTTCTGACACCACATTTGTCTTACAAGACATTTAGACAGCCAAATCTCAATAAAACCTGGAAAGCTTCTGAGGATTTGACTGACTAGCTCACTGCAGGCCATAGAGTTGAACATGTTAAAATTTGACTACTGTGATGACTTTATGATGAGCATTAAACAGGACTTACAGCTCTCAATCTCCAGGGTACAGTTCTGTTCATCCAGGGGGTATCTCCGCAGGTCCATCATACAGGCTGCTGTTGTAGTTATCCTAGTCAAATAAACACCACTATATCTGAACACAATTCACAACTGAACAAACCGTAATCATCCACTTAAAAGTGCTGTTTTTTTTGGTGTCATGTCCTAGTGGTGAAGTTTTCTATATTTACAGATAGTTTTCTAGGCTAGATTCATTACATGTAAAGTTAAATATTTAAATATAAATGAAATAAATGAAATATGATATAGACTTTTTGTTTTCATTTTGATGATTATGAAGTACAGTAAATGAATCACAATCCAGTATTTCAAAATATTAGAATCTCTCATTTTGAATTAAGTGAATTATTATTTATACAGTATAAATACCATATACAGTATCTCTCAGACTAGTTCAGGACATGCATGGGAAAGACTGCTGATTTGACAGTTGTCCAGAAGATGATCATCGACACTCTCCACAAGGAGGGTAAGACACAAAAGGTGTTCACTGAAACGGCTGGCTGTTCGCAGAGTGCTAGATCGCAGCATGCTCATGGAAAGTTGAGTAGAATAACAAAGTGTGGTAGGAAAAGATGCACAAGCAACAGGGATGGTTAGATCAGCCCATTGGCTGATCTAGGAAGTTGTACAGTACAAGGCATGACAGTATACAGGGAGGTATACCGTATATCAAAACTTTTTTTAATTATAGCATGCATGTTTTGAATACTGATTTTATGTTTTTTTGTATTTATCATTAAATCTAAAATCATACCATGAGGTCCAACTGTAACTACAGCAGGAGTTCATCTGTCTCCCTGTCTCACCATCACCCAATGCTTTTGTCATTTAGATTCATTTGCACTCTCTCACATTAATTTCTATTTCTTTCTCATGGTCTCATGGTTAAAATCCATGTTTCATTAACATACACTGTGGGGAAAATGTGTTTTATACATTACAATAAAACTATAAGATTGATTGGTGACAGGGCGTGGTCATGCGCCATTCTGTGAAGTGACGTCAGGAGAGTGGCATAGGAGACACATCTCATGAGAATATGTGAATATGTCCAATTAGTGTTTCGTCTGTTGCAGTGAGTTGGCGGGAGCTATAAAGAGTGAGGAGAGCGAGTGGCCAAGTTAGATTCAGGTGTGTGTCGTGGGGGGGGGAGGGAGATTATATACAGTTGAAAGCAGTAAAGAACATCCACAATGAGCAAGAGGATAAACTTTGACTCACATCAAAACAGCCTGACCACAGGCTGTATATATAAGTCTGTATATATAAGAATGTATACAATGTTGACCTCAGAATTATATTGATTTGGTATAAATACTGCTTGCCTTTTCCAACTAATCAGATTATTACTTGAGACTCATGCCTCAGTCGTTTCCCTCCTCCCCCTGACTCCCCCTTTTCTGCACAATCTCCTGCTTTCCGTCTCACTTTCCTGTGCTGGTAATTGGCTTCACACCATTTCAGTCATTGCTGCCATCACACTAAAATATCACAAGTTAGATCTTAATTATGCTGTGCTTTAATTAACACTGCACTAGACATTCAGCACATGACTCTTTCACATAGCAAAACCTAAGAATGATTTTTTTTTTTAGTATTTAGGCTCCAGACAGCTCCAGATGGTTATGGATATAAAATAAGCAATGCTGCTAGACAAACAACACAGGGAAAGATGAAGACCCTGGTACCCACACACATTAACAATGAAAAATCTTTTATTCTGCTGTATTGATTTGTTCAGTGGAACAGAGATAATTATGTAACCAGAAATTACAAATACTGTACATAAGAACAGACATCTTCCGAAGAAACGCAAAGAGCTGGAATTAGATCTACATCTGACAGACATGCAAACCACTGTGGTGAACAGTGTTTCCACCTCTAGTATCAAGACAAGTCTTACTAAAGTACCAGCTAATACTGGCAAAAAAACAAACCAAAAAAAAATGCACACAAAAAAAAGCACACTGGTTGAGCAGTCCTTACTTACAATACTGTAACCTTCACATCTGAGTTACCTGGACCCCACTATCATGCATGTAGGGGTCTCCCGTCGACACTCAGCTGTTTCAAGGCTCAGGAGCTCTGTCCAAGAAGGAACTAGTTCAAAACAAGGGTTTTAACTCAACATATTGCACTTGCTCAGAAGAAGGACAGGCCTCTGTCTTATTCTAGACTTCGGAGGGCTGAACTAAGTTCCTGCTCAACTTAAAACACAATTGACTTTGACATGACTTGAAGCTAGATTCACAAAGAATGAAGAAGTATAGCAGATATCATTGTGCGTTCTGATTTAATACAGACAAGTTGCTATGTGTAGAGCAAGCTTCAATTAAGGACCCTAGGCTTGCTGTCTACAGACGCAGTGGTAGTTCCCTTGAGTCTCCTGAAATTAAGGGCCCTCCAGAAGTGGGTTACCAGCCTGCAGCTAGACTCCAAACATCCTCATCTCAGCAAGAGGACCACAAGTTCCAGCTCATTGGAGGCAAAAAGCCTTCCCATTAAAAAAGGGGAACCGAAGAACACCAGTGTGGGATTTAAGCATATTAACAAGCACAAACAGAGGGCTGTTATTCTGCCCCTCAAATTCTGTTTTTTAATCAGCAGATCAATTGCTTATGAATGATGCAGGACAGACGTGGGAAATTCCGCCATCTAAGTGAGGCCTTGCTCACTGTCAATGTCAATGTTATCATTATCTCTCAAAATGACCTGAGAGCAATATGTCCAAATCCCCTTCTGGGAAGTGCTTCTGGGAAGTCCAGTTCCTCATTACATTGAGGCTTGTGTTATCTTGGTCTTAACTGAGTGACCCCCTGGAGGTGAGGAGGTGTGAAACAAAATATTAGCCGGTATTCATAGCAGAATACCAGATAACCGCCATGGTTCCGTGTCATTTCTCATTATATATGACACTCAATTAAACCGACCTGTGGCAAGTGTGCTTTTTAAATGGAGAACAACTTAGCACATGAAAAAACTTAATAATTTGTGCAATTATTCTAACTCCATGTGTAATTTATACAAAAGCTGTGCAAATAAGCACTCTTTTTTTATATAAATCCGATATGATCCATAAGCTGCTAAGAGGATAAAAAAATATTGACTTAGAGGTTATTGACTATAATAATAAACATTATTAAAGAACATTTATATCACATTAACAATGGGAAATCACTTTTATGAACTTTTTTCATTTTATTTTTTTTAATACCTTAAATAACATTATTTAAACATTTGGGTACCAACAGCAAACAGATCTGAAACCAAAGAGAAACTAAATGTGCTGGTACTATAAATAAAATTACTTTGTCTTATTTTCGTTGTCCTTAGGATATACAAGCTTGTATTTTATTATATACATAACGCAAAAACTTATTTAACTACATCTGACATGAGTAGCTTGAAGAAAGCCTGCTTACTGTAAGTAGGACAAAGACAGCCTCATCTATCTTCAGTATACCAGAACTATACAAACTCTATATGACTCACACTGACTAAGCCCAAAAATGCAATATTAGAAAAGCCAGGGGAATTGCTTGCTCCAAACAGACACACATATACAAACACCACAAACACAGAAATAACAACACACTATCATGGGCACTGAAAATAACTGACCTGGAGGGATCTAGTACACTGGTTTGTTCAGTAAACACTCATACACTAACCTGAGGCCATAGAGCACAGTTCCATCTGGATGCAGACGAATCATGCGGTTCTTGACGGTGACACCATGAACAAAAGATTTCTTGTCGTTTATGAAGTAAGTGTCAGGCACCCAGAGTTGATCAGCCACACGGTTATCCAGTGTCAAGTTCAGAGGTATCCCTGTGTAGGACAGGCGTTTGTCACGCCATGATTGCTGGAAATACATGGTGATGGTGTAGTCCTACAGCAAAGGCACACAATTTCATTTGTTTTTTAGATAAACAGTTTAAGTTCTGATTTGTTGGATGATCATGTTGGCATCGCTGACTTTCATTTATATATAGACATTTCCTCTTTTAATACATTTAGTCTTTCCTCCGCAGTGTGTCTTTGCCATTTCTCAAGTCTTGATTCTAGATTTTATGCTAACCTGAAAAAACAGAGGATTAAACAAATGAACGGACACTATTTGTGAAGTGTATCCAGGCCACTAAGCATGGACCAAGGGGAGGTTTTTAAATGCACTTGAAATGTTTCAACTGACTGCTGCTGATCTTCAGAGGAACCTCCTCTGCTCCCTCCTTATTTGTCTTAAAAATACATACATACACACATACATACATAAATACATACATACACACATACATACAATACACATACATACACACACACACACACACACACACACACACACACACACACACACACACAGGCCAGTCTGCAGTTTACAAAGATGCTTATACTGGCAGTTCAGAGCACACCTTTGGGGAAAACAAAGTTTCTGGAAACTTGGTGATTGTTGTATTTCAAGTCATGTAGGGCACCTAAAATAATTCAGGGCTGCAGTGCATTGTTCCATAAGCAGTGGTTGAATGCATTCTTACATTGTAAAAGAAATAATTAAGACATCACTATGAGAAATAAGCAAAACATATACCCTGTAATCTCGTACTATGGCAAATAAGGCATATTTGTATAAGTGATGCGCTCTATCACAACACTATGTAGCAGACAATGGTATCCTGGCAAGTCAGATACAGTTAGATCTGTTTGATTCAATTTGATTCAGTTCGATTTATTTCTAGAGCATGTTTAAAAGCTGAAACTGACCAAAGTGCTTCACATTTTAAAAAGCACACCGTTACAACAGACATATTCAACATTACAGCACCGATAGTAATGGTGTTGTAATTAATTACAGTGAGGTCAATAAGTATTTAGAGTGTAGCTGAACTATTTAAAAGCAAAATAACAGGTCTTTGAGGGTCAGAAATCTGGCTGATAAGCAAGTGATCA
>JAQMYJ010000039.1:21445572-21464386 GCA_030014305.1 Clarias laeviceps
ATACACACACACACACATATACACACACATACACACACATCATTCTATGTATTATAATGCTAGCTAAGCCTTAACAGAAAGAATAAAAAAAAGCAGTTATTATTATATTGAGTTATATTCGGCCAGATTTGTATAAATAATAAAAAGTATGCTTTTAATTAAATAGTTAAAAAGAAACATAAGCAGCAAATTTTCAAATCTAAAGAAACTAAAGAAAGTGTGCTAGGACATATTATTGCGATTTTATGTTCTATGGCATGTTGTAACTGTGATTGGTCCATAAATTTCATTTTGTTTGTGTTTCTGTGTTTTAAAACCACAGATTTTTTTTTTCATCTCTCTGATGTTAAGAACTGCTTTTTATTGTTTTTTTTTCAGTCACAGACTGCACAGAATATTATAAGCTCACCGGTGCACCGCTCGTCTTGGTTTTCTTGTTCTGACGGTTACTGGTGAAGTAGTGCAGCGTGCCATACTCCATAAGTGCAGCAAAGGTGAAGATGAAGCAAACAGACACAAACAAATCCATGGCCGTCACATAAGACACCTTCGGGAGTGACTTCCTGGATATGGTGCTTAGGGTTGTCATAGTAAGAACAGTGGTGATACCTGTGTGAGCAAGAACAGCAAAAAAAAAAATCAATCTTATTTAAATGGAATTTGTAAAATTATATACATTTTATAAGCTTCTATTTCTTTTAATCTACAGTATTTTGAATTTAACATGTAAGCTACCTAAAGATGTTCGGGCAGGCACAGCATCTTTGTTGATCCAGAAGGAAACCCAGGACAGCACTACAATCATGCTGCAGGGGATGTAGGTCTGGATGGTGAAGTAGCCCATTCTCCGGCTCAGATCAAAGAAGATTGTCATAATGACATACTCCCCTGAATAAAACAGTCATTAAAATCTGCCATACAACACATATACAAATATTGTGACTTGACAAATTACTGGCTGTAGTTTTTACCCATCATAATAAATAAAACGTAATACATCATGTTTATAGATCCAATTTAAATTATTCTTCACGTCTGATCCAGCACATTATCCAATTAACATCTTTTTCTTAGAGAACTTACCAGACTGAGTATGTGCCACATCAGACATGTTGCGCAGGCCAACAAATGCAAATTGGTAAAGTCTCCAGTACCGTTGGTCAGCTACCTCGACAGCGCGACGTTGCCATCTATACTGGATCTCATTTTTTGGATACCCATCTGCAAAATAACACGTGCATACACATCTCCCAAAAAGCTCATGCACTAAACATCACAAACACTCGGTTATAATGTATAGCAAACACAAAAAGAATGGCAAAATGGCACTGAGGGACATAAGACATATAATGTCTTCCTCAGTGTTCCACCTATGGTGATTGATAACACATATGAGAAGCTGAGGGAAAGCACACATAGCAGATGCAGGGATGGCACACACTGAAATACAGACTAATGTAAAGGCGGCTGAGGAGGGATGAGTATTCTGCAGGAGGATGGTACACTGTCCTTTCTCATTAAGGGATTGGGAAATGGTTTTTGGGACAGGCCAAAGGTAATGTTTGGGAACCATTTGGCCACAATAGGTGGTGAATGAAAATTGTTCAGTTGACAAAGGCAATGCGTGGGATTGTTTGGCCAGCAGCACTCAGGACGGGGCTGAGGCTGAGCGACAGACTGATGAGAACACTTTTAACACCTACAGCTTGAAAACTCCAAGGGACACGAATGTTCATCCATAGGAAAGTTATGCAGCTTAAGGTAGCATTCCGCATTAATAGTCAACCTGACAAAAACAGAATAGTGTCAGAAAAACAAAACAAAAAATGTTGAGTCTCACAAATGCACTGTGTTGCGCAAACTACTACGTTTCATACCTCTATCTCGATCTACCTCAGTCTATTATTCAGTTTCAACTAACATAAATAGATGTGGATTAAATGATTTAATGACTTAAACTGTATGTGTCCACAGACAACGGGCACATTTTCTTACAGAAGCAAATGCTACAAGACAGGAGAACAAAAGCACAAATTTTAGCTGCACAAACAACAATTAACCAACACAAGCCTAAACGAAAATGCCTGCAATGACACACCTCAGCGTGTACATTACACGTCCATTGCTCCAAAGACGCAGAAGACGATTGGGCGTAGTGATCCAGTGGGCGTCAGATTTGCGGGAGTTGCGGAAAAACGTATCAGGGATCCAGATCTTTCCCACCATGTTGCTGTTTAGCATAAGGAGCTTCATGGTGCTGTTAAACTTGAGCCGGCTGTCAAACCATGTCTGAGCGAAGAAGATGTCTATAGTATACTCCTAATAATCAAAGTAAAAAAAAGTAAAAGATTTTAAGTTTTACGCACCACATCATCGATATATCTTTGTAGATCGGTGCTATAAGCTCACCATGTTTATGGGATCCACTGGGCCTATGCTGTTTACATATACAGCTGTCTCAATGACAGTTGGTCTTACTGAAAAAAAAAAAATGCAATTTAACTTAGATCAGGGCTCAAATCAATGGTTTTTAATACTAACATTTTTACGAATAGACTAAGCTGAAGTTCTGGATGAAATGTAGTGGTTTATGTCTTAGCATTTCTGCATTAAACTGGCTAACACAAAAAATGTATTCATATGTAAATGAAGAACTATGTGTTGTAGACGCTGCAGTATTTCAATGGCATCAAAACAATGCGTTCGAAAGGGATGATGAATCACAAAAACCCCACAGGGCCACTTCACTCCCCCTCACTGTCTACGCATTGGCTCTGAGCACTAATGAACTCCACTCTTCCTCTCTCCCACTTGTACTCCATATCAATTTTTCTTTATTTATTTCTTCATATCTTTGCCCGTTTTTCATATGCACTTAGGTACATGGGCAAAGAAGGAAGATCAACATTGATTTAGCTCTACTGTGCTCTGATGCTGCTGAAATCAGTCATTTCAAATAACAGAGCTATAGACAGCCTCTCATTCACAGTAATCTTATATTCTTCCAGCAAAATATAACCACCCCACCATCATGGCTCTGAACACAATTATATGCAGTATATATTCAGCATGGGCCTCAAATTCTGGATCCGCATGCTTTTGCTTTTGACTTTGTAACAAAAGCAGTCTGAATAGAAGTCATTCTCATGTAGGCAAGACTGGATTTTACAAATAGTGAAGCTGCTGCCAAATGTTACACCATTTGCTTTCTTGCCTATGAATCCAGACTTTCAGGCCACCCTATATATGCAATACAAACAACTTAATGTTCATGAACAAGAACATGACAAGATAGCACAGTGTCTGCTACTAACTGAATTCTTATCACATATACTGTACTTCAATATATTTTAGTCTATTCTGAGCATAATTATTGCCATATTTTCTAACTGCCCTGTGTCATGTGTGCATGCACTATATTCCCAACCAATAAAAATTAGGTTTATCTGAATGGGAATCAATTTAAAGTTGCTGTAATAACTTGCCTCCAATATCTGGTCGCAGCTTGTTGTCATAGCCCTGCAGTAATTTATTAAGGATGAGAGTGACATCACTGTCATAAACCTTTGGGGATAAAACCCAAGTTTTATTTATGGGAACATCTTCATAGTCTTCCTCCTCTGCTTTACTGGGTCCGAATGCCATACTGACAAAATGGAGAAGTATAGAAAAGTCCTTTAGACAAGAGGGATTAGGTACAGAGTAAGCGATAGCAATAGAGAAAAACAAAGAGAAACATTTCAAAGGAATGTGCTCTTAAATGATGCATGAGAAATCATACATATTTCATACAAATTCAAAGAAACAACAGCAATTTGGTGCAGAAGGTTAACTGAATTCATGCAAAAAAAATAAATAAATAAAAATGTTCTCCAAACCTAACCCTCACCCTTCTGACAAAGTGAGTTATGTGAATTTTTAGAAATTTGGAAGTGTGAGAAAATGTTAAACTAATAATGATAACCGACAAAAAAAAAAAAAAAAAGAAGAATACAAGCATTTATAAATATTAAGTAAAATCTTTGAGAATGTGATATCTATTAAATAGAGGATAAATAAAGGGCCTCCAATGATTAATGAAAACTTGGCTTGGCTCTGACTGAAGGTTGGAACCACTAAAGGTTAGAGACTTCAATAATCTCTCACATCTCTCTTTCTCTCTGTGACTGTCCTGACCTCAAACACTGATGTCTCCAAATACCTTTCTAATCGATGTACATTTTTAAATCAGTTTATAGAGTAGGATTTTCCTACAGTTGAATGGAAACCAGTCATAAAGCAGAAAATGGACATTCTGGCACTCTACATACTAACATAGAAAGTGATTGTATAAAGAGTAAAAAAAAAAAAAAAAAAGTGACGACAGCCATTAAAACAACTTAGGATAGATCATCTCATTTGAGTACTGTGGAAAATCTGTGTTTATTTTATTACTTTTTTTTTTTTTTTTTATCTGGTTGTTCCAGATGTAGCAGTAACTGAATCACACCTGCTGACATGACTCTCCATTTTAAAAGAGGGTTTACACTCCATGTTCTGATACCATTCTTTTTTTCAACTACTAGACAAACATGATGAACAGAATTAACGAAGTAACAGACAAATAACAAATTAGTCAACATTGATATATTTAATACACCTTTATTGTAACTCTTTCTGCATGTAGAATCTTGTACAAAACCCTTATGAGGAAGCTCAAAAATATACATTTTCATGGATCATCCGGTGACAGATATTAAAATTGTTACATAGAATTAATGTTAAAAGTGTCTCTAGACACTTATGTTAAGTGAATTTAGCACTGTTTAAACCCTGTATACTTCTCATGCCCCTAAGGAGCAGCCAGTCTCGTGCTGACTGCCGAGGATAAGAATTTTGTTGCAGTGCTTTTGTAAAAAAAAAAAAAAAAAAAAATGAGGAGTGCTACATCAGTTATTGTGGTTGTTTTAATTATTTCGTTTATTATATTAAAACAAACATCAACATGATTCATCAATATGGCACATCAGCTTCAGTTGCTATATTTTCTATCGTGTCTATTGAATAGCAATCATTTCCAGTTGAGTGCAAGCCAACAGACGATAGAGTTTTATCAGCGTATACGGGCCTGAAGAACATCTCGAACCGGGTTGCTTCAGGCGGATCAAACAGAACCCGTGCAGAACCGCAGGCTATGGTTGACTAGGTCACTAGGTTTGCTACGGATCGCGTTCGCCTTGCTGAGGTGCAGACTTACCAGACTCCGAGCAGTCCAGGCAGCAGCCACACTAGCGCATCTCTCCTCCGGCGGGGATGCAGAACAGCCATGATCCGAAAACACCACGTCTCAGTCTGAACGAAACGGCCTGCGAAACTCTAACCAAACCGAGAGGGAGAAACCCATTCACATGCGCCTGAGCCAGCCGTGGATTGTGCTGAATTAGAACAGATGGTGCGCACTGCAAACATTCAGCCTATTGCGCTGTGATCCAATGAGGCGATCGAGGAGAAAATGTGCGTTCACACGCTGAGTAAGACGCGCTGCGTGTCAGAGAGGGAGAGAGAGAAGACGTGTGTGTGTGTGTGTGTTTGCGTGGGGGGATCTGTAGTGAAAGCGGGATTCCGCTGATTGCTGCAGCAACGCGTCTCCTGGCCTTGTGCTGACTGAAGCGCACTCACCGGAAATTAGAAAAGGAAACGGTCTATGCAGAAACAGCTGATTGCTCCCTCCCTGTACATAATTAAATCATTACAACTGGCTTTTTTTTTTTTTTTTGCATTTTTGATTTTTTTTTAGATACTGAGAAAGTTCATAGTAGTGATAATGCCGTTGTTATGCCAATATGCCAATATTAAGCTATATGTCAGTGAGTATTATACGGAGGACAACAAAAGGGTCAAATACATGACAACAAGCATGGCTGTAGGCTTTCATCCCAGCTAAACAGTACACACAATTGCTAGATGATTAGAAAGATGTACTGATTAAACATGTGGAATCATTCGTGATTCCTGCTTGCTGTGGCCTGCAGCTACACATACCCTATGTGGATATTCTTTATTCTATCAATTAAATTAATTGGCATTTATTCTACATGAATATAGGCTACTGTATATAGATATATATCATGGACTAATTACACTTAAAAGGGCAGCAGGGTGGTCTAACACTATCACTTTGCACCTCAGGGTCCAGGTTTGATTCCCATCTCAGTCTACAGTATGTGCATGGAGTTTGCATGTACTCCCTGTTCTTGGTGGGATTCTTTTAGGTACTCTGGTTTCCTCTAACATGCAGATTAGGCTTATTGGTGTTCCCAAATTGCCTGCAGTCTGTGAATGTGCATGTGAATATTGACCAACGGTCCTATCATGGTTGTGAAAATGGGACAATGGTCACCACTGTCTTCCAAGGTCCCTAGTTGGTCTACAGAGGTTCCTAGACGCATGGATTACACATAAAGTGAAATATTTCAAATATGAAAACCTTTCTTGTTTTAATTTCGATGATTACGGCTTACAGATCAGAAATTCATTATTTCAACATATTAGACTCATCTTTTAAAGTTTGAGTAAATTACTATTCCTATAGTATTAATGTATCCTCTTGGTGTAGTTTAGTGAGTGCAACTATCACAGGGAAGACCGCAGACAGTTGTCCAGAAGATCAACAACATCCTCCACAAGGAGGGTAAGCCACAGAAGGTCATCAGTAAAAGGTTTGGTTGTTTGCAGAGTGCTGTATCAAAGCATATTCATGGAAACTGGACAGCAATGGGGAAACTGTGGTAATGTGGTAGGAAAAGGTGCAGAAGCAACATGATAACCACGGTCTTTTGAAGATTTTCAAGCAAAGCTGATTCAAGAACTTGGGATCGCTTCACAAGGAGTGGAGTGAAGATGGAGTCAGTGCATCAAAAGCCACCACACAAATACATCTTTAGGAAACAACAACTAACTACAACTGTTGCGTAAAGCCATTCCTGAAGTAGAGACAACATCATAAACACTTTACTTGGGCTAAGAAGAAAAAGATCTCGACCACTGCTGAAAAGTGGTCCAAAGTCCACTTTTCAGATGAAAATAAAATTATTGTATTTGGGTCAAATCAAACAGGATCTCCCAGGTAAAAACATTAGATTTTGATATAAACTTGCCAAAAAGAACATTCTGGGGGGTTATGTTTCCATGATTTGATAATGATTATTATAGCCCATTGAAATTCAGGTGCCAGGTCGACTTTTTGCAATCATACATCACATCTACTGTACAATTTGTGAGTTTTTTTTAAAGAGCCATATTTTAATTTCTAAACAAAATAGAAAGCTAATTAAATTGCTACCCCAGCTTACATTTTTCACTTTCTTTTTGGTAAAATTTAGGTAGGATACACCTGGAACATGTTATGAACTTTATTTTTAATTTGGGAGCAGACCATTTTCTAAAAGATTTTGAGTAGGCTAAATGACAATGTTTTCATTAACAGCATTATTGTTACTTGGAAAAGTCATTACAAAAATGCAAAATTTAACATATTATCAAATTTATAGCCATCTCAAAATGGCCAAAAGTCCAAAAAAAAAAGAAAGAAAGAAAGAAAAAGAAAAGAAAACAAAAGCTGCACCCCTGTCTTTGAGGGAATGGATGATTGTGTAGATAGATGATAAGGAATTGTACACATTTTTATAACTAGTGCAAAAGTAATAATATCTCAATTTCTTTAATAAAAACTTCCCCTGAGGGAACAAAAAGTGTTTTTCAGTTATTTTGTCTGACAACCCCCTATTGCCTATGTAGTATGAGCTGTAATACACCACATTAAATTATCAGCTTATTTATGTTTCATCTTTAGCTGTTTGTTAATAGAGCAGGAATAATCAGAATCATGCTGCATTGCAGTACAAGTCGGGACAGGCACCAGCTGTTTTTGGTGGACTTTTTTTGGGGGGGTACAAGTATTTACAGCAATCACCCATAATGTTTTAATGTATACTTCAAGTATATGCAAAATAAATACTGCAAAGCACACTGGCTGAAACTCACCAAACATTGTTTATTTAACTTCACAGTTATGCAATTATTTTGGAGTACCATGTATTAATTAGGGCAAGGTGTAGGTTATCAATCTTCACTCCAATCACAGTCTCCTAATTAACTTAAAATTGCCCTGTGGTGCTGTAATTGTTTAAAATCTTGTATGAGTCAATCCAAAGAAAACATTATATTCCAGGAAGTAACTAGGACAGTATGAATTAAGATGAAATTCTTTCATGTTGCCTGTCTATATGATAAACACTGGCATATTGGTTGCTTTTTGGAGTACTTTAAAGAAAAGCATGATGTGAGAGTTTCATGAAACAAGAGCAAACCAGCAGGATAGAGTATTCTATGCCACACTGTCGATATCAAAATGAAGAAAAAATAAGTTGTTGACTAGGCTGTACTTTGACTGATTGGGCCAGAAGTTTAAGAGAGAGAAAAAGTGAAAGAAATAAAAACAATAGCAACAGTGGTAAATGTATTATGTTAATGTCTTTTAAACCAACAGATGTCAGTGGCGAACCATCCACTGGCAAACATTACTGAAATGTAAACAACGCCAAGGATAATACTGGGACTGCTGCAGACGCCAACACCATCAGTGTTGCTCGCAGTGAAGGGGAGTTTTTTAACACCACCATGCAAGTCATAACTAACTACTGGCACTCACTATTCCTGTGAGTTATTTTCATTAAGTTTGATGTATTTATCCAACAAAACTCCTGTATTCATTAAAGTAGAGCAAGGTCTGTAAGCCTATGGGCCTCAGAGTCACAAATCTGTCCCCAGTAACTACAGCCAGGCACTCAAATGACTGATTTGTTTTCTGAATGAGGAAAAGAATTATGATCTGGTCTGATAGAAAAGAAACGCTTAACTATTTTAATAGTTTTTAATTTCCAAATAATGCAATTAGGTTTGAATATCCCATAAATATATCTGGTTAAGAATTTACATTTACAAAATAAACAGAACTAATACTAATAAAACTTCTAGTGAAACAGACTGATATCGTAGTCTTATTTGTTGATCAGAGTTGTGATTAAAGGTTTGGTGGGCTGCAGAAGATTTTCACATTTCAAACTGGGCAGCAGCCTTGTTAAATTTGGTTATGGCTGTCATGAAACATTTGCGCAGAGGCCTGAAGATGCCAGTTCACTGAAGCTACCCTATTTAATCCGATTGAGTTTGAGAGGGCCTGCCAGAAATAATCAGAACAACTGTCCAAATCAAGCTTGTGGAGACTTCCTCAAAAAGACTCAAAGTTGATATTACCATTTTTTAAATCAAAACCTAAAATATCTCATTTAGGCAAGTATTCAAACCTTATATTTTATTCTAGAGTATTAACTCTGTAGACCACAGAGCATTAATTATAAGGTCCAAATTCTTTTCTAAATGAGGTATTTTAAATCTGTAACACATTAAAATATGCAACAACTGAATGAATCTTAATACTTTTTAAATCCAATGTATAAAAACTTACCTTTCTGCATATTGGTTATCCTATTCATTGTCTTATCTAATGTAAGGTTGCAGGGAGCCTATCCCAGGGAACTCCGGAATACACCTTGGATGAGGTGCCAACCCACTGGAGAGCACAATCACATATGCTCACAATCATACACTACAGGTAATTTAGAAATGTCAATCATCCTACACTGCATGTGTTTAAACCGCAAGAGGAAACTAGAGTACACAGAGGAAACCCAACAAGCATTTGGACTACATGTATTCCCGCAATAATAAGTGAGATATATATTTTTTATTTAGAATGAGTACTAGAAGGACTACTCGATGTATCAATATTACTCCCTCTTTAGGATGATAATCACTCAAATGTATTTTTTGTCTAGAAAAAAATCTGCTTCAGGTTTATACAATAAATTGAACATCTACATTACAAATACCACTGAAAGACCACTGATAGACCATTGTGCAGAGGTTGAAAACATTTCACTCCTTTTGGGATTGCCCTTACTAGTTTCTGTGCTTGCAGCAACAACCAATCATTTAGTCACAAATATGGAGGAAATGTACCTGTAAGAACAGATCCAGAAACACTTTTAAAATAAATGTAAAAAAAAAAAAAATCACTTATAGTGTGATATATTAAACTATAAGTAAAAAAGTGTGAATATGCAGTAATTGATATGTTGTCATAGCACATGCACTCATAAGGGTATGTCTGAGACCTATGATCTTGCTAGCATGCTGGATCCAGATATCAGGGTGTGGGATCTGCCCTGTTCCCCTTTGTAAAGTTGTGATGTTGGTGGGCAACAGCAAAACTGTAAACCATACTGTGAGTAGAATGTGCTCAGTAGTCACTAATCTGATGTTATTGACATCCTATGCTCTAATTGTAGAGGTGTAAACCGATCAATCATCAATTGATTAGTTTTAAATAACATGCAGGAATTCCACACCACATCTGGTGTATTGCTTATTAGGTCTTTGTCCTGATTTGAACCCACCTTAAGCTCTTCTCCATTGCCTTGGTATCAATCCTCACATCCACTATTGAAATTTCTGAAACTAAATTTTTCTAAAAGCTGTAGCCCTCTGTTTCCTATGCTATTTGATCCGATTGAGTTTGAGAGGACCTGCCAGAAATAATCAGAAAAACTGTCCTAATCAAGCTTGTGGAGGCTTCTTCAAAAAGACTCAAAGTTGATATTACCATTTTTTTAATCAAAACCTAAAATATCTCATTTAGGCAAGTATTCAAACCTTATATTTTATTCTAGAGTATTAACTCTGTAAACCACAGAGCAATAATTATAATGTCCAAATTCTTTTCTAAATGAGGAATTTTAAATCTGTCCAACAACCTGTGCAGGCAGGCTCTGGTAATGATGTTGAAGTAAGCCAAACTTACCAAGTTGGCCTCAAGCACAAAGATTGAGATGTAGCCACTGAAGCAATATTACACCATGGGGCAGGTGTATTAATCTCCAAACTAGCTCTACTGGGATCAGCATGTCACTGCAACCAGTTCTTGCATTTGGCCCATACCAAGTGCCAGCTAGTCTATTCTGCATTCCAATAAAGAGAGGGCACTAATTTTCTCTGTCAACTGCAGTTCTTCCTTTAACTGTACCTAGTGGGTCTTGCTTGGAAGACATAATTTTTTCATAGCCTGCAGCAGTTCTTTGAAATTGCTTCTTTGAAACAGCATGCTTCCTAATTTGCAATTACCGTTAAGCTGCAATCAATACAAGGTTGTATATTTATTTGTCAAAGATGACCCAGTTGCAAGAAATTTAGGCATTGGTCATGCCCATCGCTCAGCAGCTGGGGCTTGGCAGCCCAAATCCAACCCCATGCCTTGAGGTAAAAAAATTTGAAGGTTAAAAAAGCAACACTTACAGCATTTAAAATCATATTAATTTATGATATTAATTACAACAACCAGGTGAACATTAACACAACCTATAGGTCATGTGCCTGAGTCAGGGTAAATATGATAAATCAGTATAATCAATAAAATCAGTCTGTGAAGATTTTACCATAATACTTTTTGAGCATTTCTAAATATCCCAAACTAATATCCGCTCTTCAGCAGGACAAGAAAGGGAAGGAGCATAAACATGAAACAGTGGGGGTATTTTACATCCACCGCCTGGCCAAAAGAAGTTTGTAATTTAGATTTAAATATGCAAATACTTAAGAGTACACTTACTGATGCGATGAATAGTTTCTCATTTCTTAAACAGCCATGTAAAAAATTTATCTCATGGTCGGGAAAACGTGGAAGATTAGTGGTAACTCGTCAACTTCTGGGAAAAGCTGGTAAGAAAAAATAATGAAGTACCATCATTGCTTACATACTTGGTGAAGTTGCATCATAAAAAAATGCTAGTGGACTCATTGGTAATGTATGTTTAAATAGTGAAAGCAAGAGCAATTTCACACTTGCAATGTAACAATCCCTTCACACGATTAAGAATAAACATCTAGCCATAAGAAAACACTTGATAGTGAGACTACTCAGAAAAAGGCTTCAATTCGTATAAAGCCTTTTAGAAAGATGATGAGTCCAGATTGACCTTGTACCAGAGCAATGGGTGAATCAAGGTAAGAAGGAAAGTGCATGAAATGATGCAACCATCATGCATAGTGCAAGTCTCTGGGGGCATTGTTCTGGGGTTGCTTGAGTTGGTCATGCCTAGGCTCAGCAGTGTTATGACATCAATGGAGTTTTTCTTCCTTGAGGGCACAGGCATTTTCCATGACAATAAGGCTCCAGGAATCACTTCCTCCATGTGTGGAAAAGACTTTATGGTTCAACTCTCCTATCCTCAAGATCTCAAGATGGCCAAAAATGGACAGAAATAAATGTTGCATACGGTTGTCAAAACAGTGCTATGGTGAATGCACATCATAATCAAAACTATCCACCAGGCAGTTCAACAAACTGTGACTCTTCTCACCATTCAGTGGCTTTGAATGTCACTGAGGACAGAGAATTCAAATATGACAGGCCAAAAAAATGCAAAAAATCTTGAAGAATTTAAAAAATAAATGACTGCTTATTTCTACTGGTGCTTAAAATGCAATCTTTCCCATAAACAAATTGTGTCCAGTTTAAATGATGGAACATTTGTATTCGGGTGAGTTCTGATAAAAATAAATAAATAAATGAAAGAACAGAGGTGAAACATCACCATGGTGATGTCAGTCATTAATATTCAGAGACAGTGTGATATAAACATGAAATTCCAACGAGATTTATATGAATGAAATCTGTTCATGCCAACGGACAAATGCAGATTTACAGTGTTATTATTCGCTGTGGTCTCTAGCAGGGCAAATAAGGACTGTTGTTCAAACAGACATGTTGGTTTAATATTACGATAAATATTCAGAGCAGAGACACTGTGAACAACCTGTAATTGTTACAGAACTGTTCCAATGGGATTTCATATCAATGTGCACATTTATTAATTTATGTTTAATGTTGTTAATTTATGTTTAATGTGTTAAATTTAGGCTAAATGGATTCATTAAATACCTTAACACACACACACACACACACACACAAACACACATACTATTTCTCAATCTCAGACAGCACGTCTTACACTCTCAAAATAAACAGTCAGGTTCTGTTAGACATATTAAGCATCAAAGCTCTGTGTACATACATGCGGTTGCTAAGCAACTCATCCAACACCCGTAATCTCCGTTGGCTGGTTTGTTCTGTAGAAGAATCCTAATGGCCTGATCTTTTTTTTCTTTCATTTTTCTTTCATCCCTTCATCTATTTATTAATTTGTCAGTACTCCTTTTTGTATTTTTTAAAAAACATAATAGGCCAAAATTTGTGTGATTTTTCACTTGAGGATCTATGTTTTTTAACTATTTTTATGCATGGTGATTGCTCTGAGAGGGAAAACAGTGAGCAGCGTGCATAAACCAAAGAGCTTGTATCTTTAAATAGTGTGACAATGAGGTCAGGGATGTGAATTCCTGGGTTTCTGAACTAAAGAGTGGATTCTAGCATAGTGTACTAAAGGACCACCATTCTAGCAATTAGGATGTAATAGACAAGTTTATTATGTTGGCACCTGTGGCCCCAAAGTCTTGATCCATAAGCAAAAAGTACTGATCTTACAAGTGGGAATGGGCTCATCCTAATAGACTACTGACTTTAGATGGCATTAAAAAAACTGTTAGATCCAATTTTATTCTTCTTATTCATTTTAAAGTTTGATCTTAGATCTAAAATTGTCATGCAAACAGTCAGTGCTAAAGCCTGATCCTCCACCTGACGTATCAAATGCCTAACCCATTACCCATGTATATTTTGAAGGAGGGGATTGAACTTGGGCAATGTATCAATTGTATTAAAGAGCTCTCTTGTGTATCTACAAATGCACTGAAATTGGAACCAGGTAAATTGACTAAACCATTGGAACCATTGGCTTCAGCAGTAGGATTCAGATCTTTGTTACTAGTATAGGTATCAGCGACTCAACACAAATACTCAGCACATACACGAGAGTTGACACACTGGTTCACAAGTTGTACTGTATATACAGAGCTCTGGCTAATGTGGATGATTAGGGTCATGTTAGGAGAAATGTACATAATAGGCATCTGACATGCAACACTGTATGTTGTGAGAGACAAAGCAGTAAAGAGTGGTACATTTTCAGTAAAAAGACAGTGATAAGGCAGGTGATAAACACTCCGCAGTAGCTGTTACTAGTACAGTGTTTGCATCCTGCTAACCACCAATGAGTCATTTCATGCTGGTTACCTTTAGGTCCCCTGGTGTTCCTGTGGTGTCACTAGGAGTGTTTTTATTTGATTTAAAATATTGAATGTTGCTTCATTGTGCCCCATGCATGATGGGTTGAGCAAGCTGCTCCTTCAATAATTAGAATAATTTGTTTAGGAAATTGGATGTTAATGAAAAAAAACATAGACAGGGTTAAGTGTAATTATGGAGTGGTTGGGTGTCATAAGTTAATTTCTCAGATAAAGTAATGAATGTCACCAGGGAGATAACAGCTTGCTAAATTCTGTAATCTGCCCACAAGATAAATCAGATTACATCTGAGAAATACATCTTGTAAGACTCTTATAACAAAATATTCGTGTGTGCACACATAGTGCATATATTTTTGTGGAAACAAAGGAATTTGTTTAATAACAAACACTATCTTAAAATGAGTTGTGCATTTTTTTTGAGGAACTGTTTGTGACATTCTTGTAGATTTTCCTTAAGGCAGGAACATCTTGTTTAACAGCACCTGACAAGAGCTCACGCTTCAAATCCACTGAAAGAAATCATGCCAAATGAGACCCAGTTGGTTTTTAGTTTCCCTTCTGGCTAGACCAGAGTGTATAGGTGCCTGCCTGAATGTGAAAAGTACTTAATGGGTAAAACTATATCTGCTCTGATAAATCCTAAACAGAACCGAACAGCAATAACTAAAAGCACAAATCTAATAGTGCCTAGGTCTAGCTCAAAATAGACTCATGGATACATGGACTCAACAAAACCTCAGAAGATGTGCTGTGGTAACTGGCATCAAGAGTTTAGCAGCAGATCCTTTAAGTCCTGTAAGTTTTATGGTGGGGCCTTAATGGATCGAACTTGTTTATCCAGCACATCCCACAGATGGAGATGGAGAGCTGGGCAATCTGGAAGCCAAGTCAACAGTTTGAACTCTTAGTCATGTTGCTCCATCAATTCCTAAACAATTTTTGCAGGGGACCAAGGCAAATTATCCTCCTTAATAGGCCATTGTTAGTTGCCATGAAGGGGTATACTTGGTCTCCAACAATGCTTAGGTACAGTAGGTGGTACTTTTCAACATATTGTCCACATGAATGCAAGGACCCAAGGTTACCCAGAACATTTCCCAGAGCATGACCAAAACAAACCAATCAGACCAGGCCAGCTTCTTACATTGGCTCCATGTTTTAATACATGCCCTTTTAGGTGTTTTCAGTAGTGAACAGGGGTCGGAATCTGACCAGTCTGAGGCTATACCACCGTATGCACAAGAAGCGGCAATGCACTGTGTTCAAACACCTTTTTATTTTCAGCAATTTGTGCAACAAGACAGATTAGCCTTCACTTCTCATGAACATCAATGACCCAGTCGCAGGTTCACTGATTGTCCTTCCTTGGCCACATTTAAGTAGTTTCGAACTACTGCATACTGAAAAACACCCATTCATCTATCCATCACAATCTGAAACTTGTTAAAAGTTCTTAGATGCTACTTCAAACCCATAAACTTTAAGAAGTGACTGTTCACTTGCAGAATAATATATCAACAGGTGCTACTGTAACAAGATAATTAATGTTATTTGTATAACCCCTGAGTGGTGTTATGTTATGGCTTAAGGGTGTAGATTCGCAGGAAGTGTTGAAGATCAAAGGAAAATCTGTCAATTATTTATAATGTTCTAATTCATTATAGTGGCTCATTAAGTGTGATCTCTCTTACAGTTGCACTCTGTTTTTAGCAGAAAATCAAAAGCACTGTAAGTCCTGCCATTGCTGCCATTTCAAAGATTTTAAGTAGTAGTAAGAGTAACTGACTCACTGCTTTACATTCACATTTGCTAATTGCATATTCTGTGGGTCAAAAGGTGCATAATTTACTAAAGCTGCCGAGTAAAGTAAAGAAAGTAATATGAAAAGAGTGTAACGAGAGGGGGAGAGAGGAATACATCAGTAGACTTGGTTCACCTGAACGTCCGACTGAGAAAGAAAGAAAATGTCCACAGCAGGCTGCTGTATTCAGCAAGCTTCCTGCTGTGTATTGATTAGCAGAGTTTCAGTTCAGCAGTGTACGGCAGTGCCATTCCAGCTCCCCTGCTGAGTTCAACGGTTTGGGCTTTGTTTTGTCTGCTATGCATGGGTCTAATGTATGTGAATAAGAGAATGGTGTAAAAAGCAAACATTTTATTATTACTCTCCTGTATACTAAAATTAGATTCAGTTATTTCAGTGACAAACCCAGCATGTTTAAAAAAAAAAAAAACACAAAGCAAAACAGAAAAGTATATACGTAATACAGTTGTCGAGAAATCTTACAACCAAATTGAAAATAAATAAGCTTCCTCGCTGTACTCTGCAACAGTACAAACACACACAGGAGTGTATTAGGTTTCCCATGTAAACACTCTACTGCACTCCCTGAAGCCAGAAGAGAGAAAGCTCAAAGAAAGGTGCTGTTAGTGAGGCTGCAGGAGTTCATTCATACACCAATACCGCTGCAGTGAGACCTTTTACTCAGAACAACAGAAAAAAATACGTCTATCTGAAAGTAACAAAAATAGGACGTATAAAAAGCCTGGCAGAAGGAAAAACATTAGATACTGTATAACTGGAGGGTTCTTTCAAGTGCTTCAGGCCTGCAAATCCCCTATAATGAGATATTTAACCAAATCTGATAAGATATCCGAAGCTGTCTTTGCTGTAATCAGGACATTATTCTTCCTTTTGCAAGAATGAAGTGGCAATAGACACTTCATTTTCTTTGCTGTTCAAGAAAAAAATCAATGAATGTAGACAGTTTTACAGCATCATCAGCCAATGTTATATTTTCATGTATCTTTAAAGCTTTACATTTCATCTTCTGTAAACAGTGACCAGTCAATAATTTAATAAATCTTTTGCTACTGTACATATACCAGTCAGCCAGCTACAACTCCAACAGGCTGAGCTACAGAATTAAGTACATTTTAGTACCTTTTTTTTTAGCACTGTAAAACATTTGTCAGCTGTACTGTTTGAAGAAAGTGGCTACAGAGAAAACAGTGCAAATTTGACGACACTGATCACGATTCACAGTGAGCATTTGTAAATAGACACATATACAGTACATACATTATAGGAGATGTTGGTGATTTAAAGGGTTTTAAATCAAATCTTCATATTAATGCTTGTCAGACAAATTTTACAGCAAACATTCTCCGAGCAGGACAGACATTTGACACCTCAGCATTGTTTTAATAGTAAAATAAAACACTCCAGCTATAATGTTTTATATTTTCCAAGAGAACAAAGTCAGCAGTGCATTTAAGTGTTATAAAAAAAAAAGATTTTTAAATATATATAAAGTTCCATATTTAGTTTGAAAATGCTACATAGGGAGCCAGAAAGTTGCGAGTGTGCACTCATGCAGATTACTTAAAAACAGATTGCACTGTGTAATACATGAAGAGTATTCAAGTCAAACTGGGAGTTCAATTTGTGCAAAATAACACAACACAGTTATTCGAGTAAAAACTATCTTCAGTTTTCTATATACTTCCCTGCTACACTAATTCACTTAGTCCAGTGCTTGGATACTGTCAAGGTATGCTTTGGTTTTCTAAGGTTTTCTCAGTATGCTGGAGCCATGATTGGACTGCCCAAACATGAAGAAAAGGTTTGGAGCGAGGTTAGGACTGCATTTGGGATGTGGAAATAACTCCCAGCCAAGTTCCTGTAATGTGCAAGTGGTGTTCGTGAATGATTGTGTGTACAGTTTCAACAGACAGATGCATCTCATTCACAAATTGGCCACAAGTTATCTGTTGGTTTTTTTAAGAATCAGGTTTTCCATTCGTTGAATGTTTATTGGAACAACTGCATTCTCATTCATGAGAAATTTCATCACAGGTCCCGCTTTGACATGAACACCACTCATACTTTAACATTAGAAAAGGACAAATATCTGACTGAGCATATTTGTATTTAGAATGAAGTCTTAAAATGTATACTGGAGGTGTAATAAATTTTTTTGAAAAACTTTTAAAATATACTTCAAGAAAGTATTGAAGTGGCACAGGCCCTGATTGAAAGCTGAGCTGCTTTTTTTTAAATATTACATTCAAGTACGGAAAAGATAAATTATTCTACGAATGACTGCACAAAATATCTCTAATATTACTGTTACAGCTGTGCCATGTGCTATCCTTAGTACTTAAGGGTATAATTGGCAGTGCTTTCACTGAGAGAAAAGGATGGCAGCCGCTCTCCTTCCACCTAGCAACGTTTAGTCAATTGAATAAGAACTTAAGCATGCTCGTCCTACTGTATCATACTGAATTGTATTTATGAAATTCGGAGAAAAGCTATATATTTTACTTGCTCTTCCCAAGTAAAGAGGTGACAAATTCTTCTTATATACACTACTCACAATAAGTTAGGGATATTGTGAGAGACTTAGTGGATGTCATACATACGGTGCTTGTTTCACTTTGGGATAGGGAGGCAATTGTATTGGGGTGATAGACACACCTCATTTTGTGTTTTCCATGTAATGGTCTCATTGTG
>JAQMYJ010000039.1:21473099-21514722 GCA_030014305.1 Clarias laeviceps
TTCTGGATTTTTGGTTGATATTCTGTCTCAATCCTTTACCATAAACCTATGATAAAAATTATAGACCCTTCATTTCATTCTTAGTGGGCAAACTTAGAAAATCTGTAGGGGATCAAATACTTATTTCCCCCACTGTATAATGCTGTGCAAATGGCTTCCAACAAACTTATTATACAATGACCCGCTTTTTAGACATCAGTCAATGCAGGCTATCAGAAATTACCAGTAAAGACAAAAGCAAATCAGTTTGTCAAAGTGACAATCATACAATATTTTCTCACACATTTCATACTCATTTCCATAATTTTATTTTAATTCTATGAGAAATGCTTTTTGACAATAACAATTGTTAAAAGTGCTATACAAATAAAATTAAATTGAATTGAAAAGTCTCTAAAAGAAAAAGACAGATTCTCTAAGATGCTTAAAAAGCTGAACAGCCAGCATTCCCATAAAACTGTATATCATATGAAGACTACTGAGTAATATTTTAAAGACATGACATTGTTTAGTTTAGTTATTGATTTTCTAATTTTATGTCATATTTATTGTTAACTTAATATGTACTATACATACAGAGAGGTTAATATCAAAACTCCAAACAGACAGTTACACATGTGGGAAGGAGTTTGGATGACACATGTGTGCAGTGATTACATGATCAATGTGATTATCCTGATTATAACAATCAGCCTGAAAATATTCACCTTACTTTAGACTATTATTGCATGTTTATTTAAATCTTCTCATTTGTCATTTGCATATAATCATAGTACCAAAATTGTATTTCTTTTTTAGTCCTTTGATTTAATCTTACTGCAACTGGCAGAAAATGAACACATTCTTTGTAGTGAATAATTTTTATACCCTCTTTCTGAAGGTAAAGGAAAATGCTTGTTTTTAAATTTTTTATTAGAAATATTTAAAAGCAAAGAGTCTGTGAAACAAAGTGAAATGGGTTTCTGAAAAAGCTTTTAGGCATGCAGCACAAATCAGTGCTATGAATAGACAACAAAGAAGACGGAATAAAAATAACATGGAAAATAATACAGAAAGACATACAATATTGACACACAAACATGTGATTACTGACAAGAAAGAAGAAGAAGATGAAAAATATTTGACAACATTTTCACATTTCCATCTAGTTCTGGCCTAAACTGGTGATTTAAATGTCAAGTTGTGTTTCTGTCACTTTGAATCTGAAGCAAATTAACAATTGTTTTAGACCAGAAAATTCAGACCAGCTCTTTGTATCATCTTTTGATGAGTAGTCATAAGTATTCATGGGCTATGTTGTAATTAAAATCAAGCCCTAGTTTTCCCACTTGCTTAGCTCTAGCTTTTAAAATAAAAAATAATAATAATTGTAAATTCCTGAAATATTGTCCAGGCACACATGATTGTTTGTACATGATTGACGTAACACATGTACGGCACAACTGCAAGGCCAATTCTTGTTGTTTTTGCTTTACACTGAAGACTTTTGGGTTTGAACTCTTGTTCTTTTCAGTGGGTCACAAGCTTGATACAGTAATTGCAAGAAAGGAATCTGTAGCCTTGTACTTAAGTGTTATTTATTTATATTTACTTTAATACTATTACTATCTATTCTTATACTTTTGCTGACCTACAAATTGTGTAGTCTGCTGCCAAAAGATTACATGTTGTTTCCAGCTATTTTGTTGGGTAATTAGTGGGATTTTATGTTTGAGAGTACGATTGATAGCAAGATGACAGCCTAAGAAGTACTGCAGGAGAGGTACAGATCTGGTTTAATAACACAAAATTTTATTTCCCTCCTATTACTAGCATCTGTTATTTCAATGATTTTTAGTATAACTGTCATAAAGGAATTTTACGGCAATATAACTACTATGAAAAAAATGGTGAATTACTGTTTCCTTAAATGATTAAATAACAAATTTGTGTCATCGCCGCTTACTACCATCCGACATCCGCCGAAAATTCATGAGCATTTCACATTTTTCAGTTTAATTGCACTGATTGCCTGTTGATTTTATTTATAAAATTTCCTCACCCCCACTGCGTCCACATATTTTCAAATTACTTGCCCTGGCTTACGGATACAGTTAATGAAGAGAGAAAACTAGATAGAATATTATTCTTCCATTTTTTCCCCCTAACATGGCTGTTTTCATTCCCTTTTATAACACTAAGAAATACTCTGTTAATCGCCCCATTACCTGAATCTGAGCTGTAATATTATGCATCCCCCATCACTGCAACAATATTGTAAAATCACAGTAACACTCACAGAATATTATTTAGTAATTCAACAAGGAGATCCAAACCCACAAATGCTTTACAGCTGAAATATACCACTGAATAATTTTCATATTAGATTAATAGAGATCTCAGAGCTCACATGCTCTCCTTCTTAACAGTTTATGTCAAAGTATAAAGAGGTCAGGATATATCAATGTGGATAAACCAGAAAGCATTGAATAATATGGCCAATAACTCGTTTTTATGGTAGCCTCTATTCTGCTTTTTTCAAAACATTTAAAAGCAGAGAGAGCCTGTGAAAAAGAGTAAAATGGGGTTCTGGGAACGCTTTTAGGCTTACAGGGGAAATCAGTGATATGAAAAGGCAAAGAGAGTGAGATTGTGAGAAAAACAGGGAGACAAGATATGAGAAATTGAAATAATAAAAAAAAAATACACAACATCAAGAAACAGCACACTATTAGTGACGAAAAAATATTCTGTATCAGAATATTTTACCATGTCTGCATCCGATACTGGGCCAAAACTGGTCACATAAATGTCAGTCTTTACCTCTGTCACTTGATCTGCAAAAAATAAACAATTAACTCATCATCAGTAACAACTGGAAGCTGGGGAACTATGAAGTAGAGCAATGTTGTACAGTGAAACCTCGGATTGTGAGTAACGCTGTTTGCAAGTGTTTCGCAAGACGAGCAAAGATTTTTTATTAATTTTGACTTGGAAAACGAAGTCTTGGTTTACGAGTACCGAGTATCATGTATCATGCATGTGCTTCTTGTTTTGATGCCAATGGTTTTCCTCTCTCTTGCGCTGCGGAATTGTGGGAAATCGTCTCCCCTGCTGGGTTTGGGTTAATTATTTTTATGCATTTATTTTTTTGGGCTGTTGAACAAATAATTTGAGTTTCCATTATTTCTTATGGGAAAATTCGATTTGGTTTATGAGTGTTTTGGAATACGAGCCCGCTTCTGGAACGAATTATGCTCGTAATCCAAGGTTCCTCTGTATCATTATTAATCTGGACAAGACAGCAATGACAAAGTCATGAAACTAAAAGAAAAAAACAACATAAAATGTCTTAGCGTCTTAGTTCTGGTGACTAGAATCCACAGCTTTTAGTGTACCTTCGCATTGATTCTAAAAGAACACCATTTTCCTAAAAGATATTCTTTCAGTTCATGTTTTGATCTTTTGACTGCAAAAGCAAAAACATAGGTTTTTCAGCACTTTCATCCTTATCTAACCATTCAGGGAGCCCTTGTGATCGGTCAATGGCAAGCCTGTCATCCTGGAAGAGACTACTCTAATTTAGATAGAAATGTTTCATGGCAGGAAAAAAGGTGATCAGTCAAAATGATGTTGTATTGATTTGCGCTACCTTGCCAGCAAATGCCCCTCCAGAGAGATCTTTTTCTTCACTTATCTGTACCTCTGCATTGATTGTGTGTGTGCCTATGCATGCAAATGTTTGCATACTTAATGAAAAATCTCACACAATTATTTTTAAATGATACAATTATTGCAACCAATGTTGATGAGCATGTCTTGATATATAGTCAGCAATGTTTAAGATAATTGTTGGAAGATCTTCAAAACCAAGTCACGGTTAATAATGATAATCATCACTCATGGGTAATTCTGCTCTTCGTTTGATTTCTGAGAAAACCCTGACAACACATTAAAGCTTTGTATAGTCATTAAAATATAATCCTTACATTGATGCCACACACATAGATCAGTCGATTTGACTGATTAAAGTCAATTTCAGTGAATGATACTTTAGATCATATCTACTACATAATAAAATGCTTTAAAAGAAAAAAATAGAAATGGCAATGGATAAACATTGTTTTTGTTTTGTTTTGTTACTTTGTTTTTTGTTTTTCACAAAATTCCCTCAATTAGTGCGTTAATAATGGAGATGTTGAGCGCTGTCTAACAAATTAGTCCAAATCTATTATTATCCTCCATAGATGTTCAACTGGGTTGAAATGTGAGGATTGAGCATCATATAATTTACACTTTCATTTACATTTTCATACTTGTCAAACCATTCATTAAGCCCTCATGTCCTGCCAGTGGGGGCATTGTCATTCTGTCTGAGACCACTCCACCGGACAGAAGTGTTTCATCATAGGACTGACATGATCCGTCATGAATAACTTTGCATTGATTTGCTGTGACCTTTCCCTCCTAAGACAGCAAGTTGACCCAAACCATGACAACAAAATGACCCTAAAGAATAATAAACACCCTATGGTAAGAGTCACTCTTTCATTCTTGCATTGTTTTACTGTTGTGGAGAGGCATAGACTCCCATAATTGCTGAAAACTCAGTGAAAGATGACCCTTGCACCACTGAACTCTCAAATATGCATTTGTCTTCATAATGAGAAGCTTATATACTGCAAACTATAATACCCCTCTCTCTTTGTATAACTGTTTTTGTCAGTTTGATTAACAACAGCACAAGTTGCTCTTCTGCTCACAAATAACACTGTCACTGAAAGTGTCCTTTCAACCACACCCTATTTACCGATGTATTTTATATGGTTCTAATGCAGGTGTCACTTTATACACTGTTGCTCATGAAACAAGTTGGGGACTGAAACCCAAAGTCATGTGTTCTCCTGTCATTTAAGCCAAAATTGAGGTTAACTACACCTACTGTACTTAGCACTTTAGTACATGTAATCGAACATGGAGTGTTATTTGTTAATGGGAGTTAATTGTGCCATGCAGTAAATATTTCTGGAAGCATATATTCGTTTTCAACTTATTTATCAGGGTGTTCCTTTACATTGTCTCATTAGATTTTTATTATGTTTATAAAGAAAGTTGTATTTAGATTCAGTTTGAAACTAACATATACATATGCATTTATGAATTTACACACTCAATTATATGCATTCTTATGTATTTGTTCTTATTATAAGATAAATGTAGAATACAGAATAATAAGCGATACAGAATGAACACGGCTCTCAAAAGGCAAATGCCTTTCTCAATATAACACATCCCTTTGCTTAAACCATTTGTTACAGATGTCTACAGACAACAAGTCGACAGATACGAGATGAGCCACCAGTCTAGTAGCAAGGCACTTTAAGTGCAATGTCACTCACCTCCCAGACCTGGTCTCAGCCTGTTATCATAGCCATCCAACAGTCGGTCCAGGATCCTTGTAAAAAATGTGATGTTGTTTTTGAAAGCCTCTGACCCAGACACATCTGATTTCGACCTTCATATATTGGCAATAAAAACACAGTATTAAACATTTATACACTCGCGACAGCACTGTCTCTAAGCCTTTGCACATTCTTATAAAACCTGCTTATAAAAAGAATAAAGGATCAAAAATCTGTCAACAGCACTGACATGAGAAACCCGTCCTCTGTCTCACAGTACACCTAATATGAATAGAAACAAGTGATTTGGTACAGTATAAGTGTTCACCAGGGGCACTTCCTTTAGCTTGCTCCGCTCCTAGTTTATGGAAGAGGGGTCATTTTACACCAGGTCATATTTAATTAGGTGTACATATGCATTTATTAATTGGCCAAAGACTCTAGACCAAAAAAAGGATGCACTCACCTTGTTTGCCAGACTCCATTTAACATCAGGTAGATCAAGAATCCATAGGAGCGAAAATATCGGCCATTCATTTCTGAACAATCTCTCTAATTATGAATAAAATATATATAGAGAGAGAAAGAGGGTTTTTTTTAGGAAATAGGTTTGCAAAGGTAACGCATACACAACACACAGGAGAAGCGCAGCAGGATTATCGGTTGCACAGTCTTTGGACTGTCTTTGTCTATAGTTTAATGCATTGCTTGTGATGAGATACGATGTATATCTCAGTCTTCAATGTGGTCTTATAAAGCATTTAACTTGTTCTGTCTTCCATCATGAGCTATAAAATCTCCTTTCAGACGCTTTCTGTTCCCTTCAGTTTCCACGTCTGTTTATTAGACAGTAAAACCCAGAAGAAAGGGGGTTAGAGCAAGGCCAAAACTGAATGAAGTACTGGTGAACTCCTGCAGTGTTGAATTAACACCAGTCTACAATACTAAGTCAACTCTCTCTATCTAATGTATATACTGAACATGGAGTTTTACCTGCCGAGGACTGAGGAGTGTCTCTCCTCGCTTCTGCACTGGAGAATCTGATGAAAGAAGATGTGCGTTACAGAGACGGCTGTTTCTCAGTCCTCCCTCCAGGTCAGAATAGCTGTCTTCAATCAAAACCCAGCTCGTGCGTGCGCCGGTTTCCCCACAGAACCCACCTGTAAGCATCCGCCGCGCACGAGAGAGCGAAGCGTGCAGAGCGCTCGCGCACGCGAGCCACGAGGAAATCGCCGGGTCCTAAAGTGTGCGCGTGCGCTTGCTTGTTCTTTCTTTCTCTCTCTCTCTCTCTCTCTCTGTCTCGCGCGCACACACACACACGCGCGCGAGGAGTCACAGGTTTCTCCTACTATTTTATATTGGCCCTTCCATTGACATAATTATTACTTCAGCAGCGACCCCTAACCTTAACCCCAAGGGTGAATCGAACGAGGCAGAAGCGTTGCTATTCGATATGCACACACTGTTCACCGTCACACCCCTCTGCATGCAAGTGCACGTTTAAAACACTTTTTTAAGCTCAATTTCAAACCGTCAGATATTATTTTTACGTTAGACTTAGTTTAATAAGTCAACTGAATAGCAATCATATTTTATGTCCACATGGGCTGTAATTTAATGTACCCAATTCAATACAGTATAGCATTCTAAAATAATTTTCCATAAACATGAGGAGTAAGGAATTCATTAAGTCGTTGCCTCAGCAAAAAGAAATTTAAGAAAATAAACAGCATAAAAAAATTATCCATTAGGACGTTTCATTAATATTTTGCCACTATCATAGCCTTATTTCACATCCATCCATCTAGGAACCTCTGTAGTCCACCCAGGGACCGTGGAGGCCAGTGATTACAGCAGTGGTAGGACCTCTGTTCAACATTCACATGAGTATTCAAACACTATGTGCAATTTGTCAACACCAATTAGCCCAATCTGCATTTCTTTGGACTATGGGAGGTAATCAGAGTACCCAGAGGAAATCCATCAAGCATGGGGAGAACATGCAAACTCCATGATCCTGGCCTCCCTACATCAAACCCAGAACCTGTAGGTGGAAGGCAACAATGCTACAGAGTGCTACAGTACTGTCTATAATCCATACTGGGGAAGGGGTCTGTGTCTGCTGCCTACATTTTGCACCACTTTAGAACCTTGCAGCAGTGACAGAGAGAACTACAATGTACAACTAGAGACTATGTCAAAAATGCTAAAAAGTGTGCTTTTATTTTCTATGATGTTTGCAAGGTGGGGAAGGGTAGGTGGCAAATAGCTATGGGGCAGCACAGCACAGCCAGACTTGTGTGAGGTCATCACCACCACTCCTAACCTTTAAGGAGATGGGAACTGCAACCTCAATCAGGTGAGTAGTCCCATTAACCCAAGTACTCAAGATGCTGCCTCATATTACCCAAGCCCTGTCATTGAAAGAAAGAGGGGGAAGCAGGTACTAGTGCTCCCTGTGATGAACCTCAGTACCAGTCAAGATCCCCTGGAGTTCCCTACAGAGACATTTAAAACCCAAAGGCCCAGAGCAAATGCAAGTAATAAAGATGTCCCCACAAGACATTGGCCGAGCGCCACAATGCCTACCCAAAGAGAAGGATGACAGCTCTGTCACTAAATCTGAAGATAACTCTGACCCACCCACTAACCTGCTTTCTTCTGTGATTTAGCAGGCTACCAACAAGGGTAACTTTGGCCAGGATAACTCTGGTTGGCCACATATGACACTAGTTTCTCTCATTGCAGCATTTCTCCTTCCAGGTCCAGCACCAAGCAGGGGCACAATGCAAATGGACTCTTAAGAAGGAATGCCCCAGGGCCTCCGAGTGGCGCACTGGTAAAGCACTCGCCCTATCTTCCGGGGCTCGCGAGTTCAATTCCTGGGTGATGCCGTAACCTCGCGCAGCCGGGAGTCTAGAGAGAGCTGATTGGCTCTCTCAGAGGAGAGGAATGAGAGGTACTTAGTGCTCCCACATTAATCACAGCTCTACCCTCTAATGAGGGCCATCTGTGAGCTGAGATAGCGCTGTACTCCAAGTGTGTTATGCCGCCCCCCAACGGTGCGTGAGAGTTAGAAAAGATGCGCTTGGCTGGCGTCACATGGTTCGGAGAAAACACGTGATAGTCTTCGCCCCCCCAACTGAATGGTAGTAATAGCTAAATGTGGGAGTCCCTAGTGACAGGGAGGAATTGGACACGACTAAATTAGGGAGAAAATCGGAGAAAAATCCATTATGTCCCCCTTATGTCCCCATCCTAATGAGGACATCTTCCAAAACCACCAGTGCAGCATCCATTAAACCCTTGCCAAATTGCTAAGATAACCCCCACTTTGTGCTAGTTCACGTTACACCACAACAGGACACTGCAGTTCACACAAGGCACCCATCCTTGGCTACTCTGCCACAATAAATTAAAATAAAAGAGCATTTTTTTTTCTTTGTCATCTCTGTGATCTTGTCTGTGTTGTCAGTCATCACTAGTTACCACTGGTTTCTGCAGACGATAAGAAAAGAGAAATAAATAATCTCATGATAACATGCCACAGTTGGACATCATTATGCATTACTTGATGGCTCAACCTGCACCTCTTTGTCCATAGTCACTGCTCCCCACACAACAGTTATGACATCACTGAAATAAAAAGACAGGAATTAACAGTCCGCCGGTCTAAAAAAATAATAATAATAATTAATCGGTCTAAAAAATAAATTATATTAGCATGTATTGAAAAAATCCTATTACTTCCCAAAGGGAATAATGTGAGATTTGAAAGGTGAGGGAACCCACATACTCAGTGAAGCTGTGGAGCAGGGTAAAATGACTCATCTCAAAATAACTACCATAATAGCTACCATAACAGTAAGTATCTAGCAAGACAAATAGCCTGATTGCACATAAAAAGCTTGTGTGTTTAGTGTTGTTTGTTGAGCCCATTTCAAAGCATAAAATTTTACCCTACCTTAACTATTCTTCTACTTTAAAGACAGAAAACTCCAACATCCTCTCACTCTACCTCTGTAGCTATCTCACAACTTAATTTTAAGTACTTTGCAACCATTGCAACCATAAGTTCATCCTCATGCATGAATGCACTCAACTGAAGGGTTATGAGAATGAAAAAGAAATGTGTTGTGTATGAGTGCAATAGAGATACACCCTTGAGGATTTAGAAGAGCTGCACACACAAATCAAATTGCCATTCATACGTGTTCAGTTTTGTAAGGGTTTTCAACAGCACCTGCAAGTGCAGTATTGCAGCTTGTGAGGAAGAAATTATGTAAGCACAGAGGTAACATAAAATGGAGAAAAAAAGGTACATGCTCTGTCCAGTGCTGTGCATGCTTAAAACAATTTGGCTGCAATACTGCACCTACTGTACAAGCAGAGATATTGCTCATGAGTGCAGTTGAAAGCCCGTTCAAAAATGAATATGTGTCCATGGATGTTTAATTTGCATTTACAGGCCTTATAAATCCTCATGGATGCATGTCATTTGTGCTCACTGATTTTGAAATTATAGTTGAATCCAAGATCATAGAGCATAGAGTTCTAGAATCTTTGGTATGATCTTCTAATACGATTATTTATTTATTTATCAAAGGTGACAGAACACTGTTCCAGACTGTTTCAGCCCACTTTATCCCCTGTCTTACCAGCATTCAGATCCAAAATATGCCAATTTGGTGTCAGTTTGTAGCTATCTAACCAGTTTGCATTAGCTGTGTATTCCATATGCAAATGTTTTTAAAAGTTGGTTAAATGTATCTTTTTAAGTAAAAAAAATATTTTTGTGAGTTAACTAGGTAATTAACTGACAATGATGCAGAAGATTATTCAGCAGTTCAAGGTCAGTCAATCAATCAATCGATCAGTTTAGTTCTCATGAACTTTGTTCAAAGAACTCAAGATGTCACATTTAATTTAGTTTTTAATTTTAATAAAGTAATCAAGGGGTGAAACAGTTACACCCAAAAGTATGTAAGCATGGTCTTTTTAATTTAATCCATAAATATATTGTAATGCCACATTTTTTATTTGGCAAACTCCTACTTAGTAGAATTTTTACTACCAATCAGAAAAGTTACCGTATCAATGCAACGAAAGTAAAGTCAGCCACCCACATTTGTTCAAGCTGATCAAATGTAATGATAATGTGTATGAAGCTGAATTAATTAAAACTTTCAGTGCATGAGTATTTACATTACCAGTTAGTCAGAAAATTATTTTAAAAATGATTCTTTACAAAACAGGCAGGTGTAGTGGTTAGCACTGTCGCCTTGCACGTTCGGTGGTGTAGTGGTTAGCACTGTCGCCTTGCACGTTCGGGTTTCTTGTCTCTGTGTGCACGGAGTTTGCATGTTCTCCTCATGCTTGGTGGGTTTCCTCCGGTTACTCCGGTTTCCTCCCACAGTCCAAAGATATGCAGGTTAGGCTAATTGGCTTTCTCGGATTGCTCGTAGTTTGTGAATGAGTGTGTGTGTGTGTATGTGCCCTGCGATGGATTGGCACCCTGTCCACGGTGTACCCTGCCTCTTGCCCTAAGCCTCCTGAGATAGGCTCCAGGTCCCTGCGACCCTGAATACGCGATAAAGCGGTATAGAAGATGAGTGAGTTCTTTACAAAACTCATTTTTAGTTTTTTTTTAGAGATTTTAGAGATTACTGTTTCAAATAAATTCAGCTTTCACTGGCTGTGATCATTACATATGCGAAACTATTAAACAATCAAGTGTTTAGTACATCTTGAAAACACATGAACGATGATTTTTTTTTTTATCAAAGTAAACTAGAATGGTTTCTTGGATATTTCAGTTGTCCTTTTTCTGAGAATGCGTAGAAGCCAGTGTGCAGAAATGTTAATTTAAAAATAAATCTTAAAAGGAATGTTTGCTCATTATCAAATCAGACTATTTAAAAGCCAGATCAGATCTTATTCATATGCATGTTAACTACTTATGAAGTCAGACATCAGTGTAGGACTAATTTAATGATCTCATATTAACATTAAAGTTCCCCTCTCTCCCGAAAATAATGAATAATATACAGTATAAGTGTTAGGTAGGATGGGGAAGGATCCTTGCATGTGTCATTGGTGCACATTGGGCAACTACTGTAATTCTCCCCTCCCTGAGATATATAACTGTTAATACCAAGTCTTCACACCCTACTAAAGAAGGGAAAAAAGGGATTTTTGAACAGTGGTCTGGTAGAACAGCAAAGGTTTCAGCCAACTGTCAGGAAAATTGTTGAAAAACACTGAAATAAAGATGAAATACGGCCTTCCTTCCAGAAATTGGTGTGGCTGTTTCAAGATGCAAACATAAAAAAACACTTACATTGTACAGCTCCTAGATAAGTCTCAAAGGTTCATATGATTTGATGAGGCCAAAAATTTAACTCTTTATCCATGACCATAAATGCTATGTTTGGAAAGCAATCAGTCCGCATGATGACAAGTACACCATCCCTACTGCGAAGCATAGAGATAGGTATCTGAGGTTTTTGGGGTGAGTGTCAGTGGTCATGAAATTTAGTTTCTACAACATTAGAAATTTTGAAATTTATGGTGAGTGCAGCATATTTCCATTCATCAGCCTAGGACTATAAAAAGTTATAAAAATCATCTGGTTGCAATAGGTCTTAGTATTGGGCAAATACAACCTCAGACAAACAACAACATATAATGTTGTACTCTCAAAATTCAATGGCTTGTAAATACGGCTGTAGCAGCAATAGCTTACCTGCAATAATTACATGTGTGATTTTATCAGTCTCTCACAACATTGTGGAGAATTTTTGGTTTATTCTTCTTTACAACATTGCTATAGTTCATTAAGGTTTTTCGGGCATTATGCACAGCTTTGGGTCCCACCACAGCATTACAGCTGGGTTGAGGTTTGGACTTTGACTAGGCTGTTCCACAACCTTGATTTTCTTTTTTTCTTTTTGTTTTTAGGATGTAGATTTTCTGATGTGCTTTTGCATGTTGTCCTGTTGCATGACCGAATTTTAACCAAGCTTTATCCATCTACACATGGCCTCGCATTTGCCTTTAGAATACTATGGTAAACAGAGGAGTTTATGGTCAACTCAATGACTGCATGGTGCCCAGGTCCTGTGGCTGCAAAATAATACCAAATTATCACCTCTCCACCACCATGCTTGACAGTGGGTATGAGGTGTTTCTGCTGAAATGACACTGAGCATTAAGGCCAAACAACTCTACTTTGGTTTAATCTGTCCATAGGACATTGAAGTCAAACTTCCTGTTTACTTGGTTATAGTAGATCTAATAGAAAATAGAAACCTTCATGAGTCATTCATGTTACATTTTATGCATATACCCAAGGTATTAAAATATTTGATTAGAAACACTAATCAAAGTATTATATATAAAGAATAACATAAGGATGCATCTTATCCTTTTATTTCTTTAGGGACAATAAAATAAGAGTGGTCTGTCACAGGGAAGTCTGCTCGAGGATTTCAAACTTCTTTTTAGCAGAAAGCCACAGAGTATGTCACAACTGCTGAGATATGTTACTTCACTGCTAAGCACAACCAGCCATTCCAGGTGTGTAAGCGCTCTGGCAACAATTCAGGATAATATTTACACATTTCTTATGGGTGGGAGTTGGAGTGGTGGCGGGAGAAGTTACTGGTACTGATGAGGTTTTGCAAGGCGGGATATCTGTTAACATTCTGTAAACAGAAGAAAGAAGTTATCCATCACTTTAATCAAACCAGTCAGAGATGCAGCTAATTACATGAGAATTGATTTCTCACGTAAAGTAAGACAAAGTGCATGCAGTGTTTGTGCAGTTATGAAAAAAGGCATTCTACTGGTCAAAAGAGGGAGAAAAACTTGGAAATTTTGAATTCAAAATTGTGAACTATGAATGTAAACTAGTTTATTAGCAGGATATCCCTGCTAAAATATTGACCGGAACTGACAGCTTATAATGTAGCTTATGTTCCAAACAAAAATAAACTTATAAAAGGTCATAGAGATTTGGTATATTTGATTGTCATGGTGACATTCACTGCTGTTATGAATTGGCAGTCATTTTCTCTACCATGATTTTATGAACTAGGCCTTTATTCAGGCTGGTTGAATTAACAAATTAAAATTAAAATTTTAGTATAGAAGAATAAAAAACTTATTTGTACAAAAGACAAAATAGTAAATTTAAATGGAAATAAAAATGTAAATAAATGGAAATGCACCCTTGTTAAAATAGATCATAAGTAATGTTCTATCGCTCTGACCATGAATAAAAATCAGATGTGGACCTTTAAGCTACAGTAAAAGAAAAATTAGAACTCTGGATTAAAAAATATAATTTAATTTTTTCTGCGTTTTTTTTTTTTTTTTTTCAAATAAGCTAATTAACAAGTTTAATATTCACCATTACATGCAAGGTATTAACTTATAAACTTTACATAGGCTGACTTGAAGATCCATGCAAAATATCGCCAAACATTCATAACATGTAAATCATGGCCTAGCACTGTCTCATGTTTGTAGTCTGTTGATTACAATCTGGCCAAAATGTATGCATACCAGATTCCTATTTATTATTTGGGAGCTTGTGCTTTTGGGAGTGATCTATACAGTGACTCTGCCATGACTTACTGATCTATAAGACACATGCACAGACACACACAGTGTAGCCTTTAATTTAAGCATATTTTTATTCTAATTTTTACACATAAGTGTTTTTTTGGGCAATGGTAGCTCAAACGATTAAAGCTCTGATTTACTGATCAGAAGTTTGGGTGTTCAAGACCATCAAGCTGACCCTGTTGAGCCTTTGAGCAAGGCATTTAAGCCAATCTGCTCAAAATACTATTTTGGACATACAAAACATATGTGCTCACTTTTATAAGGATTATAAAAAATTATTTTATAAGGAACAGCTAAAACACCTAATCATCACATATATAAATAAAAGAAAGGTTTTGTTTGTACATTGCTCAGAAGCTCATTCAGAGATATCTTCACATGTCATACACTGGAGGATCCAAAACCAGTCTCTGAAAATGTTTTGTCTGTATGTTTGTATGTCTGTCCAACCGATATTTATCACAGCATCACACAAAACTGGCTGAATTTAATGAAACTTTGTTTAATGAAATTCATTATGGCAGTCAATCTGTATTTGCCTAATGTGAAATCTGTGCCATAAATGAAATCAAAATGTTGAGCAGAAGGGAAGTTATTTGCAGTTTTGTGCCAGATTATGTCACAGCAGCCAGCGCTTTTTGGACGAATATAGACGAATATATTGGACAAATACAGCACATGGCTTACTCAAAAAAATCTAAGTACACTATGAAAACTGAACCTTCAAAGAAGTATGGACTGTATGCTTTTTGTATGCAATGTATGCTTATTCATCATGCGGGAAGTTTAAAAACAGTTTGTCTCATATGTTCCGAAACAGTGTTGCTAATAACAAGCAGTAATATGGAATGCCATTTTGCGATAAAACACATATTTGCAGAAATCCAAGGTAAGGGCATGTAAAATTTTGAGAAAAAGTGACGTTATGTCATTTGCAGGGTGTATTTGTATTAATTAGTTAGGCACAGAGTAACTGCAAACTCTAATTGTGTAACCAGAAAATCTGTTTTTAAATTACAGTTTTAAAATTAACCCTGTTAGTAAAATTAATTAGTCTATTAATTATTAACTGTTCATTGTAGAAGACCCAAGTGCAAACCTGTTTGTGGCAATTGCAGTAAAGCTGTCATTGCAATTTCAGACAAAAGCCATTGTAACCACACTGTTCAAATAATTTGCAGTCCAAAGCCATCTTCATAGTTTCTAAGTGTATCTTTGTGCAATCCATATGGGGCCATCCTCAGCAGCAGTGAGTGATCTCCCAATGATCAGAATACCAACCAGAAGTAGGGTATCAGGATGGATCAAGCAGGTCCAGAGAGCAGAGGGGGTCAGAATCACTGGTGTCCCAGGAGAAGTATGTATGGCTTGAGAGAGAGAGAAAGAGTGAGAGACAGATAAATACATCACACAGCAGCACACTACACATACCCCTACTTTGACACATAATTTTTTGAGGTACTGGTTACTGCACAAAACATATAGTTTTACATAAGTTTTATTCGAACAAGACTTTGGTCACACAGAGGTCTCCAGATGTGCAACGAAGAATAGAAAATGCGCTGAAATATGAAAACAAAAATTATTTTACAATATAAAAATGACAGAGCAGAAAAGTTTTTTCTTTTTACAACATATCATGGTTTCACTACTAGGATGTTTGTTTATTAATTTTAAAGTTTTTTTTTTTCATTTTTTATTCCTTTATTATCTCTGGAGCTATTTATTTCTGTTATTGGTTAAAGTCAGTATTAGTAGCCAGTTTTCTGCCAGTAGTTTCAGTTTTCTTCTCTTGCCTATGTTGACATTATTCCCAATTGTAGTATAAATTCAAGAGGAACATTCTCAGTTCTAGACACACTTGATGCAAGAATGTGTATAAACGCAGTTTAAAAGGACTGAATATGCAGGGGGAAAATGTTACTCAGTAACACTATTACACTATACAAATACTTACTCGATTACATTATTGTTTGGCAAGTTATTTGTTCCTCCAATTTATAGTTTTATGTGTAATAATCCCTAATGGGTTATGCTTCCAAGCTCAGGAAAGTAGCCTAGTAATAAGTTTTTAGCTCAGCTGGAACACACTATTTATTTATTTCAATGCAAAACAGACACAGAAACCATAATGACCATACAGAACACCTACAGTCTTAAATAGGTCCCCAGTGCATTCTATGTAAGCAAGTTATATCGAAGTTGTCTTGCACTGATGGTTTTAATAGTTGTGCATAATTTAAACCATATAAGGCAGGAAAATTTGCAGTCCTTGATTGTACACCACCTTTTACACCAAGTTGAATTATATAATATAATGCCATGGTAAGCCATCAGGTAAATCCACAGGCACCTACACCCTTAGTTGCTAGGCACATCCTGTGTTGCTAGTTTGACACCTGGTACAGTACAGTATATGGGAGTGAATCTATGTGACCCTGCTTAAAAGATTTTTTAAATTGATAAGTTTGTATCTTTACTACCTACACACAGCACATGCAATCACTCCTGTATCCATTGTACCATCTCACCACTTCTGCTCAGTCTGCCCTAGACTCACCTGACATCTCCCTTTAGGAGGCATTACATCAGGTTCCCCCCACACCACATAACAGTATGTCCACACCAACCAGTGAGTCTTTGATTCAGTTTTGATTCAGACTTTGATTGGATGTCAGAAATGGTTTGGCTATCCTCCACCCATGTTCGCAGATCAGGCAAAGATGGAAGTTCATGCAACCCAGCACATTGTTCGATGTTGCAACAGGACGTGGAAGAGGTGAACATGCCCGAGTGCAGGATCTAAGTGGTGACCCTGGATCTATGAAGCAACAACACTGTTTAAAAAACAGGACTCAAGGCAGGGAACACCCTGGACAGAGTGCCAATCCATTGCAGAGCACACACACTCCAGGCAATTTGGGAATTAACACAAGTGAACCTAAACTGAATTTCTTTGTACTGTCATAGAAAACCAGAGTATCCGGGGGAAACCCACCAAGCATGGGGAGAACAAGTTTGTATGTTTCTTGGTAGGTGTTCTTCCACAGTCCAAAGACATGCTCATTAGGTTAATTGGCATTAACAGAAGCCCATAGTACTAACCACTACACCATAGTGCCGAGACTCTGATGTGCTAATTTAAAAATAAAACATTATTATTTTTAATATTTTATTATTATTTTAGAATTAGTAGATGTATGTGTAGTCAGTCTTATTGAGTAGCAATAATCCATCCATGAATAATCTTTACACTTGATTCTGGAATCCACTTTGTTTCACCATCTATCATTTCCCTAATGTTTGATACCAAAATACTACTCACTGTCAGGACGTAAAGCACTATAAAAGCTATGTAGGTAATATTTAATTATTTGGACAATCTTAATCCCCATAATTTTTTTACTAAAAATGAGAACTAACAAAAATAATACTTATTCCTCAGGCTTTTATCGCATTTTTGTGTGTTGAATGAAATTAAGCTAATAGTCAAGTAAAATAATAGTATTTAGGGCATTCCACATGATGTGAAAGAAAATGTGATTTAACAGATCACACCACCTTTTTCCCGTGATCCATGGTTTAGTTATAACCCTCACACGCCTATTGTCGACACCTTTGGCAGGGGACGGGGGTCAACATGGGCACTCTGACTGATTTGTTGCTATGCAGCCCCAAGCTCAGACACGCCATGTGTTCAGACACCATTAAAATAATAGCTAACAATAACTTTGCATGGATTTCCTTCTGGTTCTCAGTCTTCCTACGCAAACCGTCCAAGTAGACATCTAAATGTCTAAATGTGTCAATTAATGAATGAAAGAATGAATAAAAGAATGAATGTGCTGTTTAATTAAATGTTTTATGTCTAGTCATGCATCAACCTACTTTTGCTTTAGCCTAAGTAAAATGTAAACCCTGGGGAAAATATATAGGTTTAATTAACCACAGCAGTGCAAATATACACTCATCTGATTCTATTTGATTTTAACACTGATTCTAAATATGTAATTATTTCCTCTGTTTTGTGTGACTAAATGAAAGCTTGAGTACATAGATTATACATGCATATGTGGATGCATGACCATGAGTGAAGGTCTGGAAGTTGAAGAGAAACAGAGAGAGAGAAGAAAAGATAAACAGAGAGAGAGAGAGAGCGAGAGAGAGAGTGCTGCAGTGACTCACACATTACTGATCTCCATGGAAACATGCTACACATTGTGCAAGGCATCTGCAGAGGGCTGTCATGATGAGTCTGTTATTTCACTAAAATATGGGCTTTGAGGTTGACATATGGGCTTGTGTTCATATTTTCATTTTCATTTTTTTTTTTTGTGTGTGTGTAAACACCTTTACCTCTGTAATGCGACAATATGCAAAATGTTAAGAGCATTTTCTAAACAAAATGCATGACCACTAAGGCTTTTATTGTAATTCTAGGGTAGCAAACTCTTTTTCTCCTTACAAGAGCTATTAGAAGCATTTGTACCATGCTTTTGTTGAATATTCTAATGTTTGGTCAGATATCCTATTCCTACTTCCTAGTTTCCTATAACGAAAGGTTATGACAGTACAGTACTTGTGTCTGCTATACAAATCAAAGAACAATATTAGCCTTTGTTCTAATACGTTATTGTTTTTATGGTAACAGAGACATTTTTACATTCACAGAGACAAAGACATTTTTACTTCCACAGAGACACTCCACATAAATGGTTTTAGACAATGTGTTTAATTGCTGACATTGTTAAGCTTTATGTGAGAGGAAATTTGTTTATATTTTTAAAAGGAATATCCATTGTCAGTGCGTTCTATGAGGGGCATTCAAGTCAAACTGGGACTTGTGATGAAATCATAAATGAAAGTGTAAACCTGACATTTACAAAAGACCTCAAGCACAGTACAGTGATAAGAACATTAGCCTCAGTAAAACATTTAATGGGTGCAAGTGTTTTAAAGGAGGCCATATGTAGCCAGGCACTGTGGGGAACATTCGGAGAGTGGAATGCCTGTTCCAACAGGTCACTAACCTGTGGTGATATTATACACAATCATTCATAAAGACCACTTGCACAATACAGGACCTCAGCTGTTATTGAGTTATTATTGTTATTGAGAGTTATTGCCACATCCCCTGTATAGTCCTGACCTCACTCTAAGCAATTTACGCGTTTGAACCATTAGAGGAGTTTGTGGTAGGCCAGCATTTCAGGTGTAAAACAGGCAGTCTTATCATGACTCCAGTGTACTAAGAAAACTTTCTGCCTTGATGGTATCCAAGCAATGTTCAAACACTGGGATAAGTGCATAGTGTAGCAGGGGATTATATAGAGTGGGTATTTTTTACTCTTATAAAAGTGTTATGTTGTTCTGCACAATCATAACTCACAGTTTTACTTGAACATCCCTCTTAACAGATTCTAACAGTTACATTTCTTGACCAAGAACAGCAGTTTCTAAACTGCTTCTAAATACTCAATCAAGGCTGTCTGGCACTAACAGAAATGCTGCATTCAAAGTCAGTAGAATCACATTTTTCCCCTGTTCTTATGTTTGAACATTAACTGAAGCCCTTGACCTCTATCTGCATGACTTAATGCTTTCACCTGCTGCCACATAATATGCTGATTAAATATCTGAATGAATGAGCAGATTTACAGGTCTTCCTAATATAGTATTCACCCTTAATTTACCCCTTTTATTTAACTATTACATCATTAACTTCTTTCATCAATTACAGTTTTCCCCATTACCCACAATGCTATTCGATTCGCATCTGGTAGTGGTGCTACTGAGACATAACCAGATTTCTACCTAAAGGCAGTGACACAACAGCACTTCAGCTCCTCACTTTATCCAGCTCATTGACTTCGTCATCTATACAACATGTTCAGCTGGAGTGAAGTTCCAAACAATTTTGGTTATGAAGCCAAAGTTCTTGTCATCTTGTAGATCATTCATTAACCTCTGATGTAACTCAATACAACTGTATTGTATTTGCATTGACTCCTGTCAAATACACAGTCGACTGTTCATTAATATGAAATAGAACATTGCTGCAAAATAGTGAGTGAAAAAACATCTAACTTTTATGATTTTTAGGAGTAAACAACAAAAAAAATTGTTATCCCTTATATTTGAGATCAATTAATATTTTTCTGATTAAACACCATTGCAACTGCACTGGCAATGTTCTCCTGTGATACCAGCACAAAACCATTATTATTCTGCTTCTCATCTGCTTCTCTGTTATTCTATTTTTGAGAATAACAAGAATGTGTCACTTTTCAATATCAATTCTAACATTTAATGTGATTAATATATTACTGTCTGTGATTTAAGTCAGTGTAAGATATTCTTTATCATGGGAGCATCATCTTATAAAGATACAGTATAGTAAATAGTACAATTTTCATGGTAACCCAATTGTTGGGTTACCATGATCTACTAAATGTTTACATTAAATTTATATTTTGTTTGTAATTTTTGTAATTTACTTAAAGCAGCAAAGTGCATTATAAGTGCATTCTGTTAAGTCCTGCTGTCAAGCATTCAGACTTTCTAGGTTTTACCTCAGAACCCTAGCTGTAGAAAGTTTTTCCTGGGACCAGTTAGGGTTATAAATAAAGTACTGTATACAGTAAAACCAGCCATGATTGACACTTATTTATTGTCACTTTACTCTGACTGTCTCTTGGATCTTTTTGAGATCCTGTGATCAGTTTCTATTAAAGCGCTGGACTTTTCCGGTACATGTACCAAAGCCAGCCAACTGTTATTATTTGTTTGTTTGTTTGTTTGTTGTCTGTATAATTCTTGTTTTGTAGCTTTATGTATGTACATATGTCAAATATGCATGGATTATATGATATGATTTGTCTTTAGCAGTATGCAAATATAATTGGGTAACTTGGGTAATTGGGTTCTGTAACTTTTAGAGCATGATAGCACAGAAACTACAACTCTTGTGTTCTGATTATGTGAAACTTGTGAATCCCCATAAATAAATATGGAACAAACGTTTTTGGCTACATAATGACTTTTTAGCATTAGTTACAGGTCCCCTGTGTGTAATCATAATAATGGTCAAATTAAAATAGTGTTTTGGAAGCTCTATTCTATAATAGTGGAGAAACTTTGAAGTGGTCTTCAACATCCATGAAGAATGATGTATTTTGGACGAGACATGAAACAACAACAAGCCATACAACCATACTACTATACTACATTTTTAGATCAAGTGAATTACAAGTGAGAAAGAATATTGTGCATGCTTAGAGCTTGTTATGGGTCTTTTTCAAGGCCCTATTTTTTCTCCCTGATAGCCAGTCACAAATTCATTGCTGATCCTCCACTGCCCTCTGTTGGTATTTATTTTTACATATTTCAATTATGTACCCAGAGAGAAAAAAAAAAACCATAAGGATCTAGAGTTTTAGTTTTTTTTATCATTAATTAAGTAGCTTCATCCTGCCAATTCCAGAACAAATAAATTTGTTTGCCACACTAATCCACATGTGATGCTATGGTTAATCGCAAAATGCAGTATCCATATAGAAACATTAGTGAGACTCTCCAGTCACAGAGACTTTCTGGATTCAAGAATATAGTGGGAGAATATGCAATGGATCTACATAGAATCATAGATCTAAATAGATCTACATAGTTTTTTGTTGCCTTCTATCAGTGTGCACACCATTAATATTGTATATCACTGAGGCACTTTTTTTTTAAGCAGCACTGTAAAAATAAGACAAGAATCTATCAACATAGCATATCTTAATTTGTCAATTTTATTCCACTCATCCTAATAAAATAAAGACTGTCCAGTTCTATCATATTGCAAAGTGATCTGCTGTACATAGCCCCCTTCATGTCATTCCACAGGTTTTCAATATTCAATTCAATTCAGTTTTATTTGTATACCAATTTTAACAATTATTGTGGCAAAGCAGCTTTACATAATCAAAAGAAAATTATGTGCATGAAATATTAGAAAATATGTATGAATCAAAATGATCAGATTGTCCCTGATGAGCAAACCGAGGGCAATGGTGGCAAGGAAAAACTCCCTGAGATGGTAGTAGGGAAGAACCCTTGAGAGGAACCAGACTCAACAGGGAACCCATCCTCATTTGGGTGATAATGGATAGCAGGAATTATTTTGCAGTCATACTGTGTGTTAAGCAGCTGGAAGTTCAATATAACAGAAGATGTTTTAAAGTTAATATGGAGTCCAGTTCATAATTGGAGGCTCAAGTACAAAATTGTAAGAAATTTTAAGACATCACTCACAAGTACTAAAAGAACAGCAAGCAGAAGCGGGCCACCAGGAGGTTCGGAGGGCAGAGGGGGTCTGGATCATTGGCAGCTCAGGAGCGGCAACAGGGAGAAGAGAAGTGAGATAACAGTTAGGTTTGGTCACAGTCACACAATGTATGAAGTAGAATGTATATTTAGTGCAATCAGATCACTCCACCATCAACAAACCTGATTGATCAATGAGAGTGGGGAAGACAGCATCTAAACAGCAGTTCACCATAATATTCTACGTCCATGAGTCCCCCAGATCTGCTTCTTTACCTAAGGCAAATTCATTAACAAAAATGCTTGGCTAAATAAATAGGCCTGCATCCCATAGGCGTGGCAGATTGGAAGGCACTAGCAGTTCACTTAGGTACCGTGGCATGAGACCCTTTAGTGCTTCATAAGTCAAAAGTAGTGTTTTAAAATCGATGCGCAATTTCATTGGGAGCCAATGCAGTGTGGATAAAATAGGGGTGATGTGCTCATATCTTCTGGTTGTAGTGAGGACTCTCACTGCTGCATTCTAGACTAACTGAAGCTTGTTTATGCACCTAGTTGAACATCTAAGTAAGGACAGTAAGGCATTACAATAGTCCAACCTAGAGGTGATAAAAGCATGAACAAATTTTTCTGCATTGTTTAGTGACATTATATTCACTATTTAGGCAATATTTCTGAGATGAAAGAATGCTATTCTGGTAAGATTATTTACATGAGCTTCAAATAAAATAGGATTTAGATCTGAGATCTGAATGTGCCATTTCAAAATTTTGGACCTCTACTGTCATTCCTCTTGTGGTGTTAATTTGCAGGTAAAATCGTTATCGAATCCTAAATGTTTTGTTCTAAAATAGATTGGATCTAGATTTGGAGCGATCCATTATTTCCATTATTGTTGACTACAGCCACAGTCCCAGTTGTTCAAGCTGCTTCGCTGTGAGCAAGGTGTTTTTTGAGTAATAAGCTGTCATGTTTTTGTGTCAAACATACACTATACAGCCATAAGTTTGTGGACGTCTGACCATCATACTTCACACCAATATGCAGTCCTTTTCTAAACTATTGCCACAGAGATGGAAGCATAAAACTGTATAAATATCTTTGTATACTGTAGCATTACAATTTCCCTTGACTGGAACAAACATGTACCAGCATGACAATATGCCCCTGGGCACAAAGTAAGGTCCATGAACACCCAGGCTTTCCAAGTTTAGAGTGACCTGCACAAAAGCCCTACTGAACACCTCTAATGTTAATGTTCTGTATGTTCTGTCTCTTTGCAGTCTCTCTGTTAATTAAGTTTGGAGGGATGTCCTTATCTCGTCTTACCTTGTCACTGTATTCCCCCATTTTCTCCACTTATGGTGAGGGTCTTAAAAGAGAGAACCCAGATGTAATGTCATGTCTCTGTTTCCTTCTGGCTCTCCTTTTTAGTTACAGTATGCTGTCATAGTTAGTCCTGCCGGAATCCCTGCTTGCACTCTGCATGATATATACATTCACTTTATACATTGTTTGACTGTGACCATACCTAACTTTTATCTCTCCTTCTCTTCTGCTCTCTCCTCTTCGCTCTCTTCTCCTCTCTCTCTCTCCCTGTCCCTCTGTCGTGCTATACATGTCGCTCCTGAGCTGCCAGTGATCCAGACCTCCTCTGCCCTCTGGAGCTGTCTGACTCGTCCTGGTGTCCTGCTTCTGGTTGGATATCTCATCGCATGGGATGCGTGTGGTGACTGGGAGGGGGGGATGGGTGGGGGTTCCACATTCCCGCGAAGACGGTCCTGTCCTCGGCTGATGCAGACAGTTGTTCTCTGAGGACTTGTGACTTCAGTCGCTCGATAGTTCAGGACTGGAGTTTCCTATAGTCTACCTGAGCTAAACACATCTCCTGTTATACTGAACTTCCAGTCTCACATGGTATGATGCAGATCAATCCATGCTATCCATTTCACCCAGATGAGGATGGGTTCCCTGTTGAGTCTGGTTCCTCACAAGTTTTCTTCCTATTACCATCTCAAGGAGTTTTTCCTTGCCACTGTTGCCGACGTCCTCAGCTTGCTTATCAGGGACAATCTTATCATTTTGATTCATACACATTGACATTTCATACACTCACTTTCACTCACTCATCTTCTATACCGCTTTATCCTGTATTCAGGGTCGTGGGGACCTGGAGCCTATCCCAGGAGGATTAGGACACAAGGCAGGATACACCCTGGAGAGGGTGCCAATCCATCGCAGGGCACACACACATACACTCACACACACTACAGGCAATTTGGGAACGCCGATTAGCCTAACCTGCATATCTTTGGACTGTGGGAGGAAACCCGAGTACCCGAAGGAAACCCACCAAGCACGGGGAGAACATGCAAACTCCATGCACGCAGAGACGAACCCGGACCCTGGAGGTGCAAGGCGACAGTGCTAACCACTACACATTTCATACAAACTTAAATAATTCTTTTGATTGTGTAAAGCTGCTTTGCGACGATGTCAATTGTTAAAAGCACTATACAAATAGAATTTAATTGAAATGTAATTAATGGAATATTTAATAAATAATTTTGTACATCTCTCCTGATAGATACATTTTCAAAGTTAGAACCTGTATGTACTGTACTTTGTAAGCTCTATGCAGACCATAGCTTCAGAAGTCAGATGAAATGAGGTATGAAAAGATATCAATCTTCAACAGTCTACAGAAACAACTGAATTTTAGTCCAGGTTAATCAGAATCACTAAACCTATGACAGGTATTAATTAATCTTAATTATTTTTAAACACAGGTTTAAATGCGATTGATTGGTTAATACTGAGCACAGTAACATTTTGCATTATGAAAAACTGTACAATCAGATTATTGAATGCATTCTTCCCTACAAGATTTTTATTTGTTTTTTTTTATTTACATATCGTTGATGGCCATTAAAAATGGAAAATTTGGGGTTCTTATTTTCCATTTTAATAGGAGCGTAATGACTTTTCATATACAGTGTAGTGATTTTTAATAGCAAGCCAGATTTTTTTTAAATGTTGCTAACATTTTAATTATCTAGCTAGCTAATGATGGATAGCTATGTCACTTCTTCATGAGGCAGTGCCTACAGTATAATGGACATGTTTAGCTGCAAACTTTTTTCAACTAATGAGAACTAATGAGTTCACAGCATCTTCCTGGGCAGCAGCTTAGCCTTCAGGCCCATGAACACATCCATGATCATCAGTGTCGTAAAAATGCCTAAAAATAAAGTAAGATACAATTATCACTCTCTTGCTGTTATAAAGGGCGTCAAATTACCTAACATGACATGGGCATAATGTTTAGCACTGTTGCCTTTCAACTGCAGGGTTGGGTGCTCAAATGTGCATCTGTTGTGTCTTTATTTAGTTTTCTCCCCATGCTTGGTGGGTTTCCTGTAGGTACCCTGGTATCCCTCCTAAAGTCAAAAGACATTAGCCTAGGATAATTGGTGCTCCAACATGCCTGTTGGACACGCACATTGCACATGTGTAACCAGGGTATAGTTAGTCATCAAAGAGGGAGAGCTGTGTTTATTATTATTCAATGGAATTGTGAGATAATAATTATGTGTGTTCTGGCATTAGTACAGAATTGCGATTGTGTCCTATTTGTAGTGTGGGTTTTACATACTGGGAATTTTGTTTAAGTAGTATCTTATAAATGCTGCTGAAATTGTTTGCTTTGTACCGTGTATTGATTGGAAAAATAGAGTACTTACCACCCTTATAGACTTTAAATATTACATTACACAAGCAAGAAAATCAAATAAGTAGGGACAGAAGTTCACTGTGAAGACATTGTGTCATATAGCTGGAATTCCTGTACATTTACTATCATAAAAAAGCAGGAATTCACAATGAGATTATTCATCAAATTATTACATAATTACTTACTGTTTTTTCCACCTTCCTTGTCACTGTTATGGATATCGAGGACACTTTTTTACTATCACTTTTTAATGCTTATTCTGCTTTTGAGTTTCCAAGTAAGCAAAGAACAAAAGCATTTGCCCAGGTAATAAGTGCGAGTATGTTATAGATTTTGTGTAAAAGCACTTCTTCATTTGAAATGAAATACTTATTTAAACACTTATGCTAAATATCCAAGCTAGAATATCATACATTTTCATAATCACAGTTAAAATTCCTAATTGTAGTTTTCATAATAAAAAAAAGACAAAAACCGGGCCATTTTTCATGCAGTTATTATTGGAATCACCACAGACATTCAAACCATACAGCACAACACAGTTGATTTTTACAAATAGTAAAAAGACCTATTTTTTTTTTGAAGGAGACAAAAAATTAAATTGCCTGCTATACATATTTAAATGTTGTAATCAGTTTCATAAAGATAACGTATCTGATAGCAATATTTCTATGTGTGCAAATCTTTCATAAAAAATGCTTTCACCTATCTATTATTATTAAATTAAAAAAGTACATACGTAGAAAGCTACCTAAGTATATATATACTATATATATACCAAATTCATTTAAGAGAAATCAATAATTATTGAAATAGAGCAAACAAAGAAGAAATCAGAACATTTTCCATGACAATCCATGGTTCTTTGCTCAGTGATCAGCTTCACAATTATGATCAAATTCTTTTGCTTAAAAAAAAAATTAATACCTCATAGGGACCACAAAATACCGCATTAATACTGCAATTTACACATCATATCCAGCTTTAGCTGCTGTAATGCCAGTTGCTCATGTTGGCTGTGCTTTCCCTTGTAAACATGCACAGCTCTGGCTCTCCCTCCATGCTGGGGTTTTGCACGGGGCACATGGAGAACCAGGTGAGGTTGAAGAGTCACCGCACGCCTGCCCCTCAGGCCTCACTAAAAGGTTTACGTTCTTAACATCAATGTGTGTGGGTCCCAGATGGAGCAGGCATGCCCAATGCCAGCCATCACTGCTTACAGGATGGCACAGAAGAACTTCTTCTCCCTGAAAGGATTCTCAGAAGCAGGCACGGGTGACAGCAGAGGGTCCTCCTTAGCGTGGGCTTCGCAGTATGACATCAGGTCTGCAGCCGCTTTAGACACCTGCCAATGAGAAATGTATAAACTTGTATTTCTGAATAATACATAAGGTAGCGTGTTTTTTCAATACACTATTTTTTTCTCACCTTTATACGATCAATGTTAGCTTCCATCTTGAGCTGTTCCACCAGTTTGCGTGCCTGGGCGATGCTGGCAGTGTTGTTGCTAGCCATGAGTCTGGACTGGGAGGCTTAAACACGAACACTACTGCACAAGGGTAAACACCGATATTAATTATGTTTGTACACTGATTCATGTGCCACAAAATCACATGGTTGGACATTTCCTTTTAATACCAGTGCGTCACTGTGTATAACTGCCTTCCATGCTGCCTAGCAACACCATGAGATAGGAACTGCTGATTTGACTGCCTTCGTGCTAATTTTTTTTTCTTGACGCAGAAGGAAAGAAACAAATATCACTAATATATCATGCATCATAAATCACAAGTTAATTAAGTACTCCTTTTTAGTTGAAAGAAGCTATTGCTACAAATGCAGTTGTTATTTGTAGTTGGCTCCTGTTTGCCTTCACCCATTTTGCCCTCCTCCTTTGACCCCTTAAATCTACAGGAAATTTTCTTTTACATGATGTGCAATAACTGGTACTGTAGTTTGCCCTGCATTTTATGCAATTCATGATTAACCCATTATTAAACCCAGAATGACAGCCATTTTGGAGATGCTATAACGGCACTGAGTGGCATTGTGCTCAGCGTTACTGGGATTGGCTCTGGATCCTCCAGATTGGCATGTCTTTAATGATTTGTTGGGCCATACATCATCATTTAATTCGGGTCCATTTACGTGCCATCTGGCACATCAGGCAGAGGGTACTCCCCATCATGGAAGTATATCCAGCGTTTCTGTGGCAGTACACCTGATTGTATCTGACCATTTGGGGTAAAGAACCTTGTTCAAGGTTCCAACAGTAGCAGCCCGGCGGCATCAGGGCTCGAAGCGGGACATCCTGATCATAGTCCAACACCTTAACCCTGCCCCGTAGGGTCATACAGCCAGTGTAAAAGTTGTGTGTGTATCTAATATATAATCTTTGTAAGAAAATTGTACCTTGGATTTTTTCTTCCTCAGTCTTTTCAGCTCACTACCCCCTTAAATATCACTACTCAAGGTCCAGTCTTGTGTTCCTCTGTTCAGACTTTGGCCTATAGGAAAGAAGTCAGACACAGAAGATCATTATATATATATATATATATATATATATATATATATAGAGAGAGAGAGAGAGAGAGATTTAAACACACACACACACTTATCAAAAGACAATTCTTTCAGCAGTGTAGATTCCTAGGTTAGCTCTACTGGGCGTCAGTCTCACAGACTGATCTCTGCATGATATTTCCCAGTTATTAATGTGAAATGGTAGGGTGTGTGTGCATGTGTATATGTGTGTGTATGTGTGTGTGTGTGTGTGTGTGTGTGTCATTGTTGTGCAATATTGCCACATGGACAACAACGACATGCTGTGTCAGAGGGTGGGAGTGTGCATTTAGGCTTGGTGTTGTTTGTTCCTCTACATGGATGTTGGTAGCATGCTGTGACACACCTGTCAGGACTGTGAGCTCAAAGGGTGTGTGGTGTATTAGAGTTTTTAATCTCAGTAGGCCCATCTGCAGAAAGGTTAGCCACAAAGGCCTACTAATGAGACAGAGCAACAGGGGGCGCCAATGTGTCAGCTGTCAGTGACCCCAGTCTCACTAATGAGTCAAGCTCAGCCTGCTGGCTTAAATATATCCAGAAAAAAAAACAAAAAAAAAAAATGAAATAAAAAAAAAGAGGCAGAGAAAGGAAGATGGAGGAAGTAACCAAGCAGTCCTTGATTACACTGTTCTATTGTTTTCTTTACAGTAATGCCTCCATGCCTCTATAATTTGTCTAAGCGCAAGTGTACGATCTGCTGTGTCTCTAGTTAAACACATCCTGACACAGCTTAACTTCATCAAGGAATATCAGTTTACTGTATTGCAGTATGCCGTACTAATAAACTTTTTAATGAAGTGAGTCTCCTACTGTCTATACAATTATTTATAATGTTCTCTTTCTTAGCAGATTGCATCCAATCACATTTCCTGGACTTATCGCATTATTGCACTGAACTCACTGTCATTTTCAAATCCACGGTTAACAGTGTTATTGTGGCAAGCAGGAAGCAGAGCCCTACTGGGAATTCAACCTAAAATGGTATGTGTACTCTCCAGAATAGCTCAAATCTAAATTGACCAACTGCTGCTGGTCTCATTTTCATCCAAGCTCAGAGCTAAAAGAGAAGTAAACCTTTTCACAACCATTCGCCTCTGTTAAACATGACAAGGCGGTGGTTAGGACAATTTTAGGCGATGTTTTCATTAGTGCCCTTCATTAAGACTTAGGGAAAAAAAATGTCACACTGAAACCAGTAACCCCTCTTTTGCGAACATCAGTTGCTAGGCAACATAGATGGCAAAGCATCTAGGAGAGGTGAAATGTTCCACTCTGAAATCAACACGGAGGCTAGACCCAGGCCAAGCACACAGGAATCTGCGTTTAAGTAGCTGAGAGCGGAAGTCAGAACCAGCACAGTCTTGCTAAATCAAAACGAAATCAGTGTATAGAAACTAAGAATATCAGCATACATCGGGGACAGTGAACCTTTGGATGTCAGTTCCTGTTTGTTCTCACATCACACTGCTCACTGTTTTACCTTATAGGGGATCAGAGAGTGAGAGAGAGAGAGAGAGAGAGAAGTGAACTGGGTATGTCAACCTAAGAGTTTGGCCAGACTCAATAATATGCAAACTGTGGTATGTGAGGTGAGAGGTGCAGGAAGTGGGAGCATTCCTGTGTAATATCCTAAAGGTGTAGATTTCTGTGCGGTGAATCTGTATTCTATCGGTGTCTCCCCGAGGAAATGGTTAATAACAGAGGATGTATTGAGTGGGGGAGAGCATTGTGGATGATTTTGTTTAATCTGAACTCCTGGAAAGGGGACCATATGCCCACTCTTTACTTAGCTCCATCTCCTACGGATACACAGGAAGGAAGCTTAGTCTTTTAGCACCATTTCAACATTATGCAATATAAACTGTAGAGCTGTGTTCGTAAAAAAAATAATAATAAAAAAAAGACAATGGAAAATCTTTCTCTGGTGAGAATTAATGAAAGCAAATATACTCAGAATCAGCCACTAATTACTTATCTCTAGCTACTGTAACTCAGATGTAAAGCCTCTTTAGAAGGTAAGAAACAGCTCTGTAGAAGATGCTGGTTAAAGTACTGCTTTGGTTATACATCATAAGATCATAATCTTTAGTAGAGCACACAAACCAAAAAGTTTCATTGGTGTGACTGCTGCGAGTAGCCAAGTTGTGGGTACTTGTAGAAAAGAATAAGCATATGTACAGTATATTGGGACATATCACAACCTCTCTTCCTCTTTTAAATCGGGGCTCTGTCTTTCACTCACATCTTAACCATGATCTTTCTCTTCCCTATTTCTACAGTCTGCCAGTGGTGTGATACCATTGTTTTTTCTCTTTTATTTACCTTATCTACTTCAGCTACTGTAGAAAAAGAAATAAACTCATGAGTTAATGTTTCATCGATATCATAGAAACATAAGACTTGTTTTTATGCACAAATTGATGAATGAAAAGTACAGTTTAATCTGAAATTGATGAGTTTAAATAAGTTTTAATGTAGTGACTAAAAGAGCCCTATGATATGATTTATAACAGACATCATGTAATTCTGGCCACTCCTATCAGGAGATATACAGTAAATTCTAAGCGAAATGTAATATAGCACTGTGTCATTCACTTTGCAGAAACAACCTCTGGGCAGAGGAAACTTTTTTGGGATATTAAAATGTCTGCTTTAAAAGATTATAGTACCCTTCTGGGGTCATACTGTTCCATGTAGAAACTGCTTCAAAATGTAAAACCTTGGACCATTCAAAAAATGTGGTCTAATTAATGAGGACTGAATATGGTCTTGTTAGACATTACAGAAAGCGTGAGAGCAGTGTTATTCTTTCCAGAGAGGCTTAATTAAATCCAGTCTTGAAGAAAAGTGCACTGTGCTGCTTAAGAAACTGTTTTATGTTTGAAATAAAAAATGTTGTTTATTGAGCTTATTGTTTGAATACATGTGTCTAAACACAACCTGTTTAGATATTTATGATCAGACCATTTTAAAACAAGGTGCCAAAATGAGAAAAGGGAAATATAAAATTTTTATGGATTTTTCTTTCAGATTTTTATTATAATACTTTTGTAGAAGTATAAAAAAATAAAATAAAACTAGGCAGCAAGTCTTGTAATGGTTAGCATTGCCGCTTTGCACTTCGAGGGTCTGAGTTCGATTCCCTTCTCCGTGTGCAGATTAGGCTAATTGCCATTCCCAAATTGCCCGCAGTGTGTGAATGAGTGTGTGTATGTGTGTGTGCCCTGAGATGGATTGGCACCCTGTCCAGGGTGTACCCCGCCTCATCTCTCCCTAGTCTCCGCGACCCTGAGTACAGGATAAAGCGGTATAGAAGATGAGGGAGTAATACAACTGAAGAATGTTAAATATTTAAGCTTTCGTTGTTGTCGGTCCCACTCTGAAAAAAATGGAAAGAAAGTTACCCTTCCAGAACACCATTAGGGAATCTCATGCTCCCACATTTATAAATTGCTTTTCCCCACATAATTTACTCTTCCTTTATCAATAGTTGTTTTGATGGCAGTTTGATTACAACATAATCTGATGCACTGCTATACAGTAATATCCTACATTCTAATAAACCAAATATGGGTTCATAGCTTCCAGAAAGGGTCTTGCAATCTTTTTAAAAAAAAGTTTTTTTCTAAACATGTCCTTTGAAAGCAAAGTGCAATCCTTTCATACAGAATATCAATTGTATGGAATAAAACACTAAGGTTATGCTATTATAGGAATATAATCTACAATGCAATGCAATGTTGAGTTTCCACCCCAAAGTTTCCTGGAGTATTTTATTCCTCTTACAACTCAGCAATTTGTCAAATTAATAAAGGACAAAATGTAATAGGCATGTTTATTGTTTCAGAAAAAGTCAGCAGTAAGATGTTATGTACTACTAGTCTATTACAACTTTTAATAGACTACTTTTAATAACTTTTTGACTGACTTGTGCATATAAATATATGAAATTATGTATATAGCACAAACTATTGAGTTTCTAACTATATAGAACTAACTATTTTCAACTATCAGTAATCCAATCATCCAATCATCCAATGCCAGCATACATTATGTAAGCGACCACTTTTTAGACAAAAAAAAACAAAATGGAAGCATGCAAAAAAGAAGCAGGTGCAACAGTCAAAGTCCTCAAAAACTGTGTGTGGTTCTGCAGGATGCTCTGTAAAACTTAGTAACTAATTTCCTTATAAAACTGCACAAACTGTACCTGACACTAAAAGCATCCTCAAAGCATTGTCACACAAAATACTGACGTTGTTTCATTGATTATGGTTTACTAGCCTTCATAGTTTTTGAAGAATTTAACAGCACTGTGATATAGGTGCAAAATAAAGCCCTTTCCTCCAGGAACTTAGAGTCATGTACACACTCCAGAGAAACCAACCCTTGAACACAAGTCTGTTATTTCCTGGGGTGAGTGACTCAGCTGTTAGATAGCCCATTTGTTCCTCATCACCATGGCCTCTGTTAGAGAGTGTGCATAGTTCCCTAAAGGTTAGCTTATACCAAAGAGTTTCACATACTTCAGTTCATTAACACTGTGGTTTTGTGCAGTCCTGTGCATCTTAGTTCTTTTTATTTTTTACCAAGAGATAGATTGAAATGTATACTACAATAGTTTTTGTTTTTGTGTGTGTGTGTGTGTGTGTGTGTGTGTGTTTGTGTGTGGCCTTTCACAAATATAATTTATCTCCTTCATATATGTATTTATCCATATTGAAATAAGATTGTCCTGATAAAAAAGGAGGATGTAGAAGCATCTTTGACACATCAAGGTTTGGTGGATGACCAGTATCCAGAACTAATTGCCTAAAAAGAACGTAAAGTAAACTATGAGGGTTTTGTTATAATAGTTTGTCCATCCCAAGGTTTTTCTATTTGGTCTATCCTATACAAAGTTTTCTACTATCATGTTATTGTATTATTTTGTTAAATGATTAACATATAACAAGCCAACTTTCTGTATTCCAAAAACAGGAAGTTCAAGAGATCCACCTAACTGAAAACTTGCAAACCTCTGTTCAGCATTTCTTGTAACTTTCTGTTTTCATCATAAACAACAAACTGGAAAAGAAAAAATCAACAGTCAACAAATTATAAAAGTAGAGAACTATGCATGGGCTCACAAGGTACTGTATGCGCAAAACAAGGCATAAGACCGGTGCATTGATTATTTTTGAAATGTTCATGACCATCAGTGCAGATGGTATAAGCGGTGCAAATGTAAAGAAGAGAAGGGTTTGAGCGAATAAATAATTAGAAAATGGCTAAGAATGCTAATGTGATAGATAATCAAATCAGTAAAAAGTTTGATTTAGTCGAAATAGTCTCTATATATTTTTTTACCGGTAACAATGACTGAGCACATCAAACAAATAATTTTCTGGTACTGTTTTTGCCATGGTGACATGCTGGCAGTTAGTGTTGTCTGTGTGCAACTCCAGTGTTTGAGGTTTGATGTTCTCGTGCTTGGTGGTTTTCCTTTGGCTACTCCAGTTTCCTCCTTTAGTCTAAAGATATATGTTGTAGCTTTAATGCTGTTTCCAAATTTCCCTTAGTACAAAGGAATGTTCAAGTCAAACTGGGTCTTTCTGATGAATAAAGGTGTAAAACCAATTGACATTTACAGAAGACTTTAAGCAATGTACGATGATGAGACTCTTGAAAAACATTTCAATTATATGAACATTTAAAAGAAGGCCGTATGTTCATGAATGATGATCCCCGGCTCGGAGTCCACTACAGTCATTCCCGTGAACATTTAGCAAGTGGGATGTCTGACCATTGAGAATCTATGGATAACTTGTGGAAGATTTGCAACTGTCTGTGGAAACTGTACACACAATTATTCACAAGCACAACATGCACCTTACAGGAACTCAGCTGGAAGTTATTGACACATCCTGACCTCGCTGTATGACATTTCCACGTTTGGGCACTTATAGGAGGTCATGCAAGGCCAGTGTGTCAAAGAGGTAGTCCGATCATGTATCCGGCAAACAGAGAAAACTTTCTATGCTAGATTATGTGCGTTAGTGTATCAGAGGATTATATAGAGATATAAAGGTGTTTTTTTTTTCTCCCATAACTGTGTTCTGTTATTCTGTACAACCAAACATCTTGGTTTGATGTGAACACCCCTCGTGAATGAATGATGGGGTGTGAGCTTGTGCCCTGTCTTGGGTTTGCACACACACTTGGGATAGACTCCAGTCCTCCGTTGACCCTACACAGGATAAGCAGTATGGTTTTTGCTTTGAATAGATTTCATGTCGATATTTACTGGTAGTGTAATAAATATGTAATAGTAGTAGAAGAAGGAGAGAATGATACAGAAAATGACACACCATCCACGTCAGCACAGATCATAAATTTATGACCACAAAAAGACCAATGTGTGCAAAAGCAAAAAAATAAATGTCTGTTTTGGCCAACCAAATAGGAACAGGCCATTATTATCCAGTAAATTGTAGTTGTATTGGCACAAAAAAGTGAGTCATGTGTGCTTTGTCAGCTCCCATTAAATAGAAGATTAAATATTACACATAAAAAGACATCATTAAAATATTAGTAATATTAGAAGAGGAGATTTTTAATCATAGTCTTCTGCCTCTTTCACCACAGGTCACCCAGTGGTTACTTACAATTATGTCTCCAGTTACATTTACAGTGGCTGACAGTGGGGATTGTGAAAGTACATCAGCTTTTCCATGTCCTCTGTACTTCTGGAGCTACATCAGCCATGTCCATTTGGTTCTATTACAATAAGTCATTTTGGTTTTTATTAATTGGCATAGGTTGTTTAAAGTGCAGATTTTGCTTGAGTAACTCTTGCTCTTTATATTCGGCATCACAAATGATGCATTTGGACCATCATTGAACTCAACTCTAGAATCTTCTTGAAAAAACATTCTGGTGTGCACTGTTGTGTCCGTTTTTCACTCTGTGGTTTGTTTTCAGTGCTGGTTTTCCCTTATTTAAAATTCTTCATCCTTCTGTGGACATTGCTCTCAATGGTGCTATCTCCATAAACATTCTATAACCTTCTGTGGATGTCGGACAGCCTGCACCCCTCCTTTATCAAGAACTCAATGATGGAACAACATGAAGAGGAGTTAGAATAGAGCAAGAGTTACTCTACCAATAGGTGCACTTTGAACAGTTAATTTAAAAAAGTGTGCCTATTTTGCAATACCTTTGGTACAACCCTTGTATATCAATACCAAATATTGTGGAGCAGCATATGCAAGACGTATGACTTAAGGTTAGTCTGCTTGCATGTTTCTCATAAACACACCGCTCAAATGGACTGTGAAATTTTTATTCTGAGTATAAAGCGCTTAATACATGCAATCCCGCCTGACCTGGTTTTAGCTTACAGCTGCGAATGAAGAACATACAGCAACAGGTCACACCACTGTTTCACAGCCAGTCCATCCTTGAGGATTAAGAGATCAATCTAGACCACATTTAAAACCTTCAATGCTAAAACAAGCTTGGTCACATCATCATGCTTAGGTTGTGATTTGAAGGTTGCTGCCATATGTAGTTGATTAACATATCATCTGAAAAACATATGCAACACAAAATACAATGGCAAGAATTACATTCTTATATTATTTATCTCTTACTGTTTGTATGTTGACCACAATTATAATTTGCACATGGCTTACCATAAAACGTGATGAGACAAATTGCAGGTCTTTCACCTGAATTAGGGCTTGAAAAGGCTTTAATGATACCAGTTCCAGAGAACACTTTGTTTCCAGGGAAACAGGAGCAAGTGTCTGAGTGTGTGCATGTGTGTGTGAGTGAAAGAGAGGGAGGGTTTGTGTGTTTCTGTGTGTGTGTGTGTGTGTGTGTGTGTGTGTGTGTGTGTGTGTGTGTAGCTGGTATAAACATGGTTTCCTTCAAAATGGACCACGCTGCCAAGAACTCCCAAGACTCCTGGGAGGTTAATAATATTCCAAACATTTAAAGTTATAAACTCTGCACATTCTACAAAAGTAGAATCCATTCGCACACACACACATTAGCTGTTTTTAACAGTGCAGTTGAGGAACCTTCAACACCAACAAAAATATAATTCAGTTTAAAGACAAATGTTAGACTTGGCTTTTCCTGGATGCTGATATCAGGTTGCGATTGGTTTTCATTACCTCTATGAATCATTGAAATGCATTCTATTAACTTTCTTTAGAAATATATTTATTCCTGGCAGCAGATCGTTAGATCTTTTATCTCTGTCGACTCCCCATTAGTGGTCAGCTTTGAATATGCAGCAGAATGTATTACTTGTAAGCCAATTATTTCACAATTGCAATAAGGATTTGACAGAAAGCTGCATATTACATGAACAAATCACTATTTCAATTAACCACATATTTTAGAGTTTCTATAGGTATGTGGGAAATCACAGCATTTGGATGATGCAATAAATTTGAACTATTTTAGTATATTTTAATAATATATGTTAATTTAACCATGCTAAATTATTAGTTAAACATCCAGGGCACAGCAGGCCGTGCCTTGCATTCCTTTTCTCCTGTAACTATGTAAATTTTCTATTACCCCTTCTGCTACTAAATAATGCCTAACAGATGCGTTATGTGATTGGAGCTTAAGAACTAGAACGATGAGTTTAATATATTGCAAGGTGTATGTAGTGATCACGAAACATAGGGCAACATGACTCCACCCATGTCATGACACAGTTTAAAATGAACTATACAGATAACATGCACAGTATATTAGAGAGGTTACACTATTCCCCATTCTACAATCAGAGGCATGTGGCTAATAGTCTATTGTGAGAAGGAGCACACCATGTTATGTTGTGTGTGTGTGTGTGTGTGTTTGTGTGCACACGCAGTGTGATTATCTGGGGCCCAGGGTGGACGAAAGCTGCTAAGTCATTCCACCTCTCTGATGACTGGTTTGACATTTTACAAGGCTTAATCATAATGATAATCATGTTTTTTCCCTAAGCATCGAGGGGAAGGCATGGGAGGAAAAACATTATATCATTTGTCTTATTTCTTTTTAAGTGCCTGTGTTGGCGTGAGACTGATATAAATGCATTTTCCAGTGAAAAATGATAAAAACTTTTTTTAAAGAAAATATCACCCTAAAACAACACATACATCTCTCTCTCCTCTCTTAACTCTTACACACATTTATCTTTCATTCTAATCAATTCATTTTCCCATTCTTTCTTTTTAAACATTAGTGTTATAACATATTTTAAACAAAAATACCACACACACACACACACATATATATATATATATATATATATATACCATGAGGTTTCAAAACATTTGCCCAAATATAGTTAGACAAGAATGCACGTATACCGCACCGCCTGAAAGTAATGAGACGCTCACTGTTACATAACATGGCACGTAGTTGTGGTAAGCACAGAAGAAACAATATGGCAAGCGCCAGGGGGCCAAATAAGAGCTCATCTTATGTATTATGATTTCCGGATCACTGTGATCTATGTTACTTCACTATATAATGTGTTATGCGCTCCATTCAGCGAAATGAATGATGAGATGAATTGCTGTACAGCTTACAGCACTACATCATCAACCTCCCTTTATACACCTAAACACCTCATAATAATTGTCTTACAAGAAAGCAAAACTGTTTGACCATTATGAGAATTCGCCAGGGACTCCTTGGGGATTCCTCACAAATCGGCTACTTTTTCCTCCCTCTGCCATCATTCTTTCTCCAGTATCTTCTTTATCCCCTCCCCCATTTTTTCATGAATCCTTTTTTTTCTAACACAAAGGAAGTACAAACATATCCTTAAAGCATTTTCTAACAAGTTCCGTTCTACAGATGGCACACTGTAGAAATGAATTCTTCTCGTATTCTTTATTTAATAATAAGCTATCAAGCCCTTCGGGGAGTCTTCTTCTGTCGGTGTTAATGATGATGTACAGTGACACACATGCAATAGCTATGGATGAGTGGTGTTTCCACACACCACCACCCTGATAGAACATTCTACACATAGCCACACACTCACACACAAAGGCATTGTTCACAAACTAGCATTAATCAAATACACATGTACATTGAGCTAAAATCACACTGTGGAGGAAATGCCAGTCGATTTTGTTGGATTATGCTGTAACGCCCACCTCTCATAGAGAGATAGATCTCCCTTTCAGTCTTGAATGTACAAGTACACATCTGCAGCTTCTTCATTTCCCACAGTGAGCTGATGAAAAAGTCTACGGCTTACCTTCTCAGAGAGATTGTGTTTCGGTTTAGCTCTTCTCGGAGACTCCGATATTGCAAAGGACGGAGTAGTAGTGGCCAAAGGTTCTCTCTCTCGCACTGTCCCTCTTCCTCACACTTTTGCAACACACACACATAAACACGCAAACACACACTGTCTGCTACACCACTCTGGCTGACAGCCCTTCTCATGCTCCGCCCTACAGCTAGTGGAATCACTCAGGAAGCCAACTCAAGCCCACTTCCCCCTCTCTCAGGGAACACACTTACACTTAGCCAGACATTGTCCAAAAGAAAATACAATGGCTCATACCTGCCCTCCTCCTACAAATACTTCATCCTATGGTCACAATGTTGAGTTCATGCCCCTTTGTTTTGTTCTGCCAGGCAGGTTTTATATTTGTACACTTGAGACACTAATTCCAAGTTATGTGATGTGGTGCAGATCTTTCCAGTTAAATTGCTCCTCTATACAACCTCTGCCTTTCACAAAATGCAAAGGGGAGCCAATCCTGTGCTGTGTGGTTCTGGTACAGTGTTGAGAGCAAGAAAAGATAAATGTGCACAACTGCCCCTCCCCCATTGAGCGTGACTGACAGAGAGAGAGAGAGAGAGAAAGAGAGAAATTTACCATTTTTCTTGATAGACTCATTCTTTTTTTGGGGGGATTTTTACATGAACATAATTAATCCAAATCCAAACGCCTTTAATCTTCACATTGACATTATTATGGCTGCAGATTATTAAAAAAAAATAATCCAGGTGGCACCCACAGATACATACAAAGGTACCAGACAAGTGTTATAGTTATTGGATTATAAAATGTGTAAGAAAATGACAAATGGAAAAGCATGCATTCCAAATATTTGCCCAGAAAAACTGATGAATTGGATGAATGATTCAAGTGTAGCATGAATGGATGGATGGATGGATGGATGGATGGAATACTATATTTTTCATGTAAAGAATTAAATAGGAATCAAAATGGATTTAGACTGTGTTAAGTACATGTTAAGCCAAACATTTTAAACGTCATCGATGAAATGCCTTAACTTTATAACTAATATCAATATTTATTAAATCAGTTGAGAAAAACAAACCAAGACTTAGCTGCAGTGATTGTTCACTAATTCCTTGCTATATAAATAGACTTGTACACTCCCACATCTATTATTGACATCACAAAGCCCTTAAGCAGACTATGATTAACATGTTTTTTAATTATTTATTTACTTTTATTTATTTTATTTTATTTCTTTTTTTTATTTACACAACAGCATGCACACGCAGATGCATTAGCTTGCAAGGTTTTTTTTGCTTCTATATGGCTTTTATCTTCGTTGTTCCAATTTTTATTAAAATAACACACCAAATATCAGCCAATAAGCAAAAAAAATTTCCAATATGAAAAAATGGCAAGCCAGTATGGGGGTGCTCTTTAGATTTAATAGTTATGTTGTTGGTGGTTGTGGTGTTAATTCATGTGGCCTGATTAATGATCCTGCATGAAACATAAGCAGACGAGAACAGAGACCAAAGAAATTAGGGTAGAAGAAGGAAAAAGTGGGTGGGGGAGGGAAAAAGAAGGAGCAAAAGCAGGAGGAGGGCAGTATGACGAAGACAGCTGATGAAATGGATTTCCCCTCTAGTCGCCATGGCAACAGTAGTGGTAGATGAACGATTTCCTGTACAGCTGGGTAGCAGTAAGCAATAGACTTACAAGAAGCACCTGTTCTTATTTGAAACAAAATCTTGGTGCACAAAATGATATTAATATTGTCTAATCTAATATTTCTTCCCCTCACATGTTAGCTAATTTTTTTTTAATCACCAAATGAACAATCAGACAATTACCCAACACAGCTCTTTCCCATGTTTCCATTCCTCAATGTCTTTTAAGAGAGGCAGACACACAGACAAAGGAACCAGCAGCCTCTTACACCATTAACCAAATTACAGTAACACATTACTGTAACAAGTAATATTGCAAAAAAGTGCAATATTTCTGAAATCCTATTTGATGACCACACCCTTTAACAAATATGATATTACTAAAATATGATCTTGCAGAAATATAATAGTGGATATACTGAATATGTGCACACTGACAGCACTAACATTGTGATAAGATTGTGTAGGTCCCCCCTTATGTCACCAAAACTGTGATGAACTGTTTTGACACCTTTCTATCAGAACCAGATAAATCTTTTCAGCAAGGTACTGTAGCTCTTCTATTGAATTTTGAATAGCCTTTACTCCTTTACTAAGGTGAGTCTTAGCCACCCATGATGGTTTTGCTGGTTGACCTTTTTTTTTTCCTTCCTAGGACCACTTTTGGAAGGTCTTGACAACAGCAGACTGGGAATGGGAAAGAGCTTGTAGATTTGCTCTGATCCAGTCATCTAGCCATCACAATTTGTCCCTTATCAAATCCTTATGTTTGCCCATTTTTTACTGCTTGTAACAGATCAAATTGAGGATAAAGGTTCACTTGCTGGCTAATATATCCCACACACTCTCGTGGGTACCATAGTAACAAGATATTGTTACTGTAACTACTGTGATAAGATTCATGGTTTTTGGTGGCAAAAGTGGGGACCTACTGAATCTTATGTGTGTGGTCATAATGTTATGGTTGATATACACTATATGTGTATATATATGTTATGGTTTTGATACACTACCGTTCAAAAGTTTGGGGTCACTTTCTAACTCCATGATGGTTCCTGATTTTTATTTCTTTCTACATTGT
>JAQMYJ010000039.1:21523123-21540654 GCA_030014305.1 Clarias laeviceps
TTTTATTATAGTCTGTTTATCCCAAAAGTTTGCAGCATTCCACCATGCTAAGTGGTGATTAAGTGGGTCTGTGTTGTTTTGGCGTTATTTGCATAAACACTTATGGCGTGATTTTAAACAATTATAAAACTAAACCTCATCTAGTGCGTTTGTTGTAATCCAACACGTGTGTGTACAGCCGGTCGGTAACATGACTTTGTGTGAGTACTAAATGTTTCCCTGTGTCTTTAACACCTGCACTGTGTAAAGCATGAAGTAATGCTGTAGCGCGGAACATGCCAAAGTACGGCGATTTTCCTATACACGGGATAAATAGCAAACTATTTGCCCATATCTTTGGGGAAACTGCAACGCCCGGCTCAGAGCACGTGTCCTGTTACAAACCAATAAAACCTGACAGTTGGAAATCTCGCGAGATTATGGAAGCCACCCGAATTTCCTGGTGGACGGAACGTTCCATAGCGGCTTCTCTACGCCGGAACGCAGCAACATGCGGAAGTACAAGCGACGTCACACGGCTGAGGCGAACCACATGTTTTCTTTTTCACGTGTCGCTTGAACGCATGTTTTTCTTTTCTTTTTATTTGTTTCAGTAGCATGTTAACAAAAGTTAAAATACGATTAAATTAATTATATTCCTCCAAAGAATAATGAAAATGAGAAATACAAGTTTCCAGGCTATTTTTATAGGGTTTAAGCACAAATCTAAAGTAAAAACAAATGCTAAAATGCTTTGAGCATATAATGTTCTTGAAGCATTTTAATTTTAAATTAAGCTTCTTTGTATTACCTTCAGCATTCAGCTGTGGCCAGTGTTTATTGCTCAACAGTGTCACAACACTTGCAATGTGATGCATCTGAGCCCGAAACATTTAGGGAGCCACATTAACATCCATCTCTCCTCAGAGTATTATTCACATGAAGATAATAACTGAAGACCACACAGGTTTTATAAAGCACTGGCATATACAAAACGACATTAAATCAGAAATGGTATTCCATTTACATTTGGTGACCATTTTATAGCATCTCGTGGATAATGTATGCATGTACATGGATAACTACATGTGCGTATTCTACATTGGGCATAAAGTTTACAGTTAATAATTTTACAGTTGATTATTTGGTGGTGTTGATATTCTGTATTTTTATGTTCAGAACAAAGATTAGCAACTGAAATGTAAAACAAAATGTCAGTATTTTTCCTCTAATAATGGCACAGGCAGCAAATAAGTCACTCGTGATGTATTTACTGCATCCTTTTAAATTTCTCCTACTATGTTTTGTTTTTTTCTTTACAGTCAGAAAGACTACATGAAGGTCTGTGTAGTCTGCAGCACAACGGTCTAGACACTGGAGATGCACTTGAAGCCTTGCATGGTTGTTTGGATCCATCCATTCTTTCAATCTTTGAAGATTGTACAAACGGAGAGGTAAATCCCTGTTTCATAATAACCTTTATTGAGTAGTTTTATTTGTGCTGTTTTATGATACGATTTATACTTTGGTAGATTTTATCCAAATGGCTTTTTATCTTCTTTTTTTTTTTTTTTTTTAGGTTGAAAGTGGTGTTGATGAAGAAAGTGAGGCAACACTGCTTACTGCTCTGACTGAAATACTTGACAGTGTAGATGATGAAAACTTGTCTCCTTTTGACACTCTACCCGACATGGAACTTTTACAAGGGCAGAAGGACCATGACTACTCACCTGTGAGTATGCAACTTTATCTTTCCTTTTTAAAGCCGGTGGTAAATATGAAACAATAAACAAAAATTATGTTCTTTTGCCTGCTCCCGTTAAGGGGATGCTGCAGCTGACCATCTGAGCCACATATTTAACCTGGCACAGGATTTACACTGAATGCCTTTCATTCCTTAACCCATCTGTCTTTGTCCATACTTAGGACTGGCACTAAGGATGCCCTGCATTCAATAGCTGGGTTGAGGGTATTGGCTAGGAATTGAACTCGATGCCCAAACAAACAAAATTATAAAAGATAATCACTGCCAAAACCTTTGTCATCTGTACTAAAAAAATAACTCTAGATTTCAACTTTTTGTTGAAATTGTCAAACAACAAATCAAAAATGTTGTGACAGTGAAATAGTCTTTTCACTGAAATAGTCTTTCTCATTTATTTATTTATGCTCCAAGTATACATATACATTCACCATAAATGCATTTAAGATTTGCATAGTTGAGTGTGGCTTCAGGTCATTATGTAATTATGTAATGTTTGGTTGCTGATTCTTCACGTTTTCTCTACGAGATGTAGACATGTCTCAAACCTGTCTTGTAATTTCACAAAATATATAAATATTATTGTACCATGGTTCAATTGTTTAAATATGTGTTTTGTATGTGTTTGGGTTCCCTGCAGAGATATGATGGTGTTGAGGATTGTGCTGCTAGTTTTTCTCAACTTGTACATGATTTGGATGTATCATCTGAATTGGACTGGTGCCATCCCATATCCCTGGAGCAGGATGGGGAGACCGTGTCTGTTACTCTCAGTGATTTGGTCAAGCACCTGCACCCATATGCCATGACATTATGTGTAGGAGGAGAGGAGCAGCTCCTGTCTGAAGGAGGAATCATTTTGGAGGTGATGGATAAAGGAGAACATGGAGAACCCATTCTTACTATCCCAGACCTGAGCTTTCCCCTCCCTCTGGATAGTTTAGAAGATGAACAAAGTGTTCCAGAATGTAACCCAGAAAAGGTGACATTTAATCATGATCACTCTGCATCAGAGGTGTCCCTGTCTAAGGTTTCAACAGTCATGGACATCACAGTGGAGGATGTGGAAGCAAAACTGCCTAGGAAAGAGTCACCTGAAAAAAGTCACTCGAAAAAGAAACAGAAAACTGAAGAACCCAAACCTGTTAAAGGAAGAGTGTTGAGAAACACATCCTCTAAAAAGGTAGTCGAGGAACCAAGTAAGGAGGTGGAAGAACAGAAGAGAAAGAAAAAGGTCACATTTGCACCTGTGCTTAGTGTAGATGAGATCAAGAAGTGTCCAGCTGAAACTTCTGAGGTGAAGACAACTGAGGTGCTGCAGGAGCTTAAGGAAGTTCCTTCCCCTACTATAACCCCCACAGCAAATCTGCCATTAAGTCAAGTCTGTACAGATGTCATGGAACCAAAATACTTGAATGTCTCTGAGGACAAAACCAACCCCGATGAATTGTCTAGTGATCAATGTAGAGAAACTGCTGTTCCTTCAGAGCAGCAGCCTGAACTCAGCCAGCCAAGTGAACCCAAGCAAAAATCACTCAGTTTACAACAGTACCGTCTTCTTCGCCAGCAGAAAAAACCGTCTCCTGTGATGAAAGTTGATGACAACCAAACTAAATGGCCTACTTTACCTGAAGCACCCAAGGAACTTCCTCCAATCCCCTGCCTGCCTGTCCCCAGCCCTAAAGACCCACGTCGTCCAGCCTCTGCTTCTGTGGAGAAAGAGTCTGTCCCTGAAATCATGCCTGCCTGGCAGCCACGAGGCCCTGGAGCACCCCCAACTCCTCAGGCATTGTTGGTTCCACCAGCGTCAATGTTGGCTGCTTCTAAAAAACCTGTGCCCTGTAAATCAGTTTCTCAAGGTCCCACAAAATCTGCAGAAAATTTTTCCACGTCCACAAGCTCCTCCACACAGCCTCAGAAACTACCTGTTCCAACAATTGTGCCAGAGAACACTATTCCTAACCAGGGATCTCGGGCTGCTAAGAAAACATCAGTTGAAAACACTCAATCACTACAAGTTTCCCCTACAGAAGCTCAGAATCTCCAGGTGTCTGAGCAGGCAACATGTTTACAAAATACCCCTTCTGTCACAGTAAGCCAGTTATCAGCCCTCGCTAAGGGTCAGGAAATCTCTCAAACTCAGGTTGTGCCTGAAATCACCACAATCACTACGAAGATTGATATCCCTGTGGCTGCTTCTGATGATCCTGATACTGCAAGCATCGCTGAGGAAACGTTGAAAGTTTCTGTACCTAAATCAGCAAAGCTCAGTCAGTCAGTCAGTTCTACCAAGCCTACTGTCAGTGTCCAGCGTCATGTTGCACCCATAGCTCTTCAGCCCTTCTCATCCGCTCCAATTCAGGCCAGAATTATGAAGCTGGCAGAGCAGATGAGGATGGCTTCTGCTGTAGTACCTAAAGTAAAGTGCCCAACTGCAGCACTTATCGAGTCCTTTACCAGTGAAATTGGTAAGCATAGTTCGAGTAAAGCAGGTCCTGACGTCTAACTTATTGTCTAACTTGGGTCTAACTTATTGTAACGGGAAATCACCATGGATTTTTTTTTTTTCCCCTGTAGGAATTGAGGCTTCTGACCTTACCAGCCTTTTGGAGCAGTTTGAAGAAACTCAGAGTAAGTCATGGTCTTTGTTATAAGGCTGTGAAACTAACAACTCCGTCACCGTTGTTTATGCTTATTGCCTTTTATAGCATGACGGATCTCGCAAATTATTATTTGATCATAAAATAACATTTATCATCATAACACCATATAACATGATCATTCTATACCTTGTCTAAACCATTGACTCTCTTTAGCCAGCACAGATATACTTTTAAGTCTTAATAAGTTCAGCAGAAGTGTCAAATATACATGTATCATAATGTGCTTGGCAAAAAACAGCTCCTATACATGCATTCTAAAAGAGGAGGTAATGTAATTGTGAGGAGGGGCTGTGGTCCTAGGAGATCCCCCTGTATAACCGAAGCAGCTGCTATGACCTCATGCTCACTGTGCTGCTGGAATTCTGCACTGTTTGCACATCCAGTTTAACTCTGTACGAGCTATCTTTTTGTCTGTGCGAATGTGCCAACACATGAGATCCACATGTATGTGCTTGCTTGCTTGCTCGCCAGGATACAGTACAATTGTCTTCTGGATCAAGAACTATATTATTCTGAAGCACATTTTACACAGTAGTTTAATGAATCTCAAGAAATAATTCCCCACCACTCCGTACATTTCATTTATTTTTAATTTCCGTCACACATGAGGGAAAGGACCACAGAGCTTGCTCTGACCCATGACATTTACCAACTTCCATTTCCTTTACAGCCAAAGGGGAGCAGAATGTGCCTGAGGTCTGTGGTAAAGCAGCTGCTGTAGGAAACTCCAGGTGAGTACGGTGCAGTTTTGGTCAGAGACGGGAGTTACCCTACAGCCCTAACGCTGCTGCCACACCAAACCTTCTCTGTTTGTGTGTGCACGGTTGCGTTTGGTTTAACCAAGAACAGCCAAAATGGCGCTGGACTACAGAAGTGGATAACATTGAACATTCAGTGCGTCCACTGAAACGGTCTACATTTTTAAGAGTGGCTTCTTGTTTAATGTCCTTGAGATTTGAACCCCATAGTGATAGCATGTCTGTTTGCAGTGTGGAGCAGCATGCAGAAACCACAGCGCTCAAAAAAGCTTGCAGTCCAGATCTGGGCAGCACAGCAGGTAAAAAAAAAAAAAAAAAAAAAAAAAAGCATCAGGGATTGAGAGAATTCTCTTCCAACAAAGTCATTTAACTTAAAAGGTTTTTTAATGTTTTAATTTCCATTGCACAAACAGAGATGTATCTGACTTTAATCTCCTCTCCCTTTTTCTTGCTATATAGGCCTTACTCCACCAGCTACACCTCCACACCAGATGTGGAAGCCCCTGGCACCAGTTGCTTTATTAGGAAAACCAAACAAGTCAGATATAGCCAAATCAACGCTGACTAAGACCATACGAATAGACCCATTGCCTTTGCCTGCAAGCAAGCTCCAGAGCAAGCCCCAGACTCTTGGAAAAGTCCAGCCTTTTTCTCTAGACCACGATTATTGTCTCCATTCAAAGGAACCTTCCCAGAATGAGCAACAATCAAGCATTATCTTAAATTCTGATAAGACACCATGTGCAAACAGCAAGGCATCTGTACAGACTGGATCTAAACTCCCTTTAAACAAGACAATTAAAGAAAGCTTTCAAGAAAATGTCAAATCTCAGCCCCTTGTATGTGTGGGTCAGACAGAGAGGGAGGCCTTGACCAGTACTCCAGGCATCGTGACTCCCGATGCTTCTCCAGATAGGCTGGCTTCTGAGGGATGTCGGGGATATTCTGAACGTTCCCCCAGCCCATGCCACCAGAAGAGAGGCCGCACGCAGAGAAAATACAGAGCACGGTTACCTAGCAGGTCTAGATCGACGTCAAGCAGCTCTGGATCCTCTGGATCACGCTCACCACCCAGAAAAAGGTTTGTTGTTTTACATCATGTGTTGGTTTAAATTATTTCTTGGAATTATGGATTCCAGCTACTCATATCACCATTGCATTCAGTATTACTTCATCTTGAGCTCAATATTTTCTCTTTGCATAGGTATAGGTCTCGCAGCACTTCCAGATCTCCTCCAAGATATCGCACCCATTCACGCTCATCATCTCCTCGCCAGCGCAGGCACTCGTATTCCAGCGCAAGCTCTGATTCTTGGAGCCGCAGCCGTTCTCGGTCCCGATCACATTCTCGGTCTCCATCTCGCAGATCTCACCACTGGGACACTCGTCGCAGGTGAGAATTGTTGCTCATTTTATGGATTTCCTCCTAAAAATGTTTCATTAGTTTCTTTGGTGGTACAATTCAAGAAAGGGAATCCTACATACAAGTTTTATTTTTATATTTATTATTTATATATATTTTTTTGTTTTTTTAATACTTCACATAAATAGCTCACATTCACTCATATTAAAATATGCAAAATGTATGAATTTTATTATTTGAAGTCAGTGTACATTTCCCCCCCCCCCCCTCTTGTAGCCCTAACCATAGAATTAACTACTGCTATGATGTTAAGCATCATAATGAAGAAATTAGAAGATGCAAGGAGAAGGCTATTGTGAGTATGACTGATTTTAACAACAGGAAGTGAATATATTTGTTACTAAACATGCAGAATCTTCATGAAGAAAATTCTTTGCTGATTTTAGGAGGAGCGTAGAGTAGTTTACGTTGGTCGCATTCATGGAAGCATGACCCGTAAGGAGCTGAGAGAGCGTTTCTCGTACTTCGGGGAGGTTGAGGAATGCACTGTACACTTTAGAGAGCATGGGTGAGTCAAAGTAGCAATTTGTATTCCTTGATGAAAAATACATGCATCAATAATAAATGACAATAATTTTGTGTATTCATGTCAATTGTCAAGAATTGTAATATTCTTTTCATTGTAGAGATAACTATGGCTTTGTCACATACTACAACAAAAAAGATGCATTTAATGCTATAGAGAATGGAAGCAAGCTTCGGCAGCCCAATGAGCTTCCTTTCGACTTGTGCTTTGGAGGCAGGAGACAGTTTTGTAGGACTAGTTATGCTGATCTAGGTGAGTGTTTATTATTTTTGCAAAACTATTATTCACACACATCATGATCATATTCACATATTATTCACACACACATCATGATCATATTCACATATTATTCACACACACATCATGATCATATTCACATATTATTCACACAGGCACTTGATCATAATTAAGGTTGGTCCTAGATTATAATTGATAGGAATAGATAAGGATAAGTTTAAAGATTTGAATCATAATGATAGCAATGAAATGGGCCATCCCCATCGTTAACTGTGAGTTTTTATAGTGTCAGCCCTTTTAAACCTTTTGTTTACATAAAATACCATCCAGTTAATGATTTTTAAGCTGAGTATATGGTAGTGTGTGAGCCTTTCAATTTCCATTAGATAATAGATTTCCAAAATTAAGCTTACATTACATAACCCTTAGGGGAAGAGAGTGAACATCTTAATTTCTGTTATTGCACAATCCTTACAAATAAGATGCTCTTTTTTTTCCCAGATTCCAATTGTGGCTTTGATCCAGCCCCAACGAAAACCAGGGTTAGTGCACTAGACTTTGACACTTTACTTAAGCAAGCTCAGAAAAACTTGAAAAGGTAACACTTGATGGGGGGAAAAGAGGAAGACTGAAATCATATCATGTATTACCTCAGTGCTATGCACAAACCGTCAAAGTGCTGCCATTTAGTTAATGTAATTTTCTTTATTTGTGTTTCTTCAAGTTTACACCTTCTATTGAAGTGAAGATTTGTATGAAAAGTAAAAGGAAAAAAATGGAATAACAAAGTATATGTCATGATTTTTTAATGAAGAATTTATTTAAAATGTTTAAACTAAAATGTTGGATGCATTTTAAGAATTACGTTGAACAGTTGACCCAATGCTGAGAGGATGGATTTACATTGCTGAAAATGTAGCTCACTCCAAATAAACCCATACAAGACCTTTGATGTGCATTATTTATTAATGTTTTTGCATTGTACTGTCAAACAGTTTGTAGTGTTTGGCTAATTAGTCCTACGAGAAATGTCAAGGGCTATGCAGCAACCACCTGATATAGTGCAGGGGGATACTGTAAATGTGAGATTTTAAATGTGATTCATTTTCATGAAGAAAGTGAGCACAAGAAAATCCACTGTGCTGCACTTTTTTCCCCATCTGATTCCATGGTCTAGCTAATAAACAAGTAATAACTCAAATCACTTCAATACAAAAGAGAAATATGCTGATGTGTACACACTACATACAACACCTGTAAAAACAAATCTGGAATTAACAGATTTGTAGGGGGTTCACATAGCTTGTTAATTAAATTTTTTTTTTTTTACATTTATTTTATGATTTTGTATTTTATAGGTACACATCTTCCTGAAACATGCCACAAAAAATTCATAATTTTAAATAATGGCTTTTCTTTTTAGATTAAATAGAAAATATCTATTGAATGTTGAATTTGGAAATTTCCTTATAATTTGAGGGTGGCAAAAAATGGTGGTTGTTCCAATCTTATAAAACTTGATGCAGGATAAACAAGATGGGGAGGTTATAAAAGGGTAAGACAAGTGAGACAATGAATTCTCCGGATGGAAAACTCAAAGTAGCAAATAAAATACACAAGGAAAAAATGGGTAAAAACAGGAGTCAATGTTTTTGACACAACCATAAGCTAAATGAAATAGTATTTGCATAAAAAAACCCAAGAAGAAAGCAAGGTTACAATGTGTTAAAGAAAAGCAATCGGAGTGTGTGGATGATTTAGATAAGTGATGTTCGGTTATGAATCACAACGCTGTATTGGCCAAGGATATGATCCTGGAATGTTGTTCTGGTTCCATTCTAATGACACTTACATTACCAAACCAATAATAAAAAAAAAAGTCTCACACTAATATTTTTTGCACAGCATTTAAAAGTTGGACCACCCAAATTTTTTTTTTTTTTTTTTAAGCAAAGATCTTGTTTTGTTCTGACCCCTATTTTTTTATTCTTTCACAAATAAGTGGTTTCTCTTATGACCACACGTGTTTAATACCAATCCTGAGTTCTCGACATGGTTGAGGAAATGCCCAAAAGTAATTGGACAGTCGCTTGATCTGCAGTTTCGTGGCCAGGTGTACCCTAGTTCTTCTAGTGAGAAAAGATCTTGGCCTGTATTCACAAAGCTTCTTAGAATTCTCTGAGAAAGATCATATCTTAGCCTAAAAAGTCCTAGCTGAGAGTCCTAGTTACGCTCATTGTTTGGAGAATATTTCTTCTTTCCGCCATTTTGTCATCTGCTATAGAAAATCTTAAGCCTCTTAAAAGTCCTCCTCTCTACTCTTAACAATTTTTACCTAAGGAGCTGTTTTTAGGGCTAAGATGTTTCGGAAATCATTTTTATATTTACTAAGATTTAGTCCTAAATTTAAGGGGAAATTTGTCATAATTCTAAGAATTTCTTAGAATTTCTAAGAATTTCTTAGAATTTCGTCACTAGGATCAACTTTTAGGCTTAAGAAGCTTTGTGAATACGGGCCCTGGAGTTGATTGCAAGTGTTGAATTTGCAAGGGAAGCATCATTATTTTAGGAGTGGCCAAATCAACAATGTGGTAAATTCTTAAAAAGAAGAAATGCACCACAGAAGACAACTAAAGTAGTCGAAGAAAACCCCCTTCATGATGGCTAACCAAGTTGGGATCCTTTTTTTTTTTTTACTTACAAAAGATAAAAACCAAGGCTGCGCAATGGCTTAGTGGTTATCACTATTGCTTGCCACCTCCAGGGATTCCCGCTTCAGGTGTGTGTGCATGTTCTCAGTGCATGGTTTCCCCTGCTTGGTTTCCCCTTTCTTCCTTCTTCCACTAGTCCAAAGACATGGATTTGCACCCCATCCACAACCCCACCTTGTTCCCTAAGTCTAGGGTGTACCCTACCTCATGCGCCCCCGACCCTGTATACAGGATAAAGTGGCATAGGCGATGTGTGATATCGAGTGAGCGAGACAAAAACAGGCAGAAACACCAATAAACAAGAAGCATGTTAAGGCCTGGCAAAGCAATTTAATGGAGGTAACTCAAGCATTTGGTGATGTTGGTGCATTATAAAGTATTATAAATAATCCTTATATTTCTTATTATTAGTTTGTCCAAATATTTTTCAACCTCTTAAAAGGACTGGACTAAATGTTAAACTCATTGGATTCAAGTTAAAAGTTCACATTTCAAGTGGACAGAGGCAACAAAAAAACTAAAGTTTAGTCACTGTTGTATTATATAATGTAATCACAAGCTTCTATTAACATTTTGCATTTGAATTGTGGCGCTGACACACACACACACACACACCTTTTATACAGGAGGGAGGACTTCTTTTTCATTTAAAGTATATCACTCACCCTGATTTATATTTTCAGAATCCATCAGTTAATTAGCAGCAATAAATGCATAATTAATTATTTAATTATTTAATAATTTACACTAAAATGCATTAATTTCATAGTGAAATACCATACTTATTTTCGATTTCATAATACCCCAATTTTCCCAGTGAGACTTTTATGAATGCGCAGAGACGTGAACAGATATGCACAGAAGTAATGTACACAGTTCAGTTTCCGGTTTGAATAAAGTCTCTAAACTTTATTATTCATAGCGACACAATTGTGTTATATATATATATAAATGTATTTTTTTTTTTAGCCTACGAATGTAGTGCTTGTCACCTTCGAACGTCTTTGATAAAGCTTTCTGTTTTTGACGATGTGTTAAACCGGCTGTGACTGGTTCGAACTGGTCCAGGGAGTTTGCGCAGTGAGTGTAAACAGGAAGAGGAAAAAATAGTCTGTTCAGGGACGAGACGTGAGACTTTATAGGTTGCGATTGATTTTTAGTAAATAACTTGGCGCACGAAAAATATCCGCGACTAAGTATGCGTGTTATAACAGAATATTGGCAACAACGTGTGTAAGAAGAAAGAGTAACTAATGTTAGTGATCAGTCCGCAGCTCTGACAGGAATTTGACGCTTTTGTACGTCTCGTTAGCTGACTGCCTGCATAAACAGCTGCATAAGTAAGAAAGGCAGACGTATTACTTAAAAGGTACTTTATAACTAATTATAAAGTGTTATAACTAAGTAGAGGCAATACGCTTTATTTAAATCCGTGTTTTCCGAGTAGACGCCATGGCCCACTAACGTAATATCTAGCTACTAGCTAAGTTAGCCACTTTTCAGAAAGAGGAACGTCTTTGACCGTTTAAAACTACATTACGTGCTTCTGGAAATGGTTGAGAAAGATAAAATTGCGGAATTGTCCCAGTCGGACACAGAATTGTGCCCGGGAGCGACAGAGGTCGGTGTGGTGGATGTCCAGAGCTCAGGAGAAGAACACAGTGTTGTGGCTGAGAGAACAGGCCGCAGAAAATTCATCAGCGGTGTTGTTGAGGGTGAGTTAACGGCGTTCTGTAGCTCCATGGTTTACATTATTGCCATTTGACAGATGCCCTTAGCCAGAGCGACTTACGGTTTTTCATACATTAACCATGTGAGACGGGGGCGTAATGGTTAGCATTAGTCGCCGTAGACCTCCAGTGTGTGCATGGAGTTTGCATGTTCTCCCCGTGCTTGGTTGGTTTCCTCCAGGTAATCCAGTTTCCTCCTACAGTCCAAGTTCATGCAGATTAGTCTAATTGGTGTTCCCAAATTGCCCGCAGTGTGTGTGTCTGTCCTGAATTGGATTGGCACGCCGTCCAGGGTGTACTTAAGTCTCCTGGCATAGTCTCCAGGCCCCCTGCGATCCTGTATACAGGATAAAGTGGTATAACGATGAGTGAGTACACATCTGAGCAGTTTAGGGTTAAGGGCCTTGCTCAAGAGCCCAAGAGGCTTAACCTGGGATATCCTAAACCGTAGTCCAATGAACTGTCCAGAGAGCTTATACTAAGTTATAGTTACTTGTCGAGCATGTTTGCGTAAACGAGGACTTGCATCAGAACAGGACATATGCATTAATGTGTATTAAGCATACAGTGTTGGTGTTATGTGATGTGGGAACTTCTTTACCAGTACTCTTACCATGTTTTTGGGATTGGAATGTGTGTGACGATTTCCCGTTGTCTGTTTTTACTAGGCTTTTATGGTCGGCCATGGACAATGGAACAAAGAAAAGAACTATTTAGGAGGTACTGGGTCCACTCACTATTGCAAATACAAATAACATATACTTAATAGTAATAATATAGTTTGAGCATTAATGTAATGTATATTACCCTTTTCCTATTTTCCAGACAACAGAAATGGGGATTGAACACCTATCTTTATGCACCTAAAGACGACTACAAACATAGGATGTTCTGGAGAGAGATGTACTCCGTGGAAGAAGCAGGTAAAGTTTGGATTATGTTGGAGTTTACTGTGTTACCCAAGAATGTTGCCTAAAATGATAGTGATTTTGCTGTTAAATTGGTTAATAACAATGCGGTTACATTTTGTCATATTTCCTTTAAAGAACAACTTATGACACTGATAAGTTCTGCAAAAGAGCATGGAATTGAGTTCATCTATGCAATTTCACCTGGCCTGGATATAACATTCTCAAACCAGAAGGAGGTTTCTACACTGAAAAGAAAATTAGACCAAGTAATGCCAATTTATTCCATTTTGAATTCAATAAATTTATATTTATAGAGTAAGCATATCCCTCCCTTCAACTAATTCTTCATTGTTTATACAGGTCTCTCATTTTGGGTGCAAGTGCTTTGCTCTACTTTTTGATGACATTGATCACAACATGTGTCCAGCCGACAAAGAAGTATTCAGCTCCTTTGCACATGCACAAGTTTCTATTACCAATGAGATCTACCAGTATCTGGGAGAGCCAGAAACATTTTTGTTTTGCCCCACAGGTAAAGTAAAAAGTCGTTTTATTATTTTATTGGTCTGCAAAAGGGCTCTTTTGTTCTCTCTCTTTTTTTAATGTAACTTTTATCTTGCTTTTTTCAGAATACTGTGGAACATTTTGTTACCCAAACGTGGCCCAGTCGCCCTACCTTCGTACAGTTGGTGAAAAGCTGCTGCCTGGAATTGACATTTTGTGGACAGGTATGATTTCAACTGATAATTTATATATACATGTAATACTGGAAAGGTTTATATTTAAATGCTAACCAGCAAGGTTTGTTTCTTTTAAGGTCCAAAAGTAGTTTCTAAAGATATAACAGTAGAGTCTATTGAAGAGGTGACAAAGATACTGAGGAGGCCTCCTGTCATCTGGGATAATATTCATGCCAATGACTATGATCAGAAGCGGTTGTTCCTCGGTCCTTATAAAGGCAGATCTACAGAACTGATCCCTCGGCTAAAAGGAGTCCTCACCAACCCCAACTGCGAATTTGAGACTAACTTTGTGGCAATCCACACATTAGCAACATGGTATAAGTCTAATATGAATGGTGTGAGAAAGGATGTTGTCATGAGTAAGTATCAGTATTATTAAGTAATTTGATTAATAATTGAGAGCTGTATTATCTGATTGATATTGAGTTGGGGTTTGTCTGAATTCTTGTTATGTAAAATATTACTCAAAGGTATAATTTCTGGTAAAGATTGCTTTGCTGGTGTTAAAGAAAACAGTGGACAGCTCAAGGGTTCAGTTTTAGCTGTGTGGTCTTTCATAACATGACCAGTTTACTAGGTAGTTTTGATGTTAAAACTAGCAGATTTTGGACATTGAACAGGTTTTAATCACAGGCCATCAGTTTGCAAAGAATAACAGAAATAGTTACTTTGGATTTATTTATACAGTGGAACCTTGGATTAAGAGCGTAATTCATTCCGAAAGCGAGCTCGTAAATCAAAGCAAATCAAATTGTCCCATAAGAAATAATGGAAACTCAAATTATTCGTGCCACAGCCCAAAAAAATAAATACAGAAAAATAATTAACACAAAATGTTAAGTAAAAATAAAACAAATTAACCTGCACTTTACCTTTAAATTTTTTTTATATAAATCCCGACAGATAAGTGTTTCTGTTTATGCGCACAGGCGCTGTGTGTGTGGTTGTGTATGTGTGTGAAGTAAGAGGAGGAATCAGCCCCTCCCGTCTCCCCCTTCTCATCTTACACAGTAAACCTTTCTCCTCTTTTATTTGAACTTCCCACAAAAACACACACACACATATACATACATACATACATACATACATACATACATACATACATACATCAACAGAAAGACTGTTTTGTCGGAAAAGTTAGCGCGGAACATTGCTAATGACGATGATAATGTGTGTGTGTGTGAAGCCAAGAGGGGGTGTGAAGGGGCACGGTGTTAAATTGCACGCACACAAACATAACAGGCTGAAACAGAGAGAGAGAAAATGAATCTTTAATCTCTCTAATGAGAGTTTCTTTTGCTTTACACGCGCACACACACTTGTCTTATAAGAAACAGTACACGTGCGCTGTACACACGCGCTTACAAACACAAAATAAAATGTTTTACACACACACACGTGGTCACAGTGTTATAGTAAACAGTACACGTGCGCACAGATGTTGATTATACCAGTGAGAGACGCACTAAGACTCAGCAGGGGAGACGATTTAACCACAATTCCGCAGCGCATGATAGAGAAAAAAAACATTGGCTTAGTTGTGATAACGTGACGCTCTGTGTCAAAACAAGAAGCGCATGCGTGATACTGGATACTCGTAAACCAAGACTTGCTCGTTTTTCAAGTCATTTTATTAAAAATCTTTGCTCGTCTTGCGGAATACTCACAAACCACGTTACTCGCAATCCGAGGTCCCACTGTATGTATAATATTCTTTTCTTTATTTATTATATAGTAAATAATTCTAGCCATTTTAGAGGTCTGTATCTTTATTGTGAATATGTAAATGCACTCATCTGTTTGATTTAAAGTAAATATGCACATTCCGTTTTCTCAGCGGACAGTGAAGACAGCACGGTGTCCATTCAGATAAAGTTGGAGAATGAGGGAAGTGATGAGGAACTGGAGACAGACATTCTTTACAGTCCACAAATTGCCCTAAAGCTAGCTCTTACTGACTGGCTCAACGAGTTTGGAGTGCCTCATCAGTACAACAGTAATTGCCATTATTTTCTAGTAGTTAAATTAATCCTAAATTAATGATGGTCCTGTCAATTTTTTAATATATTGCTCACTCCACTTATTCTTGCAGGTCGTCAGGGAGCTCACAGTGGCCCAAAGAGTGCCTCCACTGATGTGCCCTCAATAAGTGCCCCCAGTCTCGGATCCTCCACTACAGTAACCACAGTTTTTCAGCAGCCCATTATGAGCCCCACTGCTCCCCTCAGCGAGGAGCCACAAACACTGCACAAAGAGGAGGAGGAAGTAGAGGTGGAAGTAGAGAAGAAGGATTCAGATGAGGAGCCTATGGAGATGGTGTTAGAGAAACAAGACGAAGTAGAGGATGCCAAAAATGTCAACCAGATTCTCACAAAAATTGTTAAAGCTGCAATGACTGAAGAGCTCAAACCCATGGACACTGATAAGGAGAGTATATCAAAGCCTCCTGAGATCTCAGTTCAGGAGGACTCCAGCAGTGACATTGCACCCATGCAGACTGATGAGCAGCTCAATAAAGAAATGTTTGTTCCAGGACCCAATGAGAAACCGCTGTTCACCGCTGAGGCACTCACACTGGAGGACCTGTGTCTGCTGGCAGAACTGTTCTACTTGCCATATGAGCATGGTCCTAAAGCAGTGCAGATGCTCAAAGAGTTCAACTGGCTCAGGGCTAACACCAGCATTGTTAGTGTAAACTCCAAATGCAAGGACTCAGAGAAAGTAAGTGTTACAATTAATAGTTAGAAGTGTTGCAGTAAATTGTACTGTTTGTTTTTTGCTTTTTATAACCTAATCCCCATCAATTCTCGTCAATATTTAAAGTAAAAAAAATAACTGTGTACATTTCATCATTTATTTACTTAATAATTAACACTTACTTACTTTACTGATTATTTCAGTAACCTGTCATTCTTTTGACACAATTTGTCATTGGTTCACACTCTTAACCATTCTATTCTCTGAACATAATTATTGTATCATGTTAAGGGAAATGGCATATAGCAAGGAACTACAGTGCATCAAAATGGAGGAAATGCAGCCTGTGTTCTGACCACTTGGTGGTGCTTTTTAAAAAATAAAAAAAGGTCTCATTGCAGCAAGTAGTTGTTCTTTTTGTAGCAATTAATGTTGATTTGTGCTTCTGTCAGGTGGCTGAGTGGCACGCCAGAGCAGAAAATTTTGAGGATATGTGTTGTGCCGTCATGCAGATGTTCACCAGACTCTCCAACTCGGCCAATCGAACCATTTTGTATGATTTGTATCCCTATATTTGGGATATAAAGAGCATCATCTCTATGGTGAAATCATTTGTCCAGTGGTTAGGTAGGTATGACCACTCTTTTATTTTTATTTAATTTTTTTCCCCCCTTTCCTTTCTTAAATGAAGTTGATGGGGATCATCGTACATTAAGATCACAAGCATATATAAACTGGAGTTTAGCTTCCATGTTGTGAAGTTTACTTTATATATTTTTTTTTTTTTTTAGATTTAATATAGAAAAAAGGAATGTACCTAGAAAAGACAGAAAAATATTCTTAGAAGTAATCAGGTCATTATTATATCATTCTCAGTTTGTTAGTTTATGGGACACAAACTATATTTTCTCAAATTCCATGCATCTACATCAGTTTTGCTAGGTAAGAATATTTATTTGGAAAAAAATATACTTTAGATAGGCATGTATGACTATGTTGCTTTCTTTTTTCCCTCCATTTTTCACTGTTTTGAGAATACTGTTTTCTCCAATGACTGAATGCTGTCTTCAGTGCTAGGCTTTTCTTTTCTTGTAAACAAACAAACAAAAAAAGGTGAACCTTAATTGGTCTACATGGTTAAATACAGAGATTCTATTTTATTTGGCCACGGTTTGAGTTGCCAGTATGGGTCCTGCTGCTTGCTGTGTGTCCAGGATGATTGAGAGTTAACTCAGCAACCCCTGCTGGCATTTTTTGATCAAGGGCCTGATCGTGATGGAAAGTTGATCCTTTATGCCCTAGCGCGCCGCGCATGCGAGCTTGGAACGCAAAACAAGTGTATAAGGCTATTCTGGTGCAATTTTCATTTAATAATAATAATAATAATAATA